>JADXDR010000017.1:134834-150107 GCA_025026875.1 Chlorella ohadii
CCCCCCCTCCGCCGCCATCCCCGGTCTTCAGCGGCCCCGTGTGTGAGTATTGGGGGAATTGGAAGGGCAGGGAAGCCCTAGTGGGGCGGCAAAGTAACAAGCCGTTCCCAGGTGCCCGCCCCTCTTCTGCCCTGCTGCGCCCGCTGTGCTCCCTCGGCGCGCCCTGCTGGATTTAAATCGCCTCGTGCCTGCCCTTGCGTGCACATCGGCGTGCCACGTCTCCTGCACTCATCGGCCAGCAAGAAGGTTGATTGATGCGCCTGGAGCCCCCTGCTAACCTCGCTTCCACTCTCTGCTGACGTCTGCTCACCAGCTGTTTCCATTCGCCGACCTGTCCCACCTGTCTCCCTTCCTGAATGTTCCCCGTTTGCGCAGCCTGCGGCGTGCGCCAGCCTGGCATCGAGTTTGAGGGCGGAGACGTGGCCCCTGCCAAGACTGTGACCAGCATCGACGAGTGCACCATCCTGTGCGGCGGCAACAACGCGTGCAGGTGGGTGCTGCGGTCAGGTGCTTGTGGGTGCTGCAGTGGCTGGCAGCCTGGCTGCTTGACCTGTTTGCTCCAGACGTTCGGAACCCCAGTGCAAATAAGGAATTCGTTTCCTCCCTGGTGCAGCGCCCTTCACCTACTTCAAGGACACCAAAACTTGCCACTTGCCATTGTCCGAATGTTTCCAAATCTATCCCTCCAGCTAACAATGTGTCTTACCCTTCCTTTCACAGCGCCTTCACCTACTTCAAGGACACCAAGAAGTGCCAGATGAAGGACCTGTCCGGCTGGCGCCGCGTCGTGCGGCAGGCAAGTAAAGAAGGGAAGATCTGAGGGAGGTTAGGAGATGCAATGGAGGGACCCCTCTCTGGTTGGCGCCACGTTGTGCGGCAGGCAAGTAGAGTGCTCAGCACTTTTCCCGAGTGTGGTAAGAGCGGATCTCCACCATAGTGGCTTGTTGAGGTGGGACAGTGGCAAGGAGACGACTGTGCCCCACCTGCCCTTGCTAAGCATGCCGCCGCATTGGTCACATCAACCCCGCTTGTCAGCCCCACCCTGCTGCAGGGCGTCATCTCCGTCCTCATGTGCCCAGGCCCCTTCCCAGTGGCTGGCTCCGATGATGCCGACCCCGCCCAGCTCTCCAAGTGCGCTTTTTTGTTCCATTTTTGGCGGAACTGGGCGCGTGTCTTGGTTCCATTCTCCAGCCCGGCTGCCCGCTGTGGCCCCTCAACGGACCACCCCTGTGGCTGCTTGCCTTGCAACGAGATACAGATTTCAGGCCCGGATCCTGCAGAATTTGCCTGCGCATGCCCCACTGCCTCCCTGCGGCAGGCGCAAAGCGCCCCCAGAGCAGCGCCGCCGGCTGCCGCCTTTTCACAAACAGACATTCAGTATTAATCAAAACCTTCCCTCCGCTCCCCTGCCGCAGGCCCAAGGCAGCCCCCGAGCAGCGCCGCCGCCTGCTGGCCGCGGCACAGCAAGATGCAGAGGCTGACGACAGCGCTGCCGGGGCGGCTGCCAAGCCCAAGCCCAGCAGCGGCAAGGACGGCAGCGGCGGTGCAAGCGGCAAGGTCAGTAAGGCCGATCTGTCCTCAGGCGATTCAACAGAGGCTCAGGCCGCGGCCAAGCTGCCGCTCCAGAACGTGGGAACAGACGGCGACGCACTTCCGCCAGGCGGCAACGAGCGAGCGCCTGCAGCGGGCCTGGATGGAGGCAACTCATCAAGGAATGGCGGCAGCAGCGGCGGCGATGATGGCAGCAAAGATACCGTCACCGCTGCAGTGGCGGCGCAGCCGCTGGAGCTGCCTCCCTGCGACTTTGGAACGGAGCTGAATTTCGTGGGCGCTTGGCAGGGCGACTCGGTGAGTCTGGAAGCGTGCTGTGGAACAGGAGCATGGCTGGATTGAGTGCAGCAGCTGCCGAGGTGGCATGCCGCATCGCACGCTGGCTTGCCAGGCCTGCTGCATGCTTGCGTGCTACTGCACCCCATCTGCAACTGATCTGCAGTGGCCGACAGCGGCTGGCTGATTGCCTGTCATCGCTTCCAGCCAGGATTCAGGTTCCTGTCGTACCATAACCTCCTGTCAAACCGTGCACATTTTTTGGCCCTCACCGCCCTGCAGTGCGCCGAGAGCGGCTGGCTGGTCATGAATGGGGATCTGCCCGCCGACCTGTACGCCGAGCAGAAGGCAAGTGTGTGGGTTGGCTTCCTGTGTCAGCAGCGTGCTGCATGCCCTCCGGCTGTCGCCGTTATTGTTGTGTGTTGTGTCATTGATGGGCCTCAGGGATGGAATGCCCTTCACGCGCGAAACAGAGCACAGTATCAACCTCAGTTCCCGCCCCGCCCCATTCCCTGCAGTATGCTCGCACCGTGGACCGGCCGGTGCCAATGCAATGTGCCAAACCTTCCTTTCCCCTCTTGCACTGACACCAATTGCACTTCTCACCCTGCCCCCCTGCGTATTCTGCAGTACGCACGCACCGTGGACCGGCCACTGCCTGCTGGCGCCACCCGCCCCCGCAACGCCGACGCAGCAGCGGCCTGCGCTGGCGGCGACTTGGGTGCGCCTTGTTTTTCACAGCAGTTTGTGGTTGTGAGCCTGGCTCGTATTCCTGCCTCGCTGATTCTTCCCTGAGTGCTGGCCACTGCGGCGGCTTATCCTGCCTCCAACTGCCGAGTGCTGGGGGACTGGGCCCAGGCTGCACCGCTGGGCAGCAGCCGCGCGTGCTTTTGCGGCTGCACGCTCTCATAACCCCTGCCTTGCCCCTTCAAACATGAACAGGAGGGGAGCCCGCCGAGTGCTGGACGCTGCTTCACTTACGACCACTGCATCCCAGGCTACCACTACACCTCTCTCTCATCTTCTTTCTTGGTGTTCGTTCTCTCACTGTCATGCAGGAGGGGAGCCCGCCGAGTGCTGGACCCTGGTTTATGATCACTGCATCCCAGGCTACACCTCGCGCAACCGCCTGCCGCGCGCGGTGGTGTACAACGAGCAGCGGGTGAGGGCAACGCTTGAACCACAGCTGCCCCAAGAGCCCGGTTGCACTTACAGAGCAGCTTTTGTATCCAGCGCTTTGGTAGCTGCCGTCCAGCCGCTGCATGCAACCACAGGCACCCACACCTCACCCTTCTCCACTCATCAAGGCCACCTACACCTATTGACTCTCCTTTCCCTCCTCGTTTGCAGGTGATCGGCGGCATCTACCTGGCAGCCTTCGAACCCGGCTCCTTTGGCAGCCCCCTGCCGCGTTGTTGTTACTAACTCCTTGCACCATCCCTTTTCCACGTTTGCAGGTCATCGGCGGCATCTACCTGGCAGCCTTTGAGTCGGGCAGCTTTGGCAGCCCAGCCGCCCTGCCACGCCAGCTGTCTCGGCTCTGCGTGCCCAACCCCGCCGCCGTCGATAACGAGGCATGCAGCAGCGTGAGTGCCTGTGGGATGGGTTGGGGCACTGCATTCACTTTCCAAGCCTAAATCCTTCCAGCTTGCGTCTCCATAATGAGACATAGGCAGCTGTTTGCCTTTCATTCCATCTATGCCCACCTGGCCCTTGTGTTCCCCTGCTGACCGAGCAATGTTGCCTTCCCTGCAACTGCCTATTCTGTTTTGCAGCTCAAGGCAAGTGACTACCGGGTGCACGTGCCCGGCTTCCGGCCGGAGGGGTGGGGAGAATGCGATTTGGCGCCGGAGCAAGTCAACTTTGTGGCGGTGAGCTGTTTAGTCCCTCTCCAACTCATCACTTTGTGTGTGTGGTGCGCGCCCTGGTGTAGCCGGGGATAGNTGGAGGAAGTAANGGGGAATGCAATCGGGCGCCCAAGTGCTGTGTTTCCGCTATGCACATGTGTTGTGCTTCANTTTGATAGCAAAAGGGGGAGTGTGACCTGGCGGGCCGAGCAAGTCAACTTTGTGGCGGTGAGCTTGTGCTTTGCTCGTAGTGCCTGATGTTTGCTGTGCACGGGCAGCCGAAAGCAAANGCGGGACGCTACGCTGGTCGATACCGCTGATCCCAGCCAGAGATGTCCTCAATCATTTCTTTGCCTGCAGGCTGACGTGGACGGCAAGACGCAGCAGCCAACCAAGTACGCCAATGCGGAGAGCTGAGCAAGCTGCTCTGCTTGGGATGCTGCTTGCCATCAAATTTCTTCCACTCGCGTGCACACACAAACAGCCAGCAGCAACAGAACAACAAAGCGCACAGCACAAAGAAGGGGCAGCAGCACCCTACCCGACCAATTGACAGACACTCTTCGTTTCTATACGCGACAGTTGACGGCACCCTTTCTGACTGTGTTAAAGTTGCACGTGCATAGCCTTTTTCTGAGGCGCACCCCCCAATGCTGCCCGCTCTGTCTCACAATGCACCTTCAAGTTTCTGTGTAGCATTAAAGCCCCCGCGAAGTCCCCATCACATACAACAGCGCGGAAGCGCCAGGTGGCAAGCCTTTGAACGGCTGGGTTAAAATAGCAACAACAGAGGCGTTACATATCTTTCTTTATAACGGTCAAAATCAAGCCATCGAAACGAGGAAAGGAAACTGGGGGTAAATCTGTGCAGTTCTGGCGCATCCTGTGCAGCGGCCCTGCTGCGCCTGCTACGCCTGCTGCGGTGCTGCTGCATCGCTTCATGTGTTGCTTGCCGGCTGCTTTTCCTGCCGGCTGCTGTGCCCGCCGGGCTGCTGCGCCGCTCCATGCATGCTGCGCACGCTGCGCCGGTTATGCCTGCTTGGCGGCAGGGTGCTGCGCCTGCTGTGCCCAGCTGCGCCCGCTATGCCTGCTTCGGTGGGAGGCCCAGGTGCTGCCGCAGCAGCGCGTTCACTTCCTCCGGCTTGTCCTGCAAAGGGTGCACAAGGATGGACGTGCAATAAATCTCGGTCCGGTAGCCCGCCCTTGAAATGGCTTCTCCTGCGGTCAGCAACGAACGATTCTGACACATACGGCAGTCCACGCACGAGCTTCGTCTTAATCAATGCTGGAAAGTCACGGTGAAAGCCCACCTGCTGCGCCCAGTGGCTGCAGTCGCGCAGCACCTCCACCCTCAGCGTCTCGACGCACCGCTCCGTGCCGCGCAGCAGCTGCAGGGGGCACAAAATTAGATACTTTCTCCGTCAGTGTCAGTTTAAACCGAATGCAAAGCCGAGCTCTCCGTTGCACCACTGTGTGCCGCACAGCAGCTGCAAATGGGGCCTTGCAATTCACTCTAGTGTTGGCATCGATTGGAGCGACACACATGTGCGAGCGGTGGTGTCGGCACAGAGAGATCATAGCCCACTTGCAACGAATCTACAGTCCAGACAAGCAGCAGTTGAGGGCAGGGCAGCAGTAATCCTTGCCTGTGGCCCCAAAGCGATGTCCTTGTCCGCCCACAGCAGCAGCGTGGGCACGGTGCACTTGCCGCGCGGCAGCCTGCATTGGCGGTGCAGTGGCAGGGCGAGGACAGCACCGTTCAAGGTAAGGAATAGAATCGCTCAGTACACTTGCCCCGAGGCGGCCTGCACCGAAATGGCACCACCAGCAGTTCCATTTGATGGAATGTTGTAGATTTCGACCACTTGTTGTTGGGGGATACAAAAATTCCCCAGAAGCACCCACCGCTCGTCCTGCGTGCCCAGGGCCATGCCGTCCACCAGCGCTCGGTAGTAGTCAATCAGCGGGGTGCCGCCGGCGCGCTGGAACGCCTGCTTGTAGCGCTCCACGTCCTGCACTAACAAAGCAATACAAAGTGCGTTGTTGAAAGGAATGCTGCACAGATTTGACCGCCGCCGGCGCGCTGGAAGGCCTGCTTGTAGCGCTCCATGTCCTAAACAACGAAACACCTATGCAACTGAGTAGACATCTGTAGATCAGAAACTACAGGTATGAAGCACGCTGCCCTGTAGCTTGCATGAGCAGCTGACAAAGCTAGGGCAAGTAAGGCTGCCAGCCCACCTGCTGGATCGTGCTGGCTGCGTCCACGCTTTGTTCGAATTTCCCTCAACAACCTGTATTGCAAAAGGCTGCCCTCATGGCTGCCGTCCCACCTGCTGGGTGATGTTGCTGCTGCACATGCCGCCAGCTACAGGAATACTGCTGCACAGCCCAGCCATGCTGCAAAAATGCCCACCCATCTACCTGCTGGGTGATGTTGCCCTGGTTCTGCAGGCCCATAGGCGCCGCGGTGAAGCTGCGGGTGCAGGGGAAAAGTGGAGGCAATGGCAGGCTAAGGTGAGCAACAGCAAGACCGAGCCTTTCCCGCTGCTGGAACAGGGTTCATGGGCACGGCAGTGAAGCTGCGGGCGCAGGTCCAACAGGTGGGCCTTGTGGGACGGGTGAGCAGCAGCCTAAGTGGCTGGTGCAAGCAGGGAAGAGCGCCCTGTGAAGCATGGCGGGGCTTACCTGCCGGCCAGCATTGCCTCACATTGGCTGCGAAAAAACTATTGCAAAGAGCAAACAAAATGCGGCGCTTGCCTGCCGGCCAGCATCTCATAGTCGTTGGCACTCAGTGCGGCCTCAGGCAGCCAGGGCATCTGTGGGGTGGTTCAGGGTCAGGGAAGTCAAACTCAAATTTGATCCTGGGGCTGTCCTATTCTGTACCAAAGGAGCCTCGGGCACTGTGCAGTGCAATTGTACACTGGGCAAGCAGCAAACGAAGTACCATACGTAGAAAGTGATGAAACAGGCAGACTGAACTCACCTGGAAGGCCAGGATGTATTAGGAGTGGCAGAACTGGTCCCAGTCCAGGTCTCGAACAGAAATAAACCAGCCCATTTAGTTGCATTGCTCACCTGGAAGGCCAGGATGTACCAGGAGCGACAGAACTGGTCCCAGTCCAGGTTGCAAGCAAAACAAAATAGTATTAAATCTACCTGGAAAGCGAAAATGTACCAGGAGCGGCAGAACTGGTCCCAGTCCAGGTTGCGCAGGAAGAAGCGGGGGTGCGGCACGCACCTGCAGCAAAAAACGGGGGACAAAAAAGTGAGTCCGGTCAGCTTGTATGCAGCAGCAGGGGTGTCGAATGGCACAGCAGGAAGCAGCGTGGTGCGGCACGCATCTGCATGCAAGCGGCAAGGGGAAGGGCAGTAATGCAAGCTGCCGAGCCACCGAGTTACTGATTGCAACGCAGCCCGGAGTGGTGCAGTGTCAGCACGCAGGGCCAAGCAGCAGCAGCAGCAGCAGCTATGCAGACGGCAGTACAACGCTCACAGGATGGCGAGGCGGGAGAAGAGCTGCGGCGCGGCATGGGCAGCATGCATACACCCACCAACCCATCCCACTTGAAAACAAGCAGGCGGCATGGAATATACAACTGAACCCCCTCTCACAGGATGGCCAGGCGAGAAAACAGCTGGGGCGAGGCGTGGGCAGCCGCCCAGCAGGCGTTGGCACCCCAGTCGTGACCGACCAGCACCAGCTGCATTGTGGTGTTTGGAACAAAGACAAAATGTGTGAATTGGTTGCACGTAGGCCCCCAGTCCTGACCGACCAGCACCAGAGCTCTGTATGAAATAAATGGGCGCATGTGATTGGGGTTTTGGTTAGGGTTGGGGTTACGGATGGGGCACGGTGTGCAGGCCCAGCAGGCGTTGGTGCCCCAGTTGTGTCCAACCAGCGCCAGCTGCATTGATAGTTTTGGGATGGGGGCTCGGGTAGCAGTGTAGTTGGGCATCGGGCGGCAGTGGTAATGAAGGACAGACGGCCGCACAAAACACAGAAAGCGCACCTGCTTCTGCTCCGTTTCTGCCAGCAGGTGTCGGGTCACCGCCTCGATGTCCGCACCCAGATCACTCAGGCGGTAGTTGTGCCGGCCCTGCACAGCAGAGTAGAAAGCATTAGGCGTTAAAGTAGATAGGAGTGAAAGAGGAGAAGCACCCATGTCGCTCAGCCGGTAGTGCTGCCGGCCCTGCGCAAGGAGAACACAGACCAAGGAGGTGTTGCTCCGGGCACAAGGCTGCAGGGAAACGAACTCGTAGTTGAGGTGTTGCTTGCTGCACAACACAGCTGTGCTGCCACGCAGCGGCCCGCGAGGCTGCCGAGCAGCAGCCTGCACAGCTCCGGGCAGCAGCCTGCAACCCACCTTGGGAGCGGAGCTCTCGTTGTAGCCCCGCATGTCGATGGCAACAACTTCAAACTCGTCCCTGTATGGACGCGGGGAGGCTAAGATGGCACTCTGTAGTTTCCAAGTAGCTGTTCAGACCCGCATGTCGATGACTACGGCCTCCAGCTCGTCCCTGTTGGCAGAGCCATGGGACGAGTTGCCATCATGTGTGACCCTCCCGAAGCTGAAAAGGCAGCACAGCACACCATGCACAGCACAGCACAGCGCAGCAGGCACAGCGCACCTGAACGCCGCCATCTGCGCCCGCCAAGAGAACCAGGCCTCTGGGAAACCGTGCACCAGCAGCATAAGAGGTTTGCCGCCGCCCTTGCTGGTCCGCACGGCGTGCAGCCTGCGGGAAGTTGGAAAGAATAACATAGTTAGAATGAATGGAACAGCAGCAGGAGCGGCTTGCCGCTGCCCTTGCTTGTGCGCACCGCGTGCAGCCTGCGGGGTTGGCATGGGAGGTTGACAAGGGGCAGCAAGGGACCGGATGTGTGCGCTGGGGGGAGCAGCAAGTGCACTTCCAAGGCAAGTGCAATCAAAGACAAGTGCAATTCCAAGGCAAGTGCAATTCCAAGTGATTGAGCAGCGCAGAGCTTGCAGCCACACATGTGTCAGGGTTGCAGGGGTCGCAGGCCATGCAATCATCTCAGTGGCCATACGTAAAAACAATGACCTGCAATAAATGCACAGCCTGCTCACTTGATGGCGGGGGCCGTTTCAATCCTCTCGTGCACCAGGCCGGCAGGCGTCCCAAGGTGCATTTTCAAGAAATAACTTTGTGACAAGACCTGAAGGAATCCGCTCACTTGATGCCGGGGGCCGTTTCGATCCACTCGTGCACCAGGCCGGGCAGGGGGTCAGGAATGACCAGGCTTGAGCGGTCCTGGCGCCACAGCGTGCGCCTCGGGCTGCGCTTGCACAGCGGCAGTTTACAGCATTTGCTTGCAGGTCGCCAGCTGTTATTGGCCACACATTTGGCCATTTCGGTGCAGAGCGGCGCACGGAGCACAGGATTGGCAACATCCAAATGCGTCAAACCAGCCCTTCCCTCAACATCCCCACCTGGTGACCAGCTGGACGAGCAGCTTGAGGCCCAGGGGAGCTGCCAGCGCAGCACCCAGGCCTTTGGCCAGCACCCAGGTGGCCCGCCCCTTCACCCAGTCGAGTAGACGCGAGAGCAGGGTTGGGGCTGCGGCCGAGCCGCCGCCGCCGCCGCCGCCNGCCATGCCGNCCGTCGGGTTTGGAGCGAANCCCGCCTCAATTGGCGACGCTGGGCGCNTCTGGGGTGGCTCCCGAGGCTTTGAAACCGCGGCCAGGCTCCGAGCCGCCCCGCAACCCGCTGGCCAGGCAGCGGAGCGCTGTTCCGCGGCTGGTCAGCGCACAATTGCGCAGCGAAGTGCGATCGCAAGCAACGATGGCGCGCTGCGCAGCCTCTGACCGAAGCTGGGGCTTTGGGCAGCAGGCCGGCGTCCGAGGCAGGGCCGCCGGTGCAGCCAGCATAGGCTGCTGCAATAGATTGACAGACCATGCGCCAAGGACAAGCACCGATCTTTTGCTGACCTGGCTGATTCCGCCGCCGCCACCCGCCGGATGTGTGGCTGCCGCCTCCCAACTCAAAATCGACTGTGTGCGGGAACCTCTTGAAGGACTGGTTGGGGGTCACAGGGGCTTGAACCAATCACCTCTCGTCAAAACAAAGGCATTTTGTGTGCAATGAATGCAAGGCTACGCTGCGCTCAGCGCCAGGGAGCAGGCCAAAGGGGCCGCCATGGTGCGGTGTCTTATTGTGTGGAGAAGAAAACCGGCTAGGCCATGGGGAGAAGGAAAGGCGAGACAAGGGGGATTGGAGAGCAGCTTGAGGGGCAAGGGAGGGGGAGAGGGGACGTAGGGAGAGAGAGAGACAGCTGGAGAGAAGGGGCGGATGCACACATGTAGGCAACGGCTAGGGAAGTGGCAGCGCAGATGCTTCAGACAAATGGCTAGGCAAGGGGTAGCGTAGCGGTGGAGGGTGCCCATATGGCGTGGTGCAGAGGGAAAGGGGGAGTCAAACGCATCGGAAATGAGAGTGGGGGAGTGGAGAGAGTCACGGGGTGCAAGTGGGGGGAAGGCTGCCGCGCTGCGCTGCGCAGCACAGCGGGGCGCCTGGCAACTGTATGGTGAGAGGCGGCAGGGGCACACCCGCCAGCTGCCTTCCTACAACAAAGGCACGCTAGCGAGGCTGGCCGGCTGGGGAGGGGGCTGCTGCGCCCTTCTTGCCCTGAGCAAGGAAGCCCAGCAGCGACATGAGTGTGTCAGTGGTCGTGCCGCCGCCCGGTGCGGCAGCTGCGGCCGCAGACGCGCCGCCCACCGGCAGTGCCGCGGCGGGGGCAGGGGCCAGCTGGGCTTGCAGAGCAGGTGGCGCAGCTGCTGCGGGGGCGGCCGGCGCGGCAGGGTCTTGCAGCAGCAGCCTGAGCAGCATGTCGGTCTCCGATGCTGCCTGCTGCGCCTGCTGCGGCTGGGCCGCCAGCTGTGCCGGCAGCGGGGCTGCAGCCGGGGCCGCCATGGGCGGCGGCAGCGGCGCGGCCGGGCCTCCCAGCAGCTTCTGCAGTATCGCCAGCTGCTCTGACAGCGGCTGCTGTGGCTGCCACGCGGGCTGCACCGCCGGGGGCGGCGCCGCCGGGCCAGTGCGGGGGCGCTGTGCCAGCGGCGGCAGCTCGCCGCTGGCGGTGCGCCGCCGCTTCAGCGGCAGGGCCTGAGCGGCTGCGGCTGCCCCGCCCTTGCGAGGGGAGGTACTGGTGCGGCCGCCCAGCGCGCCGCTGCCCATGGACACCAGGGTGGACACAGCGAGCCTGCGGCAGGGGAGGGGGTGCACAGCAGCAGCGGGTTGAGTCAAAGGTGCACACGCCGGCAGCGCAATTCACTGAAATGCGGTCCAGGCAGGGCGAGGAGGCATCTCATTGCATGTAGGCTGGGTCCTTCGCAGCTCGCAATCATAGGGCAGGGACATCACAGACAGGGCAGGCAGGCACAGGTAGGCACGGCGAAAGCAGATCACTGCAAGTAGCAAGTGCGCAGCCATGCATCAGCAAACTCACTCGGTCTCGTCCATTGCCGGGTAGCGCTGCTGCTGCGCCTGCTGTGGTTGCAGGTGGTGCTGCATGCCTGGCGGCCGCATGGGTGCCTGCTGCGCCGCAAACACAGAGTGCAGCGGGGGCGGCGAGGGCGGGGGCAGCTGCGAGGCCGCCAGCGCGAATGCCGACTGCTGCAGCGGCGGAGCCGCCAGCGCGAATGCCGACTGCTGCAGCGGCGGAGCCGCCAGCGCAAACGCAGAGGGCGGCGGCATGCCGGCGGCCAGCTGCTGCTGCTGCTGCTGCTGCTGCTGTGGCTGGCTCAGCAGGCGCAGCAGCATGTCGCGCTGCACTGTCAGCGCGTTCTGCACATCCAGCAGCCGCATCACAGCTGTGGCAAGGTTGAGCTCCAGGGGAGCAATGCCCTGCTCCAGCGCCGCAGAGGGCAGGGGTGTGCTGAGGATCTGAAGCGCTCGGAGGCCGGCGTCCGCGCCGCTGCCTGCCCCTGCGCCTGCAGCCTGCGTGCCGGCTTGCGCAGGGGCGTGCACAGGCAGCTTGGCGTGAGCGGCAGGTGCGTGCCGCGGCGAACAGGTGCGCTGGGCTGCAGGGGCCGCTGCTGCCGCTGCCGCAGGGGGCCGGGGCTGCGTGCCGCTAGCGGCGACGGGCGCTGCCGCTGCTGCTGCTGCTGCTGCTGCTGCTGGCGCGACAGGCGCCGCTGCCGCCCCTGGTGCAACAGGCGCCGCTGCTGGGGTTGCTGCGCCATTGGCGGGTGCGGCTGTTGGTGCTGCTACGGTGCCAGGCTCAGCCGGCTGCGCTGGTGCTGCTACGGTGCCAGGCTCAGCCGGCTGCGCTGGTGCTGCTACCTGCTCCGCTTCACCGTTGGGTGCTGGCGCCTGCTCGGCGGCAGCTTGCACATCTGCAGGCTGCCCGTCTTTCTGTGCACCATCAGAAAGCGTCCCGTTGGCTGCCTGCGGTGCAAGCGCCGGGGCTGCCGGGGCTGCCGCCTTGCTGCCATTGCCGGCCGCCGCTGCCGCTGCCGCCGCCGCTGCTGCCGCCGCTGGCTGCGGCGCCGCCTCCACCTGCACTTGGTACCAATCGCTGAGCGAAGGTGCCCTTGTGCCGGCGTTGGACAGGGGCCCGGCTACCAGCTGCGGGCCTGGCAGCAGCCGCTGCGGACCGTTGCCGATTGCCGGCGTGGCTTCGGCGGCGTCTGGGAGCGGCGGTTCAGGCGGTGCTACCGCTGCCGGCTCCTGCCCATTGCTGCCTGCGGCCGCCAGCTGCTGCTCTGGGGGCGACTGCTGCTGCTCCAGGCCGTCTGCTGCCGCMTGGTTGCCGTTTGGCAGCTTGGGGCTGTGCCTTCCAGGCGAGGCGGGTGTGGCTGCCGCCGSGCGGGGCCCCACACCGTCTGAGGCTGGATTGCCTGGCGCCTCGTCCACCGCCGTATCGTTCGCCATCCTGCTCACAGAGGGGCAGGGCGGCAGAGGGGCGGTGAGCGGGCGGCCGTGGGCGGCGCCTTTGTCCGCGCCGCGTGGCTGGGCCGCTGTGCCCAGCCCTCTCACCCATCCAGGCCTAGCACGCTGGTGCAGCCGGAGCTGGCTGTTAAGCACAGCAGCCCGCGCACCGTGCCTCACCGGCTTGCAAAACGCGCTGCCGGGTTTGACGGCCCCTAAATCGATGGTGTCACGCAGGGGCGTCGAACGGAAGTGGGTGCGGCGGGCTGGTATCCTCGCCCCCAGTACCCACAGCGCGCTGCGCTGGCTTCCCGGGGCATGCGCAACCGGCCGGTGTTCAAAACACACACCCTCTGCCACATACACACCCTGCTCAAGCACAGCTTTTCCATGCTGTTACAGAGATCGGCACGCCGCGCATGGGAGCCTGGCAGTCACTGGGCCCCAGGCCTGCTTCGTGGGACTGCCGCGCCGCGCGCGGCTCTCACTGGCCGGCTGGCCGCATGTTCCGCGCTTCAAAGCCGCAGCTGGCGTGGGCACCAAGCCCCAGGGGCCCCGGGCCTGCTTCGATCCTGGGTGGCTGGCGCGCAGCACGCTGCGGCTGATTGCTGTTCGGCTCCTCGGCCGGAAAAAACAGCCGGCTACTGAGCAGGCTGGCTCATCTGCTGGCCACGGCCGCCGCGGCCGCCGCCACGGCCCTGCAAGCAGAGGGAGGGCAGGCGATGGCCGTCAGCATCTTACGGAGCTGGCCATGCACACAACGCAATGCAGCGCAGCAGGGAAGGTAGCTCATCCAGCAGCAGGGACTGCCGGCCGGCGGCTCGACCGTCCCGGATTTGCTCGTTACCGACCCCTGCCTCAATGTCAACCTCGACAGCAGTGTCCACCCAGCTTGCATCTTGCATCCAGGCAGACAACACAATGTGCACATCCCAATGGGGGTGCACAAGGCTCGCATGCACAGCCGGCTGAACACCCTTCCCCCTGCCTCCCACCCCGCGCAGCCGCGGCGCCAATTTCGCACAGCACTGCTACAGCTGCCAGCAGCACCAGCAAGGACGTGAAGCATGCGCTGCTAAACACCAAGAGCAGTGCCCAGCAAGGGGAAAGTACAAGCAGCGCGCACCCGGCCATAGCCGCGGCCCCGGCCCCGGCCGTAGCGGTAGTTGCGGTTGCGGGACACGCCTGCAGCGCAGGGATTGAGGAGCGGCAAAAACANCTGAGCAAGGGTGCAGTGAATGAGCATGGCAGAAGCAAGGGGGTGTTTATGTGTGTTCTACACATCAACTTGCAGGCCTGCGCATTTATGCCTTTATCATGCCCTTGCAGAAGGCCTGGCACGCTGAAGGATGGCCAGCAGCTCATAGTTCACGCAACTTGCCATGCTCACCCAACGTTGAACGTCTCCACACCCACCTTGCGCTGCAAGCTGCAGCGACAGATTTCAAAAAAGCAAACCACACAGCCGCAGATCTTGCGCTGCTCACCCATGCCGCCAAACGTCTCCACATCCACCTTGCGCTGCGCCGCCATCTTGGCGCGCCAGTCCTCCCGCTCTGCATTCGAGTAAACAGGGTGGGGACCAAAGTCACTAGTCTGGTGGTTGGTCTTTGAACGTGCAAGGGACAGGGCCATCTTGGCGCGCCTCTCCAGCAAAACGGACAAATGAGAGGAAGCGCAAGTCAGTGGTAGGTCTGGCAGTTGCATTCGAGTCGTGCAGGAAGGAAAAGCCTAGGTGCAGCCTGCCCTTGCTGCCCAAGTCTCCTGCAGGTGCACCCGCTTGCACTGGGTCTCCTGAAATGCAACGCTCNTGCAAACAACNAAAGCAGGTCAGCACAGCTCNACCGCCCTCCTCCTGCAGGTGCNANGCCGCTNCCNAGCGTGTCNGCANCGNACNACTNGGCGGCCTCCAGAAACAAAGCCAAATTGTTTGTCTTTTTCCAAACACTCACCGCCCTCCTCCTGCAGGTGCAGCCGCTCCAGCGTGTCGCACGAAAGCTGGTCAAAGAAGTCGTCCTTCACGTAGGCGCCCTCCTTGGGGGCGACCGCCACCTGCAGAGGAAACAATTTCGATGGCAGGAGGTCATGTTCAGTGAAAGTCAGCTCAGCTCGACTACAAGCGGGGCACGGCTCCGTGCTGCAAGGGGCAGACGGCTGTGCCTCACGTGCTCCTCTTCCGCCTATTTCACAACAACACTCAACAGCAGCACGGCACAAGAACCAGCTTCTGAAACGCCAGCTATGCCTCACGTGCTCCTCCTCCGCCTCCTTCACAATCTCGTCCTTGTTGAATCGCTTGAGCGCCTCCTCAAAGTCAAACGCCTCCTGCAGCAGGTAAAGCAATGGTTTAAACACGGCTCGGTACATTTTACAGTTGGAGGAGGAACCGCTTGAGCGCCTCCTCAAAGTCAAACGCCTCCTGCGGGTTTTGTTGGAAGGAATTTGGATCTTCCTTACTTCAGATCAAACTCTTGGGTGCAGGTTCGAACGCAACAGATCGGCGCAGGTGCCACCCACTGACGTGCTGTGGCTGGGCGGTGCCGGGCTCAGCACCCGGCCGCCCGCCTGCCGACAGCTCCACAGCTGCCAAATTGCTGCCCCAACAGCCATTGGCACCACCACCACCCCAACCACCTCACAACACCATGCACCCAGCTGCCACCACCACCCCGTCTACGCTGACCGCACCTTAGGCACCTCCACCGGC
>JADXDR010000017.1:151767-167229 GCA_025026875.1 Chlorella ohadii
ACCTGAGCCCACCGGCATCGGGGTGGCCGTGAGCGGGGCTGGGGCGCCTCGCGCTGCACGATCGCGAAGTTCCGGGCAGGGGTGGTAGCGGCGAGGCCCGCAGGCCGCCCCCCGCCCCATCCCGCGGATCGGCAGCGCGCACCGACCCCTGCAAGCCCGCACCCCCTGCCCCAGCGCACCATTATCGAGCCAATAAAGGGGAGGCCATCCCCCCCTTCGCCGCCTCCCGACGCCATCTTGGCGGCTTGCACACGTTACGGCGCGGCGGGGGAGGGCGGGCGCCCCGACCCAGCGGTTGAGACAAATGGGCGGCGGCGGCGGCGACCCGTCGTGCGCTTCGCCCGACACACGGGCCCGATTGGCTGAGGCGCGCTGGTGCAGAGAGAGTTCAGCACATGAAGCAGATGGCAACACTTCCTAGTTGCCTGAATGCAAGCCGATGCTGCGCACTGCAAGTGAGTGCCCACTGTAGGTGCGCTTGTGCTGGGCCACCGTTGCCTGCCACCCTGTGCGGGCACACGGAGCGCCTCAGCTGGGCATTTACAAGTGCTTGTCAACACGGTATCAGGCGACAGGTAGACTCGGTAACTGCTGTTAGAGACAGCATAGCTAATGAGAGGCCATCTGGCTCCTGCTGGGTGGGTATCGAGCTCGCGTATGCTGCGCCCGCTGGCGCATGGCGCACCCCCGCCCCTTGCTGGTGCCGTCACACGCCGCTCGTGCACACTCCCTAGGGGCTGCTTATGCCGAATCATGCAAAGCCCGCAGTGGTCGGGTCGATAATCTCCGTGACCTCGTGGATGCTGGTGATGGGGAAGCTGCGAGCCGGAGGCAGACAAGCCGGAAGGGTTGGTTCGGCTGGCGCTCCACATCAGCGCGGCTGCCGCTGGAAGTGCACAACACATCACGCACGCTGCGGGTGCGCACACCCGAGTATAAATAAGAGCAGGCAAGCATGCGATGCACACACAAAGACACACATGCGACCATGCAAAGCAGCATGCACCCGGCAATGCTGGCGTGCTCCCAATCGCCTCTTCATCAGTTGCCAGGTAGATACAGATTTGGGGTGCAACCCACACCACACACGCACAGCACGCACACAACACTCGGCGCACCCGCCGATGCTGGCGTGCTCCCGAATCGCCTCCTCATCCGTAGCCAGGTAAATGCAGAAGGTCTTGCCATCTGCCACGTAGCTGTGCTGCCACTGCAGGGGAGGGTGAAGGGTGGGAACGCAGCGCTACAGGCCTGCACCTGGCTGGGCTGCGGAGGGGGCTTGGACAGGCAAGTTGGGATGGCCAGCGGCAGCAGGAGCGGCAGGTTTGGGCACGTTTGAGGAGCCCAGTTTGGGCAGCCCGGTCAACCATCTGGCACTCCGACTAGCATACAGGGATGCCTTGCACAGCATGCCGGCCACCCTTGCATGTTCACAGCAAGCACAACCAGCACCATGCAAAACGAGCTGGCTGCCCCAGGGTGCACCCGCCTGCACTTTGCTCAGGCCCGCCTTGCTGAGCGCGGTGCACGAGGCGCCGCTGATGGCCCCCAGCTCCTGCTTGTTCTTCTGAGCAATGTCGGGGATGTCCCGGATGATCACGTACCGCTTGAAGGCTGCAAAAAATGTGTGCAGGTAGGACAGGCCGATGGGCATGCAGTCCACACTCGTGCGAGCAGCGGCGGCAACGGCGGCCCCTCTGGATCCGACAGCTGGCGGGCTTCCGGCGCAGGCTGGCAGCTGTTCAACCACAGGTCGGCGCCTTGAACGCCTGTCGCCCGATCAACGCCTGAGGCCCCCTCCCCGCCGCCTCCCAACCCGCAGCAAGCCGCAGCGAGCATGTCGCACCCGCCATGGTCGCCTGATGTGCGTGACAGTCCCCTTAAAAACGAGTGATCGGGGTGCCGCCGGCCCTATGCACCAGCAGAAGTGCTTGCAGCCGCATTGCCGGCACGGTGCGGTGGTACCTTCATTTCGCACCACCCTGGCGGGGATCAGTAGCTGCCTCGTTCACAACCCACAGGTGCACAGCGCCCAAGGCTTTAGATGGGATGGCGCGGGTGTGGTCTTGAGGGCAAACGCAGGGCAAAACAAGGAGGGACCGGCAGCTCGACCGCAGGAGCGGCGCTCGAGGCTCGAGGGGCAGCCTGGCCCCTGACCAGCCTGCCTGCCCGCCGCTGAGCTGAGTGACAGAGCTGCCTGCTGAGCAGAAAGAGCGTGCCACGTGTCTGTGCCACGTGTCTGCTTGCGTCCGCCGTTCAGCCGCCCCCCTGCCGCCCTGCTGCACCGCCCGGTATCCACACGTGTGCTGCGTACGCTGCCGCCCACAGCGCCGATCCAAAGGTTAGAGCCGTCCAGGCAAACCCCACCCTGCGGGGATGGGTGGGCGTGTGGGTGGATGATGTGCGGGTCGGCCAGCATCGTGCAGCTTTCAGTGGTGGGTTTTAGTGCTGTAATAACCCCCTGATAGGCGTGGGCAGGCGTGTGGGTGGGTGGCAGGGTGCTCGGAAGACGGGGCAACAGTTGCCGCTGCAAACTGCCCGTTGCAGGAGCAGGTGCGATGCAGGCAGCCGTGATCATTCTCTGCTCTGTTTACCTGTGCCAGTCGAATTCGGCCAACTCGGTGCAGACCCACAGGAAGGCAAACACGGCTCCCACCGCCCGGCACTGCTCCACATCTTGTCAGGGCATCCCCTTAATTCACCTGTGCCAGTCGAATTCGGCCAACTTGGTGCAGACCCAGAGGAAGGCAAACACAGCTCCGACTGCCCGGCACTGCTCCACATCTAGTACCGTGCCGCAGGCCAGGGTGGCCCCAATCACCGCCAGGCTGGGCAGCTGGGCGATGGCGTACTGCGGTGGTTAGGAGGTGTACAGGGCAGAGGTGAGTGTGCAATGTTGTGGTCAGAAGGTGTGCAGGGCAGCAATGCCTGTTGGGCCGATGGAAGGCAACCATGGTGGAGTGCAAGGCAGCATGGCGAGAGCCAGGGGGAGCAGGGGCGAATGCAAGGCATTGCAAATTCCACTGAACAACCACCGCAAAGCCAAGTTAGAGGCAGCGTGGCGGGAGCCAAGGGGGAGCAGGGGCTGGAGCAGCGCGATGCAGACTGTTGCAGGACTGAAAGGGCTGCGCAAATGTGAGAAACCAGTTGCAACCAGCCGCCGGCAAACCCCTCCCAGCCTTGAACAAACCCAAACCGCTCTCACCATGACCGCCCACCGCGCCAGCAGGCGCACACGCACGCGCGGCGGCAGCTGCGCCCAGGTGTCGCTGGGCGGCAGGCCGCCCCTAGCTGTGCCGCGTGCCCAGTGTCTGTCTGCCATTATAAGGCTGGCTAGGTTCAGAACCAGTGTGCACCACAGCCAGACGCCCGTTTCAAACGGCTGCAGCGCGGGCGGCAGGGSCAGGGCGTCTGGCGCGGCCTGCAGGGGGYYGGGGCAGAGGTGTGGAGGTGCGGATGAGTGCAAGGCAACCACTGCCAAAAAGGGAAGCGCGCCCTAGGGCAGGCCTGGGCAGCAGCAGAACAGGGCGGGAGCAGCGCCGCCTGGCGGTCAGTTACCAGTTTGGCTGCTTGCTGCAATCAGTGCTGCAATCAGCAAGGGCGGGGGCATGAGCAACCAGCGCAATGCGGCATGTTGAATGGTATTGAGAACCGTCCTCATTGTCCCGTCTGCTAGTTGCACAGTCTTCAAACATTCAATCTGAACACTGCACACACAAACCCCACACACAAACAGATTTCCCGGGCCTTGCCTTGAAGGGCAGGAAGAGCAGAATTAACGCCAGGGCAGCAACAAAAGGCCGCAGCAGGCCGTGGCGGAAGCCGGTGACTGTGAGAAACGGAAGGACGGCCACAAAGAAGCCGAGCGCTGACATGGCCCACCACACGCTCAGCGTGCCCAGCAGGGGCGCCTGCACAGCGGGCAGTTGACAGGGAGGAGGGGGCAGTGGCTAAGTGCACATGAAGACAGGCGCAGAGGCAGCACGTTGGTATGCATCGTGCAGGCCGTCTGCACAGCATGGAATAGAGAGCGCAACTATGCATGCAAGGCCCAACTGCAACCACTGCCCCGCCCATCACCCACCTGCAGCCGCACAGCCGCTGCGCCGTACAGCAGGGCAAACCCGGCGAGCAGGGCGGAGAGGGCGGCGTCCTTGCGATGCCTGAACCGCTCGTGCAGCTGGTGCAGCGCGATTGAGCCGCACGCGCAGGCGGTGAACAGCAGCAGGCCTGCAGGTGTTTAGGGTTTGAAGCGGAGCAGCAGCGTGTTATGAGGCTTGGGCAGGTGCAGCGGGTGCAGCGCAATGGAGCCGCACGCGGATGCCGTGAACAGCAGCAGGCCTGCGGGCAGTTAGGGGTAGGAGCAACGGGATGCTATTTGCAAGCCAGGTGTTAACAAGCTTGCACGGTTGCAGCTGGTGGGTGGCCGGGGTGCGATGGAACAGCATGCATGCAGAAGGGTTAACACCAGCTGGAGCAGCATGCATGCAGACGGGTGAGCACCAGCAGCCTGTGCATGGCTCGCAAGAGAGGCTGGCATCGTGACATGCCTTGTGCAGAGACAAACAGGCCGCACAGCAGGCAGCCACAACGAGCATGCAAGCGCAGCGCATTGACAATTGAGCAGTCTTGCCTGTGAGGGCGATGTACGGAGCAGTCGAGGGGCGGGCGGTTGTTGAGCGCCGCAGGAGCGCCAGGCTGGCGGCATAGCCTGCTGCCTCGTAGAAGGGCAGGGGGATGAGGGCCAGCAGGGCGGCCGTGTAGAGGCCAAACAGGCTCGTGACCTGCGGGGGATGAGAGGAAGGAGTCCGCTGCACCCCTTAATCCTAGACAAGGACAACTCTCACCAGCTGAGCGCCAGCAAGAGGGCTCGCACTTGCATGGAAGAACAGTCCCTTGGTGCCCTCTCATAATCTCACCGCGGTCACCACCAGGATGCACCCGATGAACCAGGCTATGTTGACCAAGGTGAGGGTGCGAGCCAAGCGGGAGCGCACTCGCCCTGCCAGCCAACCCGCCAAATCCGCCGCCAAGTCCTGCGCCGCCGCCTGCTGCAGCGCTTGTAGCTCTGCTGGTGCGGCCGATGCCAGCCGCAGGTGCGGCAGCAGGGCCGCCAGCCGCTGCTGGGCGTCTTGTGCTGCTGCTTTGGCATCAGGGGCGCTCAATGCTGCCAGGGCTGACAGGTCGGCAAGAGCGGCAACTCGTTGAGGCGGCGGCAACGAGCGGAGAGCCTTGGGCAGCGGAGCCGGCTGCTGGGCTGCTTCTGGCTTGCCTGTCTTGGCATGTGCTGCGGGGAAAATTAAGAAGGCAGAGAGAGAGCGGCTGGAATGGCACATCTTTGGGCAGAAACGTTCACAAACTGAGGACAGCAACCTTCCCCGCCGCGGAAGGCGGCGGCGCCGGCATGCGGTCGGGGCCTGCTGGCAGCGGAGGCTGTCGGCGGCCTTTCGGCGGACTTGGGGCGCTATCCTGCACACACCCGCACCTGCCCAACAGCTGTGCGCCAGCAGNCAGNCAACGCGGAGGAGAGCGCTATGCCGGGAAGGCGCCCCATGCTGCGTGACACGGTCAANTTTCGTGTGATCACAAANCGCATCACTTGATCACACGAGTGCAGGCGCCCGGAAGAGCTCACTGCTAGGCGGCGGCGCACTCTGNCTGCGCNTGCGCGGGCTGGTGCCTCCCTGCCTCACGTTCTCGTGTNGCATTCAATCCACAAGATTNGTGCAGTAGGANTCATTGTCACTGCATTTACCTTCAGNAGTGGCAGGNCCCGACAGCACNATGCNATGAGTGCCTGACGAATAGCCCTGGCGGGACAACATATGTTTCAATCTGCTTGCCACCTCGTGAATAGGTTACCATAGTTTGAGTCAAAGTTAGCTGTGGTGGGCAGCTGAATAACGAATAACCGATGCACACAGTTGCGAGGCACACTTCCCGCTATCATGCAAGGGCTTCCTGCTACAACGCCAGCAGCGCCGTTGCAGCTGCGGCTGCCACCAGCAGCAGCGTTGCAGCCAGGCTGCCGGCGGTTGGCTGCTGGGCTGCCGATCCTGGCGGTGGGGGCGACCCTGCTTTGGGTCCTGAACCGGCTGCCGGCACGTTGTCGATGTACGCCAGGCACGCCTGCACCAGAAACGAAAGATGGTGGAATGTGAGGGAAGCGCGCACGCGCTGCACCCAGACGCATAGTGGTGAGGCAGGGGGGGGCGGCTAAGCAGGCAGAGGGCGGCATCGCACCGTGTGCCCAATAGCTGTGCCAACAACACTGATCTTTGTGCTGCATCAGCATGCCTGCACTGTGCGTTCAGGTCGCAAGCAAGAGCACGCTTGCCTGGGGGATTGGGCCGCCGTATGGCAGGCTCTGTGCCGACTTTGGGCAGCCGCTGCCGCCGGGGCAGTCAATCGGCTTGAGCTGCAGGTTGAAGCAGGTCTTCACCTCGTAGATTTTGCTGCAGCAGATGAGAGGGGTATAAGAAGGAGGGAAACGAGTGTGCAGCCAGCTGTAGCCGGTGCACAACCTTCCGTGCGCAGCTGGACTGGCCCTGCACGCACCCCCAGACAATCTCACAGCACAAGCAAGCACTTCCAATATTCAAGCACTTCAGGCAATCAGCATCTTCCCACGCTGCCATGTGGCGCTTACCCACTGTTGCAGGTGATGCCAGGGGTGACGCCCCACTGCTGCTTGAGAAGGCCCGTAATCTGTGCGGCAGTCGCCTGGTTGGCTGAAAGCGGATTGAAGCCGCCCCGGGTCAGCGCTTCCTGCAAAGAATGAAGAGAACAAGCAGGGCAGCACAGCAATGTTATGCAACCATTCAGCTGAGCTGTCACGGCATGGTGTTGAAGCCGCCTCGCCGCAACTGCTTGGCCATTGCAGCAGCACAGTACCACAAAGCTCCCAGCAGCACTGCAATGGGCAGCACGCAGCCAAGTAACGAATAATAACTCCCAGACGCACGCACGTTGAGGTCGTACTGCTCGTTCAGGCGCAGCGTGGAGTTGAAGTACTCCACTTGGCTGTTGCCAAACAGCGGCGCCGCGCACGTGCCGTGCTTGGCTGCGGTTGGTTGGTGAGGCCAGGGGGCGGTTGAGAGCTGCTCCGGTAGCGGCTAGGGGCCGCGGCAACGTTTGAAAACTGCCAAGCTCCAATTGATTTTACTAAGAAAACTGCTCCCACTCACACCACTCGTAGCTCCAAAACGAGTTGAGGTCGCCTGGAGGCATCCAGGGGTGCGGCGGCAGCAGGAAAGAGCCGTTTCAGTGTAAAAGGCAGGGTGCAATGAGCGCCTCCGCTGCTGCTGCTGCTGCCACGTACGCCATGCCGACATGCATGTCACGTTGCACGCGCCTTGACTGCATGCAAGCACTGCATTCCTCCCACTCTGAGCGCATGTGCCATGTGCACCCACTAGCCCAACAAAGACTGGACACTACTGTCAGATTGGCACATTCTGTCCGCACCACTCTTAAAGTTGCGCCACTCGCACGACATGCGCCCCCGCATCTCTGGAGTCAGTTCCTGCATACACAAGGTTACGAGTTCCTTTGGGGTTACTTGTCTTGACAAAGCTGTACAGGTCAGGGGCACCTNGCAAAGCACAGCATAACCACTCGCTCATTCCTTACAGCGGCATACACTAGGCCAGACNACCTGAAGCAAACCCTCCANGTCCAGCGGCAGTCAGCTAGCCGCCGGACAACGGCCCGCGANGATGACACTGGCAGCAGGGCGCCTTGGCAGCACAACTGTATCACAACAGTAACCAGGCCCAGCAGCAGCCAGGACTCGCATTCTTGTTAAACTTCCATGCGGGATTGNCAGCTGTCTGGGTGGTTGCCNGTTTTTGTTGGAGGGCCAGAGACCGTGGATGGTGAACAGGNTTGCTGGGNAGGAGGGNATAGAGGAGNTAATGAACGAGGAGGAATTGATGTTCAGGCTGCTGGAAAAGGAAAGGGCGTACTCAGGACGCACGGCTGGCAAGTGCAAGGGCCCAGCAGCGAAGGCGTAATGCGCTGCATGGTTCTGCAGGTCACATCCCGCAACTCACTAGGTGGGCTGGCTGCACTTGTCCAGTGAGCACAGAGTGGGCGGCCACGTCCTGCAGATGTAAACGAAACTCAAACTCAATGCACTGACAGGCTTGCACCAGCCTGATGGGCCAGTGCAAGGCGCCGCCGCCACCGCCGTTCCCCGCCTTTGCACAGAAGCATGCTGGCAGGGAGCGCCGCCAGCACCCCTGATTCCCCAAGCTCCCAGCCAGCACCCGGATGCACTGCAGTGCAAGTGAGTGCTCACCTCGCAAGCACTAGGTAATCAAAATCAACATTCGGCTGCGCCGAGCTTGCGGCAGCGGCGGCACCCGCCAAAAGAGCGGCAGCAAGGGTGACGACAGCCAGCGCTGGCAGCCGCCTGTGAAGATGCTTCATGTCGTACGTGTTAGCCCCGACCCGTCTTCTGCGCCAGGTCGCGAGCTGGCAGCGCTCGGAGGAGGGGCTCGGAGGAGCGCGGCCTGCCCCTACCCCTAAGGGTCTGTTTCGGGCGCCGGCCCTGCTCTGCTCGCTTTAAGTGGGTTTTGAAATGCAAGAAGACGTGCGGCGGGGTTGCGACGTTGCCCCTCATCCCCGCCGCCACCTGCTCGCTGGGCGGCATGTGTTCCATGGGGCGCCTGAGCGGCGTAGGTTTGGCATATTTGGCAAGGCTGCTGCCTTGCAGGCCTGCGCATTCTACAAGGTGCTGTACAGTGATTTCCACACAGCTGGGCTGCGCCGCAGACCAGATTCGCTGCTAACTGCATGGTAGCAGGGCGGCCACCGGCTCGCCACCGGCTGCGCCACTGCCCGCTTGAAAGAGTGAATGGCAACTTGCATGCATGGCAGCGTAAAGCGTGGCGCCTGGGACTGGTGCCCCTGCTGCACATGCCTGGGGCTGCCGGCATCATGGCCGATCCATCTGTGCTGGACCAACTAAGAAATGAGCATGCACCTGTAGCGCAGGCATCAACAGCGGGCGCCATGCTGCGCACATGCACCACAGCGGCAGTGGTGCACTACGCATGCGTCGCCCGTTTGCGGCCGCGCCAGCCACCCAGACGCCCGCAGCGTGCCTAATGAGCTGTTCAGGAAGCAGCCCACTCCTGGTCATGCTGTGACCAACTCGGGACGGCGGTGGCAAGCTTGATGCGCGCTGCCGCTGCCGCCACGGCGTGACGACGGCGGTTGCCTGGGCACGGCCAGGCACGCGGCCCCATTCGCACACCAGTTCTGCGCGCTCTGCGGCAAGATCAGTGGCTTCGGCAGCCCTGCCAGCCTGTTCGGCGAACGCGGCGGGGGTATGGAGGGAGAGTGCTGAGCTCGCCATGTTTCTGGCGAAGGTGTTCAGCAGCGGCAAGGACAAGCCGAAGCCCCGAACGCCGCCTCGGTCGCCCGCACCACCGCCAGTGAAGCCGGCCCTGCGCAGCCCGGCCCACAGCAGCCGTGGCAGCTCCAGCCCCTCGACCGTCAGCTCGGGCAGCTCCAGCCACTCGGGATCGCGAAANGGTGGGGGGCGCNTGGGCGCNTGGGCAGCTGCCGCCGGCGGCGCGCGGAGCSGMGCCGCGTTRCCCCTGCCCGCCTGCGCCGGACTTGTCTGCCAGGCAGCCGACGCGCCCCGATGCCTGTGTTCCCCCCCGCAGGTCCGCTTCAGCGACGATCTAGAGATCCAGGAGGAGCCGGCCGCCAGCTSCACGCCCAKCGGCAAGASCCACGGCCACCCGGAAGACGCACCCGCCGGCAGCCGCGCGCCCAACGGCAGCAGCCGCCCGCCGCGCTCCCCTCGCTCCCCTCAGTCCCCCCATCTGCACACCATCCCTAGCGAGACCTCCCTCAGCATGGACGCTGCCCCGCAGGGCGAGGCGGCCAGGGCGGCAGGCGGACACGGCGCAGCCGCGGGGCGACGCTCGGGCGAGCACCCGCAGCACTCGCACTCCCACGGCCACCAGCACCCACAGGGCAGCCAGCACCCACATAGTGGCCAGCACCCACATGGGCATGGCGGGCACGGCAAGCACCCGCGGCGGCACAGCGGCGGCTCGAGGCATGCGCCGGATGCGCCSCCCCCACCAGAGGAGGTGGCGGCAGCGGTGGGGCCTGGCGGGGYAGCGGAGAGCCKGCCGGGGTCMCTGGCGGYGTGCGCCCGCCTGTTCCACAAGGTGCGGATTCGTTGTTGAAAATGCCTGACTTGGTGCCGTAAAACAGCTGCTGGCCTGGTAGCATGTTCTTGTGGCACCTTTTATACTGGTCGCTGTGCACCCATGTCGGTGCCGCTCTCGCCACCAGTGNCGGTGCTGCTGTCTGTGCTTAATGGCACGCCAGCTGCCGCACGAACTTGGCCGTTCTGCTGCCGTTGCCTGCTATTGGTGCGGCTGCTGCTGGGTTTTGCACTGCGTGGGCTGGTTTAGGTGGGTCGCACTTGAGCCAGTTCTCTCATGCCTGAGTCTTGCGTTGTCCTTCTCTTGCCTTGCAGTATAAGGATGCCAAGAAGGGCATGATTGGGGTGGATGGCTTTGGCCGGCTGCTCGACTCCGCCGGGCGCCTGGTGAGAGCTGAGCAGCAGCTGAAGGAAGCAGCAACCTCTGACACGGCTGGCACATCGCGGTGTGTAGATCAGCCGAGTCCCTGCCGGCAGCCTTGCCACAGCAGCAGCGCCAGAGCACACACCTGCTCACACTCACTCTCACTCCCGGTGCACCCTTGTGCCTGCCTGTGCTGTGCAGGATAGCCTGCGGTCGCCCATTGCCCGGGCGGCATGCGTCAAGCGGGAGATGACGGCCGCAGACACAAACGGCGACGGCTGGGTGGACTGGCCGGAGTTCTCGGCCTGGTTCCCGTGAGTCGTCTGATTCTGTGCTTCTGTTTGTCTTGTATTGCAGCCAGGTCTCTGTTTTGGCTGCCGTTAGCTCTGTGGATCTGGAGCCAACTGCATTGGTTCAATGCAACATGCGAGTGGCTTGTCTGCTTGCCTTAACTGCTGCTGCACCTTGGTGAAGTTGTTTCAAGGGTAATTTTCCTCACCTCACGTTGCACCCCTCCCCCCCCCNGCCCGCCCTGCCTGCCGCAGCGGCTTCCAGCAGCAGCACTACACGCAGCAGCGCAACCACTTTTACGAGGAGAAGGGCAAAGAGGCAGAGGAGGCGGCGGCAGCTGCCGCTGCTGCGGCGGCCGCAGCCGCAAGGGCAGCAGAGGAGGAGGCAGCGGCGGAGCGCGCGGCACGAAAACAGCGGATGCTAGAGGCGCGGGCGGCCGCCAAGCAGGCATGGGYGGAGGCCCGGGCTGCGGCGGCCAAGCAGGCGGCCGCAGAGGCGGCGGCAGCGGCAGCTGGAAAGGCAGCAGAGGAGGAGGCGGCCACGGCTGCTGCAGCGGCACAGAAGCAAGCGGCGGCGGCAGCGCATGGTGCGCGCTCCGCCAAGGCAGCAGCAGCGCCCAAGCAAGCAGCGCCCGCAGCGGCAGCAGTGCCGGATGCAGCAGGTGCGCCCGCAGTGGCAGCAGCAGCACCGGCTGCGGCAGTAGCACCCGCGGCCGCCACACCGAATGTGGCAGCTGCCGCTCCACTGGACTTGGAGAATCTTAGTGACAGCGAGCTTGCTGCTGAGCTGCAACGGCTGGAGCTTGCAGCAGCGCACCTGGAAGCGGCGCGGGCGCGTGTGGCGGCGCGCCTGGGCGGCGCAGCAGACAAGCCAGCTGAGCTATCAGAGGCATCCGGCGCGCCTTCCTCCCTGTCCTCAGCTGCTGGCACCGCTGCGGCGGGCACCCCGCAGGCCACGCCAGCGGTGGGGCTGCCGCCCGGCCGTGGCCAGCTGGACAGCTCAGCGTTGCGCAGCCACTTGCAGCGGCAGGCTCTGCTGATCGAGGCAGCGGCAGCAGCGGCGGCAGCGGATAGCGCAGCGGCGGCGGCGGCAGCGGCCGAGGCGGCTGCAGCCGCTCTCGAGGCTGAGGAGGCGGCAGCGGCAGCGGACGCAGCTGCCTTTGAGAAGGCGGCGTGCGATCCAGACCTGCAGCGAGTGTTTGCTGCCTTTGCAGCCTTTGGAAAGAATGCGGAGCTCCGAGGTGCGGCTGGGATCTGCCTCGTGCTGCGTTGCGGCTTGCATAGGAGTGGGGCTGGCTGCGCTTTCATTGCCGCACAGCTTGTGCCCAATCATGCAACCCAGCTGCCGCACCAACTGTGGCTTGGTGTCGTGCCCCGCTGCAGGTACCGCGGCCGCCGCACCCACCTTGGACAGCCAGCAGTTTAGCAAGCTGTGCCGCGACTGCCGGCTGGTGGGTGGGCCCCTGACGCTGGGGCACATCGACATTCTGTTCACCAAGCTCGCTGGCAAGGTGCGCTGCGTTCTGTCACTGCTTCCTGCACTTTATTTGCTGATGCTTGGGTTGGACGGAGCGCTGCTCCTGGCAAGCTGCACAAATTTGCACAGCTGTTCAGCTGGCTCGCCTTGGTATCTTGGCCCACCAACTCCAATGCCGTCTTGTGCCCGCCTTGGCTGGCCCCTGCCCTGCCTCACTTGATTACCCTGGCCTACTCTGCTTCTACCCTGCCTCAGCTGTACCACCCATGGCTCCTGCTACATGGCCCACTCATCTCCTCATCTTTCCTCCCCTGGAACCGCAGGGCGGCAGTCGCATGAGCTGGCGCCAGTTTGCGCGCGCCCTGCCCATGATCGCGCGCCAGCGCGGCTGGCAGCCTGAAGAGGCCGCTTCCCTGGTGGCCGCCTGCCCCGGCCCCCAGCTCAACTCTGAGGCCTCCACCAGCCGGCGGCAGAGCAGTTTCACCGGGCGCAGCGGCAGCTACAGCGGCAGCCGGCCACCCAGCACGCTGGGCGGCAGCGATGCTGCAGGGACGGACGACGAAACCGCATCGGTTGGCAGCCATGGCACGCCCGGCAGGGTGGGCGCGTTCACTCCCACCAAGCGCGGCAGTGCGGACAGGCGGCTGAGCGGCGGCAGCAGCCCGCCCGGCAGCGGCGGCAGCGGCGGCAAGCCCTCGCCTGGGTGATAGGTGCTGCTGCTCCTGGGTTTAGCATTTCCAGCTGTGTGGCTGCTGGCAGCAGCTGTCCCACAGATGTCCCGCTAGTGTGGCCAGGGCCCACTGGCCCTCTCACACTTGCCTGATACAATGTACCTTTTCCAACCCCGCATCCCATGTGGTGTACTTGCTTCCCTCCCCTGCTCCCCCTCCCACCCGCCAAGTCCCCTCTGGATTGCGCTGCAACTTGCAACAACCCCTTGGCGCTGGCGGGCCCAATAACACTACATTTGTTGATGCTCCCCCGATCCATCATGCCCTGGTCGCTGCCCCAGCAGCAGCCCTGTGCCTTCTTTCCCGATTTGTTGTTCGTCACCCCCCAAATCCGCGCATGTGCCGCTGAGATAGCGGCCGCTCTCCCTTCCTTCCCACCCTGCCACTGCCACCCTGCCCCAGCTCTAGGCTAGCATCCTAGGCAGAGCCAGCCGTCCGGCGCCGCTCATTTGCCGTGCCGCGGCCGCATCCCTCGCAGAATTGATAATCGCACAGCAAGCTACGCACCCGCACCCACGCATGCACTGTGTTCTCCAAGACACTGCCTTCTACTGCCTTTTGTCTGCCATGTGACGCAAGCGGGAATGCGAAGCAGGGAGAGAGCGGCGTGCACAGCACAGCAGGGACCGCCCCCCTTGTCACTCCCAGGCCTGCCAAGCACGTCTGCAGCAGCAACTTCGAGGCAGTTCAAGGCACGGCAGACTGCACTGCACTCTCACATCAACGCGGGTGTATTGCAACACGGGTGTATTGCGCTGGTGCGGGATGCAGCACTACATGGGGCTGCAAGTCACTGCTGGCATGTGCTCCAAGAGGACCCAACAAGGCAGGCCCATCCTCTCGAAAGGTCAGAAGGCAGGTTCCGCCTGCTGCTGCTGCTGCCTTGCACCTTGGGAAGAATTGTCAGCCCCCTGCCCTTCGGGTGCTCTCGCATCATTTCGCTTCTGCAGCGTTGCGTTGCGCTTTTGCAAGGAAATGCAATGGTGGTGTGGCCAACCCACAAGAAATGTCGCTGTCAAGGGAAGCGGAGCATATAAGGAAGCAAGACCCGGGGAGCAAGCCAAATGCAAGTACATTGGGGTTGAGGGCGGGTGCGACAAATTGCAGGCGGGCAGAATAGTCAAGCCACCTTAGAATGGAAATGGGGGCATCCGCCACTGTGTGAGACAGGTGAAGACTTCCAAGTCGTCGACTAATAAGGAGGCAGAAAGGAACGCAAGGCGCATGTGCATGCAAGAGAGGGAAGGGACCCAGGAGAAGAAAAAGTGTGCTGTGCGGGCTGCGCGCGGCGCAGCGGCAGTGTGCAGACGGGGTTTGGGTGGGCGTCTTGAAGGCAGCACGGTGATGCTGGGGTGAACGGGTGGACCGAGAGGTGGTGTGACGCGTGCACGTGTGGGATGCATGGGGAGGTGAGGGGAAGCAAGCAAGCAACAAAGGGTGACGAGGGGGGTGGATCGGGACACATGTAAGAGCTGCGCAGTGGCGCTGAGCTGGCATGGTGAGGCACACAGGCCACGTTGCGGCTAGTGTGTGTCGATGGATGGGCGGGAGAGGCAGGGAGCTGGGGAATGCAGGACTGGGGTTGTGACGCAGGGGTCAGAGAAAGAGGGCAAACGGACTGAGGGAACCGGACGGAGAGACGGCTCCAAAAAACGACTGAAGCACGTCAAAAAACCGCAAAGCAAAGCGGGTCGCATGTGTGTTTGTCAGGTGTCACTGCGGCTGGTTGGTTAAAGATTATTAGCCCGGCGGGGGGGCAGGGCAGCGAGCTTCAAGTTCATTCCAGCTGGGCAGCCGCCGCCTCTGTGGCCGCTGCTTGCGCATGCTCTGGTGAGGCCGCCGTTCGGCCAGAGGAGGGCAGGGAGGCCTGGGCGGGGCTGCCGCCAGACGGGGAGCGATGCTGACCCAGCGACGGCTCAACGAGGGAGGGCTGGCTGGAGGGCGGGGAAGGCACCCGCACGCCCAGCTGCTGCGGCGACGGCAGCTGCTGCGGCAGTGAGGGCAGGCGCAGGGAAGGGAGGCCGCCAGGCACCGGCCGCACGGACGACTGCTGCAGCCCCGCCCGCGCCATGGGCGCAAAGGACAGCTCAGCGGAGCGCTCCGGCACTTGGCTGGCCTCGCCGCTGCCAAACTGAGGGCGCTGCAGGGCCGGAAACGCGGGCTGGTCGCTGAAAGGCGAGGGGCTGGCGGCGCCGCCGCGCTGCACATCCAGCGCCATCACTGAGGCACCCAGCTGCCCTGCCGGCTGCGCAGCAGCCGCGCCCTGCTGCTGCTGCTGCTGGGCCTGCGGCGGCGGCGGCATGGGCTGCTGCGCCTGCTGCGCCTGCTGTGCTTGCGGCGGGGAGCCGTGCTGTGCGCGCTGCGCCTGCTGTGCCAGCATGGCCTGCCGCACCAGCTCAGCCTCCTCT
>JADXDR010000017.1:213241-229767 GCA_025026875.1 Chlorella ohadii
GGCGGCGACGGCAGCAACTCGACGGTCACGTTCAAGTGGAACGGCAACGGTGAGCCTGCTGCCGCATCTGCTGCCCGGGCTGCTTTGCGGCACCGCAAAGGCACTCCCGCTCGTCAATGACTCAGTAACTAGCACCTGCTGAGGGCCATCAGTCAGGGGCTGTTCAAATAAATGTATGGCACTGCGCCCACATGCATGCAGTTCTCCACAATCGCTTTGTCGCCCGCCCACGTGTTGTTTCCCTCCGTTTCCATTTTGCAGAGGACCACGGCGTGTTCCAAATTCCCACCGACGCCTGCCCCTCCGGCTTCACCGGCTTTGCCACGGAAAAGTACAGGGAGTTGGCGGCCGCGGGCAGGGTGAGCGCCGACAGTTGCACATGTGCAACTGTTCTGCTCACACAGTCCTTCAGGCAGCGACCCTTCGGTCCCGGTCCTTGTCGCAAGCTGCCGCCACCAGAGAAGTGCTCTGCGTGCTGCTAAGCAGGCGTCGGCATCCCACTCACTGCCAAGGCTGCCGTTTGATCCCCTCGCCAGCCATCGATTGCCCCAACGCTGCCGCCTCTGCGGTCCTGCTGGGCGCAGGTTGGCGAGTTCACGTGGCAGCTGCCCACNGCACCGGGCGACTACTGGGTCACATCCCAAGCAAACAGCGACTGCACCAATGGTGGGCAGGGTACAGTGGCAGGCAATGGGACAGGGGTTGGTTGGAAGCAGCTGCCCTGCCCTGCTGCCCCCTGCGGCAATGCGTCTGGATCTGGATGGGGGCATGCCCTGCGCTGGCCCGCACCAGCACTGCTGCATGCACCTGTGCTGCGTACCTTTGGCTCCTGCCCACCCCCTCTCAACCCGCCCTGGCCTGAATGCTATCTTTGCCCTCAGAGCATGTTGCACTAGACACATGCTGACCCCTGCCTGCTGCGGTCCCCGCCTCGACTCTGCCCCACAGGCATGAAAGCGCTGATCCGTGTGACGAACTCCGACTTTGAACAGAAGAAGGAGTCGGCCGTTCCCGGCGCCCCGACGGTCAGCGGCAGCAGCAGCATGAGCGCGTCGTGGCGGGCAGTGGCGGGCGCAGCGGTGCTCGGGCTGCTGGTGACTGCTGCCGCAGGGCTGTGATGCCCGCTGCGCGCCGCCTGGCTTGTGTGTATTCATCCCTGTACCTAATTCATTGCTTACATTACGTGACGTGACATGTGCTATCATGCATGACCTTGCAAAGCAAAACAGGCTGCTGTTGAGCCCAACCAATGCAGCCGATGGGCTGAGCACACTTCCGGGCAGGAGCTCGCTGCCAACCGTACTTCGGCTACGCTTGGTCATCAACCACCTGGGGATGCATTACCTCCATCACCATGTTCGATCATCAAGGAGGGCTACATCAGCTCAAATGAGCACGATCAGTGTTATCCCTGGGGGATCAGCGTCGGCGCCTGCAAATCTGGCTGTCCGCACAAATTCAGAATGGCGGTGAGCTGGCGGGGCCTGAGCCGGCGGGTATCGGCCTGATCGCGGGAGCCACGCCAATCCAAGCCGTCTCGCATTCGATCTGCTCCTCCCTGGCCCGCTCTGGGCCGGCCTGGCGCTCTGCAGAGGAATGGCCGCTGCGTGGGCGGCTGCTGGTCGCTCCCCAGTCAAGGCCGGATATCGCAAGCCCACCAGCATCGCCACAGCATGCATTGCCTTTACGGCGATCCTGCTGCTCGTTGTTGCGCAGCGGTCATGGTTGCCCCCCGGCCTGCGCACAGCTGGAGCCGGCTGGGGGGCGATCGCCTTCGAGTCGCAGCGCCCGCAAACACAAGATGCGACGGCCCTGAGCGGGGACGGGCAGTCCCTGACGGCGCCGCCGCTGCCGCGACCCCTCGCGGCGCTGGCTGCCGCTAGCAATGCACGCGAATGGCGGGAGGGCCAGGCCTTTGAGGCACCCACATCCCGCTGCAGGATAGCCCCAGATGGCGAGTTTGGTGGGCCGGTGGCTCTGGGCTTGCACCCGCTTGGCCCCAGCATTGCCACATCCGGCGGTCTTCCACCTGAACCGCATTCTCGGAAGCAGGAAGCTGCCGCCAGGTGCCTTCCTTGAACAGCCACGTAACTGCGCTGCCAACCCCCTGTGCCTGCAGGCTCGGTTGCCTACGACCCAACCCCCATAGCGGCCAGTGGAAAGCCATTTTTGTTCGACACCAGCAGCCTGCCCTCTCGCCAGGAGATGTGCGGACCCAACATCGACAGCGGCCGCAGGCCTGGGCGCTGCTTCAGGCGAGCTCACTGCGCCTGAGCAAGAAAGCTAGTGCAACTCAGTTTGGCGTAGCTGGGCAGCGCCATGCCTGTGCCGTGGCGGACTCGCCGGCTGCCACCCAGCAGTTGCAATTCACCATGCAGGGGCTGCTGCCTGCCCTAAGCCCACGCGTGCTGCTCACAGGACTACACCCCTCCTCCGCTGCCGCTGACACGCAGCGTGTGCATGTTTGAGACGCGGATGTGCCAGCAGGTGTACCCTGGGGACGGCGCCCAGCGTGCGGAGCGTGCGTACAGCCAGCTGGCGAGCCAGGGCTACCGCTTTGGCGAGCTGTCGCCCTGTGAACTCTTCCAGCGCTTCCGGTGAGCGAGCGGCTGGTGCGGATTTGCGCTTTGTGCGTCCCTATTGTGGGTGGGCTGGTGCCGGCATGTGTTGCTGCTAATGTAAGGAGCCGCAAAAATGCGAGGAGGGTTCTGCTTGATAAGCACACTGCGATGGACTGACCAGTGTGGGAGCCAGCCCGCATGCCACAAGTGCACAGCCTTGCCTTGGCTTAGGCGGGTGCTCATCTAACATGTGTGCTGCACCGCTGGTCGCAGCGGACGCACCATGTGGTGGATGGGCGACAGCCAGACCACACACTTTTACCAGGCGGCCGAGTGCTTCCTGCGGGAATTTGCTGCCGACCCCCGCTTGGAGCGCAGGTGGGCTCAGTTTGTGCGCAAGCCTCTCGGCTAGTGGCTCGTGGTGGGTTGCTGCCGAGTGCATGTGTGTCCAGGTGTCCTGCTGGCATGCTTGCCATGGCACCACCGGCGCTGCTTCTCTTTGCTTCTCTTGTTGCAGCCAACCGCTTACCAACAGCTGTCGCACTGTGCGCCCATCTGCCATGCAGCCTGCCCTTCCCCAAAGCCGTCAACGAGCAGCTGAACACGCACCCCGGCAAGCCCATTGTGCCCAAGTGCCTGCAACTGGTGCACAACACGCGCGTGTGCCGAGTGCGGGTGGACACCGGCAGGCAGCTGCTGGAGACGGTGCTGCCGCTCATTGCTCAGCACCACCCCGGCTTTGCAGACGACATTGTGCTGTACAATTTTGGGTGCGTACGGGCTGGTGGGAGGGATGTTGGCACGCTGAGCGAGGTGGCTCTCTGGCAAGCATGGTCGAGAGCTTGACTTTTGAGCCATGGCCAGCTGCTGATGCCCTGCCCGCTCCTTAAACTTGCCCACCCTGACTAACTATGCCGAACCACATGTCCTGCTGTTCAGGCTGCATTACACCGCACGCGAGCCGTTTGTGGCTGACTTGGCAGCACTGGCGGCGTGGCGTGCAGAGCAGAGCCCTTCATCACAGCCCCAAATGCTCTGGATGGACGTGCCGCTCCAGCACTTTGCCACCCTGGACGGCCGCTTCCGAAAGGAGCTGATGGAGCAGGTGGGAGTTGAAACCTGGTTCAAGCAGGTTTCAACAAGTTGCCGCTGCTGCCGCTGCTGAGCATTGTGCGACTGAGTGTGTGGCGACAGGGCACTGTTGTTCTGCAAGCAGAATTCTCATAAGCAGACAACCTGCACGTGTGCATGCACGCTTGCGCGCCGGCCGTTGCCAACGCAGCTTCTGCTGCGCCCTCAATGCCCTCCTGCCCGCAGGCGCCTTGCCGCAAGTGTATGGAGTGCAAACCCGTGGCTGGCATGGAGGCTGGGGAGCCGTCAGTGCTGGCTGGAGGCATCATGAATGCAGCGGCAGCGCCCTGGGTGCCCCAAGTAGCCGACGGCCACCTGCGAACTTGGAACGCAAGCGCAGCACTCTGGGACGTGCACATGCCAGGGGAGTGCACGCACTACTGCAGCCCAACTGCCTACCACCTGTGGCTGTTCTTGCTCAATCGTGAGATGGCGGCAGCTGGGCTGGGCAACCCGCTGCCACCGGTGCGGCCCATCGAAGCCGGTGAGGCAAGGCAGGTACCCTAAACGGCCCTCTCTATATACCCTCTCTCTATGTATACACTGTTCCACAGCATCCTTCATTTCATTGGTCTTCGGTCGTCTGATCAGGCATTTTTGTGTAACAGCTTTTGGCGGAGTGGCTTGCCGCAGGCTCCGTGCAGCCGCATCTACAGCACACGGCTGCAACGCAACTTGGCTCGGTTTTGAGACACGTAGAGAAGGATGACTTGCGTGTAGAGGACTGTGCCATGCATTGGGGTTTATCATTCAAATCGCAACTGGAGGTGACCCCGGCTCTCCTGCCAGGTCAAACTCTACCGCTGCTGCCGCCGCCCGTGCACGCTTGCCTGTCGCCCCGCCCCGATCTGCCAGCTGGCCAGAGCTGCTGGAAAAGGGGCTGGCAAAGACTTGGAGGTAGAACAGGGTGGCCAGCCCAATGCCGAGAGCATAGGCAACCAGCACATCGCTTGGGTGGTGCCTGCATGCAGGGCAAAGCAAATGCAACTGGCTCGTCGGGAAAAGCTTGCAAGGGTGTGGCGAGGTGGATGCTTGGTGCCTTGCCTGCTATGCTGTCGCTAACGACCACCAGCCACCCGCAACCCTACCTGTTGTTCTGCACTCGTGTGAGGCCGATCCAGCCAGCCGCCGCCAGCGGCAGCAGGCTGGCCACCAGCTGCGCCGGGCGAGCTGCTCCGCCAGCAAAGCAGCGCAGCGTGCCCAGCAGCCAGAGGCAGAGGAAGCCCAGCCCAGCGCCGCTCCATGCAGCATGCACTGCAGCGGCGAGTGGCAGGCGGGCAGTGCTGAGTTGGCTATCTGAGGACAATAGCTGCCATGCTGCGCTGAGGCAGCATGATTCCAATCGGCAACGTGCCCAACCCTGGTACAAGACAGCCCGCTCTAAGAGACGCATCAAACCCTGGCACCATTCCTGAAGGGAAGCTCCTCATGCCGGTTTTGATGGTCTGGTGTGGCACCGACTCCTCGCACTGCGGCATGCCGTCGTCGCCCCACACAGGCACAAGGGTGGAGGGGAAGCAGCGAGCAATAAAGTCGGGGCGGGGGCGCGCCACCTGGACAACGGGTTGGATGGCAGGGGGCGGGGGCTGAGTCCCATGGCTTTAGGGAGCAGCGCTGTCCATGCCTTGCAGGCGCAGCAAGCAGCCCAGCTGCTCATAGGCGGCACTGCCAGCACCAAGCAGCAAGCCAAGCAGGCTGGCTAAGCGCATATGCGCATGCGGGGCGCCACCTGTGACTTAAGCGCGTTGGCAACCAGTCCCGTGGTGAACACACAGGCCGCCAGGTTGAGGCAGGCGTGGTGCGCCGCCTCCAGCGAGGACCAGCCCGCCTGGTCGTGCAGCAGTACAAGTGTGGGGGTAGCAGTGAGCATGTAGCAGTAGGGTAGGTAACGACAGGGCAGCCGTTCCTGGCAGGGCATGTTGTTGACCCAGAGAAGCAGAGGCAGCCAGCCAGGGGTGCAGCTGCTAAAGCGAGCGGCAGCCAGCTTACACGTGGGCCTCACCAGGTAGGCGCCCCCAAACGCAGCCAGTCCATCAGGCACACACGCAGCGCTGCTCCACACAACAGGCAACCACCCTTTTTTACGGCTGTTACACCGGCCCTCACCAGGTACGCGCCCACACAGGCGGCCAGTGGCAGGCCGAGGGCGAAGAAAGGCACCGCCCAGAGCGGCACTGTGTCCTCCATGTAAGGGTATGAATACTGCAGTGACATAAGTTGCGGCAGACAGAGGTGGCAGGCACAAGAGCTGGGTTGTTTGCATGTGAGAGCGTATCGTCAAGGCAGGACTTCCTCTTTGGCACAGCAAGTGCAATGACACAGCCCCATGGCAGCCCACCCTGCCTGCCGTCCTGCACCAAGCGGGCAGCGCACAGCTGAAGGCACTGCAAGCATGGCACTTGCCTGCCAGTACTCGGCATCCGATCCGTGGTAGATAGCACGTGGCCGCGGCTCAATAGGATCCACCAATCTCATGAGCAGCCAAACCGCCGCCACAGCCAGGTACTGCGGCCAGTGCTGCTGCACCAGGCGGCGCCAGGCTGGCTGCGCCGGCCGAAGAGGCTGTGCTGGTGGCAGCAGCGGCTCAGGTTCCATGGTGGCTGGCGGCTAGCTGGCACAATGAAGGGGCGGCTGGGGTGGGCAGCGCCTGGCAACGGAGGTGCACAGGCTGGCGGGTAGCAGGCTGGAAGTGGGCGGCGCCGGCGGCGGCGCCGGCGGCGGCAGGGCTGTGTATGGAGCACAGCTGTTTGGCAGCTCGGCTCTGGGTAGAGTGCGATCGTGATTAAACCTGCCGAGGGCGCCCAGACGCAGCCGACAGTCGAGCACCTTGGTCCTTCCTGTTTCGAGCGTCAGGCGCCTTGTGCGGGCAACTGGACACCACAAAATCGCTTTGGCACTCCCAATTGACCGGGTGAGCGCCCGCCAAGGCCTTCGGCAAGAAGATGCCCACAGGTTTGCATGCCATCACCGACTCTGTTGAGCACTGCGCGTGTTTGGTCACACGGCTCACAAACGTTTTGAAATTGCTCCTCTGCAAGCTAGAGACGCTTCTCGGAAACTAGAGGGGAAGAACTACTCGCTCGGCGCCTCTCGGCTGCGCTGTTGGGCCATCGGCGCACGGCCTCGATGCCACAAACTGACGCCGACAGCAGGTGCGAGGCCAGCGCGGGATGCCTTGCTGCCTTGAGCAGCCGCCGCTGCTGTCCTGCCGCCGCACCACGAGCCCCTGCAAAGAATCTTGCTTGCAAAGCAGCCTGCCCCTCTGCCAGTCTGCGCTGAGGTCCAGCATGCACTCACTGCCCTGCTACAGAGCGCCCCTGCTGGGCGGCCCACCTGAGGGCAGGCGCACCTCACGGCTGCACCTAGCCGCCGTGGCGGTCGCCGCCGCTGCGTTGGCGGTGCTCCTGCTCTGGCTGCTGCACCCCGCGCACCACGTTCGCATGCCTCACAGCCCTGCTGAGGATGCGCTGCTAGATTGGGAGGCCGGCAAGAAGCCCATTGTGCACGGGGATCCGCCCTTCTGCCGCAAGTCGGCNTCCATTGCGGTGCTGCCGGGGGAGGACAACAACCTGCAGCTGCTCATCTGGTCAGGCATCGGTGAGTGCGGCTGTGCCTGTGCCAGACTGGGGAGCAGCCGCAGACCCCTGCCGGCAGGCAACTGGCTGTGTCTTGGTATGCAGTGGCGTGCAGCGCTTGGCGTGTGCAACAGCGTGCTTTTTGCAAGGGGATACCGTACCCCTGCTGCCCGCCGCCATCCCCAGAATCTCCCCCTCCCAATGCAACTCCACCTTGCAGGCCTGCACAAGTCCATGTTTGACGACCTTCACCGTCTGGACATGGCGCAGTTGAGGTGGACGACTGAGAACACCACCGGCAGCAGCAAGCGCCCCTGGGGCGGCCGCTGGAAGGCCGGCAATGCGCAGGTGCGTCAGGAGACGCCCCTGTGGGGCAGGAGGGCAGGCGAGTGCGTGTTGTTACATGCGCTGCACTCAAGACCAGGTTCAGCCACGCCGCCCAGCCACAGCACTGGCACAGCTGCAAGCTGCCTCAGTGGCCGGTCAGCAGCTGCCCAGCTGCCCCACCTCTGTGCAGGCAGTAGCAGACGGGCTTGTTGTTGTGGGAGGTGATGCGWWTTTGCCTGGCACGATGCAGCACCGCTACGAGAACGATGTGANGGTCCAGGTTTGGGTTCATGGTACTCAAGCGTGCCATGCAGCTGGACCTGTGCTGCTTGCAGCTTGAGTNTTTGCGGCGCAGCTGGAAACGATCTTTGCCAGTGCCTTTAGCCGTCATCTGCCACTACGACTAGCGATAGCGGAGCCTCCCAGCTGTGCGTNCCCCCCGCATCGCCGCAGGTTTGGAAACTGCACTACCCTTCCCTGGAGTGGCAGCGGGCGGYGATAGCCGAGAGCAGCCCGCAGCCAGCGCGCCGCCGCGGCCACTCAACCATGCACTACCGGGTGAGGGAGAAGAAGGGAAGGGCTGGAACAATGTTGCCTGCATGACTACTCAGAGCCACGCCCGCCTTAGCAGCGGTGCAAGCGCCAGTGTGCGCCTGCGCACCCACACAGCCCAGGCCTCCCATCCCACCGTTCTGCGCACAGGATGCCGAGGGCGTGGATCACATCGTCATCTTTGCCGGGCGCACCAAGCACGCGCAGCTACTGAACGATGCCTGGGACGTGGCCCTGCACTGGCCAGCCGCCAGCTGGCGCTGCATCACACCGCAGCAGCCAGGGGCGGAGGGCGCGCCGGCCGGCCGCCGCGGGCACTCGGCTGTGCTGGTCAGCGAGCCAGGTGCTGCGGAGCCTCAGATGGTGAGTGTGTGCGTCTGAACGATTGGCGGTTTGGTTGGTTGCAGTGGGTGGCGGCGGCCCCTGCACGGCAATGTACGGTCGCTTGCAGGCAAGCTGGTTTGACACACAGCGTGGGCCCTGACCCCAACTCCCGTTCACAATGTGTTCCTCGCCTGCCTGCGCTGCAGCTCATCTATGGCGGCCGCGAGGACGAGGACTACTTTGATGACCTGTGGCTGCTGGTGAGAGGCGTGCCAATGAGATTATTATGTACAGGTAATTTATACATTGGGCAGGCAAGCTTCTATGACGACCTGTGGCTGCTGGTGAGCGGCTTGCCTATGCGATTATTTGTTGCCATGTTTTAGATTGAGACGAAAGCTACTGCGATGTGTGGCTGCTGGTGTGGAAACTTGGCAATGTGGCAGGGCATGCTTGACGTGATGTGCAGGTTGCAAGTGTAGCCTTTTGAGGGCCATGCATGTGCGTCTCATGCCGCGGCCCTGGTGACGCCGTCATGGCCAGGGCAGCACGCTGTGCAGCGCTGGATCTTTGTGCTGCTGGCTGCCTTCCCAACGCCCCTGCCATGGCTCCCTCTCCTGGCCCGCAGAACGTGGCCAGCGGCGAGTGGCGCCGCATTGAACCAGTGGGCCGGGCGCCGCTGGGGCGGGACCACCACAGCGCCGCCTTCCACAACGGGTCCATGTTTGTGTTTGGTAAGGCTTGTACTGCCTGCCTGCCTCTAGCTCTGGCGTGCATTCTGGAGTGCATTGTTTTTTGCCCTCAAGTTCAGGTAGCCCTCCAGCTGGGGACGCAATGTGCTGCAATGAAGGCCGGCCTTTGTCGACCGGCTTTCTTCCTGTTTGAGTGCTGCATTGCGCAGGCCATGAAACCTTGCTGTGTGCCATGTCCTTGCCTCCTGCCCACAGCCGGGCGCTCAGGCGCACGCTACTGTGGCTCCCGCCCCCTCAACTCCCTGTGGCGCTTCGACCTGGCGGCCCGTACCTGGACACACCTCCGCCAGACCCGTGATGCCAAGGGCAGGCCTCTCCCCCGCTTTGAGCACTCGTACACCCAGGTCACTCCGCCCGGATCCAGCGGTGCGTGGCCTTGCAAGGCTGCAGCAGCAATCACTGGCTGTTCACTTTCCGGCTTGCCTGCCCTGCAAGGCGGTGGAATCGACCGCCCCTGCACAGCCCACAGCGGTTGCAGGCACTAAGTCAATTTTCTCGTGCCCCCCTGCAGACTCGCGGCTGGTTGTGTTTGGGGGGCAGGCCACCGCGGCCGCGACCCACCGGCAGAAAAAGTTCCCCTGCCAGCTGAACGATGTGTGGTCGCTCAGCCTCAGCACGCTGACGTGGAGGGAGCTCACCCCACCCAAGTGGTGCACCAAGCAGTGCGAGCGCCACTATGCACACCAGGGGCAAGAGACTGATGATGAAGATGGGTAGGCAGCCTGCGCCTGGCGCTCAGACACAGGCACACGCTCATGATTGCATGCCAACGTGATACCATAGCTCGGTTTGGTCCGCTACCGTTGCCCCGCTTTCTGGCCCACTCTCCTGCATTGTGCTCTGTCACTGCCTGTCTAACAAATACACAAGCCAACAAGGCATCTATTGAGGAGAGATCGATCAGGTATTGAGAAGCAAGAGAGCAGCTGCATGGCAAATCGCGGGCTTTGATTCAGCCACAATCAACATTGCAAGTGGAACGTTCAAAAGTGCGGAGCCAAACTAGCTTAAGCTTTGGCATGGTCTACAAGGTGTGAACAATCACCTTTTGGAGGGGTTGCAGCGGCTGATTCCAAGAGGCATCGTCCGCAGCCACGCTGCAATGCCATGGCCACATGCCTTGCGGTCCAGCTGTCTCAGCAGGGCACGCAGCGCCGCCGCGGCACTGTATCCATCGTACTTGACTCATCGTGCTTTACTCGTCGATGGAAGGTGGCACACCAGGCTCGCTGCCCATCTGCAGTATACGTGTGGGCATCAGGACGTGTGAGTGGCCTTCCTTTCTACCCTGGCTGCCAATGTGCTAGTCTCGGCCTAGGCCCGCAGTTGACGGCTCCCGTCGCGAGCAGCCGATCAGCTCCTACCACTGAGCATGCAGTGTGGGTGCCTTTCAGATGATAAATGCTGTTTGCTGCTGCTCCAGGCAGCGCACCTGAATGTCGGCGGTCCAGGTGCAGCTCATCTCATAGTCGGCATTCACGGTCAGCGCTGCAAAACGGTTTCAAGCGGGCCGGCAGGGCACCTCAGGCGTTTATGGGTTGAACACTCTGCACAACCCGCAGCTGTGGTGAGGTGATGCCAGCATGTGGCGTGCGCAGTTGTCGCACAGCAGTCGCGCCCAGCAGCTGCTCGCCCACAGTGCGGCAGCGGCGGCAGCAGCAGTGCAAGCATTGACCACATGCAAGACAGCTGTGCGGGCTGCTCACCAATGGTGCGGCGGCGCGCCTGCTGGGCACACACCCAGGTCACGACACCCTGTGTGCGCATATACTGAGGGTCTGCCTCGGGATCCTGAGCACAGGAACAAGGGCAGCACCAGTCAGGGGGAGACGGCTCTGCTTGAGGGTCAGGTGCAGCCAGACACAGCGATGCACCGAGCAACTGAGCTGAGCAGCGGGGCAAACAAGCAAGCAAAGCTGAGCATCCCATCGGCCGGCAGACGCTAGCTGGACAACCATGCACAGTGAGGCCGCCTCACGTCTGCCACGCAGGCCGTCACGTTGGCGATTTCAATGGATTTGTAGCCGGGAGACTCGTCGCAGTACCAGGCCTCGTCAAACTACGATCAGAAACAGGTTTGACAGGGAGCGCGTGCGTATGTCTAGTGGCACAGCGACTGGAAAAAGTGCTGCAGCCCATCACAAGCCAGCCGTCATTTGAGCTGGTACTAAATGCTCACGCAGACATGACAGATGTGCTGGCACCGGCCAGGTAATCCCCCAGCTCGCCTGGCCCCGGGTCAGCTCAGAAAAGGTGGGGAAGATGACAGTCTGCCACAGCAGCTGGGTGGCCTGGCAGGCAGGGAGGGGGGGNAAGGAAAGCGGCAGCAGCCTCTGGTCAGTCAGTCCTGCCGTCCAGCAGGCGCTGCTTAGTCGGGCCTGCCGCTGCACCACGGCAAATGCGCAAACGCCTCCAACCGTCCCATGCACCTCTCAGTAACCGTCATGCACCTGGCCCCCTTTCTAGGCCTCTACTACTGCCACATCCTTGCTCAAGGATCAATCGGCTGCCCCGGCCTCCATCAGCCGCCACTATTTCTCACCTTGCCGTCCAGCTCCTCCTCAGTGGCTTAAGGCTTGCTAGGCATTCACTACTGCCACCGCCTTGCTCCACGCTCAATCAGCCGCCACTATTTCTCACCTTGCCATCCAGCTCCTCCTCAGTGGCGGCGCGGTAGCCGGTGGCGCACTGCAGCGGCTGCAAGCCCTCAACGTCGGAGCTCGCCTTGCTGCGGCAGCAGGGAAGCAGGGCGGCGGGTCGGCAGCCTGACACACCGCTCCGGTTGAGCAACCTGCCCGGCAGGAAAAGGCACGGCGGCGAAGCATGCACACTGTGGCCCAGCGGGCAGCTCTGCAAACTGCCACCCAGCAGGCAGCCAGCTGTGTGCACAACGTGGTTATCATTTTGCAATCCGCCCATGAATGAGCACTCACACTTCCACATCGTAGCCGCCCGTCTCCACCCAGTCCCGCTCGCAGTCGCTGCTGTTGGCGGTCACTGTCATGAAGCCCACAAAGGGCTGGCCACCCTCGCAGGGGTTGTTGCTTTCCACCAGGAAGCGGAACTCGGCGTCCGGGCTGCAGTACAGAGTATGCAATACAGAGTAGAGTGCACATTCAACACAAGTGGTATCCAGCAACGAAGTGCTGGGTACATTCAGGTGCCAGCATGTATGCACGGCGGCAACTGCTCACCCCTTGCAGTCGGGCACCAGCGTGACATTATAGTAGTCGCGTCCAGCTGCACGCAGCGCTTGCGGGTCAGCAGGTGGGCAATTTGGGGTGTTGAGGGGCAACAAACCTTCCGCCTATCCATGCTTTTCGCAATCAATCATGGCTGCCCCAGCTTCTGCCCCAGCACACCTTCATTGATCACTTCCGGCAGTTCATCACACCACTGATCTTTAGCGTTCAGGCCCCACCTGCAGGGGGTTTGATGAAGTGGGAGCTGCAGGCATGCCCGGGCCATGCAAGCAAGTGGCACACCAGCAATCCAGCCTGCCTGGCCAAACAGGCGCTGTCCAGCAACGGCCTGCCCTAAGCTGGACCTGGCTGGATCAACAGATACTGCTGCTGGCTGGCAGCAGCCCTGCTCGATGGGGCAGCAGGGTGTGCCATCCACTCACTGCTGCCATCCCGCTTGGAGGATCGTCAGGCCAGAGGCAGCTACTGTGGCGTCCAGATCTGCTTCAGTCAGCTCAACCATGCCGGCCGGGCACTGCACTGCAGCCGCTGCAGCCGTGGCCGCCAGGGCCAGGAGCACAGCCAGCCGGAACATGACCAACTGCACAGGGCGCACAGGGGAATTGGAATAAGCTGCTTGGGTCATGCGGGGCGTGCAAGGCTGGCGGCGGCAGCGGCGGCAAGGCGGCAGCGCCCTCTGGACCGAGAGAGAGGCTTCCGGCGCCACGCTCGCCTGGTTCGGAAAGATGATCGGCGCTCCGAGGACACGCGCAGAGCGGGTGAGCGCCGGCGCAAAGCGGGTGCGGCGCCAACGCGGTGGAAGGGTTGCGAGGAGGTGCTACAGGCCAACGCTGCGTTTACAAGCGTGATCGGCGTGGTTTGCAGCCCAATTGAGCGTCAAAGGCCAGGGGAACAGGTGCAACTTGCCTCATGGGCAGCAGGCTGTGATGAGCGGCGGCAGCGGCTTCGCCGAGGGCGATGCAGACCCCCGTGCCAATGTGCGGTGATCAATTCATGCAACTACATGATGTGATATGTTCTCCCGATGGCACGGATCGCTGTGATATGTTACAGTTCAAGTGTCGCAGCAGGACAGGCAATGTCATGTGGTAGGCAACACGCGCAGCGAGAGTTCTCAGTGTTGGAAGGCTGTTCCAGGTCAAAAGTTCCGACAATGTTTCAAGGCCTTGGCAGCGGCTGAAACCGCCTCTCCACCAGCCACCAGCACAGCCAGGCGGCGGCGTAGGCAGCAGACAGTGTACCACCGCAGATGAGCCACAGGGCAGGCAGGGGGCTGCGGGCGGCGAGCGAAGCAAGGGCACCGGGCGGCACAAACCAGTGTATGGCCGCTGCTTTGGGCAGCTCGTGCAGCAAATACAGCGAGTAGGAGAGTTCGGCGAGAGGCCGCCAGGCGGGCAGCGCCAGCACACGGCCCAGTAGTGCATGCAGCGGGTCAGCCGCCAAGATAAGCGCAGCCAGGGTGGCAGCAATCATTGCGGCCAGGTAAGGCGACCCGAAAAAGCCCAGCGCCGCCAGCCATGCGGCATCAGCCCGCGGCAGGCGGGGCTGGGGMGGGGGGAACAGCTTTCCCTTGGTGACAGAATGGAGGTATCCCGCCTGCAGACCGATTGCCGCCATCGCCACGATGGCTCCCCTGCGGATAGGGAGGCCGGTGGGGGCGCTGCGCTGTTGCATGCATGTCCAGCAATATACTGAAAGTAATTCCCAAAGCACTACTGCAGTGCTGCAGCTGCTCAGGCTTCAGACCTGCAACGCTCCCTCCCACGGCCCACCTGCGCTGCAGCCAGCAGGCGGCAGCTGGCGAGCGGAGTGCCAGACCAAGCGCTGCTCCTGCCGCCAGCTCACAGGCCCGGGTGGGCAGGGGGAGATACACCGCTTGTAGCAGCTGCTGCATGTTGTCCCAGGCGCCAGGGAGCGACATGTCCCCGGTTGGGTAGTAAAATTTGGTGGCCCATGACGCCCGCACACGCCACACCATGCCGGCCACAAATGTTATTGCCAGCGCGGCAGCCAGGCGTGGGCGAAAGCTGGCCGAGCGTGGACGCAGGGCCAGCATCAGCAGGGGCAGGAGGCCGTAGAACTGCACCAAGATGCTCACAGTCCACAGGTGCGACCTGCCAGGGGAGGAAGGTGCAGGGTCAATGAGGGTGAGGCTGCGGTGTCTCAAGTTTGGAGGGTCAGAGGGGGGTCAGGGTTGCGGCGCTGGCAAGGGCACAGAAAGGTGGACTGTGCAGGAGAGCCGCTGGCTCGAGCCTGGGACACCAGCTGCCGCCGTTTCGAAATACACTTCCAGCACCCCACAGCCATCCAACCCCTGGGCCCATGGGCGCACCCGCAAGCGCCAGACAGAGGTAGCAAGTTGGAAAGGAAGGCCAGGTTGTGCCACAGCCCAGCGGGGCAGCCGCGATACAGCAGAGCTGCTGCCTGCGCCTCCGGACCCAGGTGCTCATTGCTGCGCCGCTGGGCAAGCCCGAAAACCGCCAGCGCAAGCAGGTTTGCGACAGCATAGGCAGGCATGATGCGTGCTGCCCGGCGCCGCCAATACGCTACAGCCGCCGCCCAGCTGCTGCTCCTGTGATCCCGGCCGTCGCTGCTGGGGCCAGCCATTCTGAGCCCGCTGCCCTCCAGCGCTGGGACGAGGGTGTAGGTGGCCAGCAGGGCTGACAAGACTATCAGCACGTCTGCGCCAAGAGCGCCCTGTGCTGCCACCCTGTGCAGGAGTGCGGGAGCAGGGCCAGGGGAAGGCAGCATCAGATGAAGGCAATGTCGAGGAGCTGAGCTGTCCAAACACGACGCTTTGACAATGAGAGGCACGCATAATTGTTGAGAGGTGCATCCAGTATCCGATTTGGTGGTTTGTTACAAAACAGTGAGCCCAGCGGCGGCAGCACAGCCACGGTTTCACCTCTGCACCCACCAGGGCAGCCAGGCCGTGTTGGACAGCCGGCGCAGCACTTCATGGGGCACCAGCGCCTCCCAGAAGCGCCAGGCATGGTGCAGCACCACCCAGGCGGCGCACAGTGCGCGCACGCCGTTCAGGCTGCCCAAGCGCGGCTGCATGCGGCACTTGGCCCTGCGACGGAGAGGGAGGCGGCGCCGCCTGGCGGCGGCTCGACAGCCATGGCGGCGGCGCTGTGTGGGAGCGGCATAGCATTGAATTGACGCACGCCTGCGCTGGAGGCAGGCTGTAGGGCGACGTAGGGCTGCACAGGCCGGCGCACCTTTGCAGAATTCACCACGGTGCGTTCAGGCGGCTGCTGCGGCCCACATAGTGCGCATAAATCTCTTTACTGAGCAGATGCAACGGCGATGAACTGCATTGGCCTCGGGTTGCCCGTGAGATGCCCGTCGCGACCGCCCATGTGGCGGCGCCGCCCGGCAGCAGCCACATTCGCAGATTGCAGTCCACTGAAGAAGGAGTCGTGCACGGTAGCTGCTCTGTCAACAACGTGCCATGCATGATCAAAACATAAGACTGGTGTATGCTGCTGTGCGCACGCGCTCTATGGTTGCCGTTACACCGTCACAGGATTTTGCTGTTCACAAGGAGTGAATGCACACATAATGCCAACTCACAGAGTGCTGCGGCACACAGACAGGCAGGTTCTGGGCAGGAGGTCATTCGGACCATTGACATCGATGGGCCACGCCAGGCCGGCATGGTACCCCTCTATGCTGCCCGCAGCTGGCTGCTCGCCGAGGGGTGGCAGCGCCGTGGCGTCAAGCACCACGCGGCGGCCGGGCTGCTTGCAATAGACGCTGGTTTCCGTTGCCACCATTTCCAACCGGCAAATGCCTGCCGCCGCAAGTGCCGGGGCCAGCACCTGCTGGTACTGGGTCACGCACCGGCCCAGCGAGCGAACCGGCGGCGCTTCTAGCAGAGCAGCATGGGCCGGGTCGGAGGTCGATATCATGAGCATGGGGCCATGCAGCGCCAGGCTGGTGCACACGCCCGCCAGGAGCGGCAGCTCGTCCAAGTCCAGTACAGTCACCCGGCCGCTGTGCACCTCCAGGTGCCGCCAGCGCGGCTTAGCCGGCTCGCCCGCTGCGCCTGCTGCTGCGCCTGCTGCGCCTGCTGCGCCCGCTGCGCCTGCCGGCGCC
>JADXDR010000017.1:246393-264831 GCA_025026875.1 Chlorella ohadii
GCTTGCCCGCATGGGGCCAGGCGCTGGGCGGCGTGCCCCATGCCTCCAGCTAATGAACAACCAAGTCCAGCCTACCCCTGCGTTGCTGCCTTTGACCTGCTTGTACCTGCTTATTGCTGCCTGGCGATGTCCCAAGTGGCCTGCACTGTGTAGTGTTCATTGCCAGCTGCCGCTCCCTGCTGCCCGCAGACGGAGCAGTTTGCTGGCTGGCGCAACGGCACCTCGCCAGATACCAGCAAGTACGGCCGCCTACAGCCCTACCAGGCCAGTGGGCCGGATGCTGGTGTCTTGCACCGCGGTGGTGCACAGCAGGCTGCCGCACTGCGCCATTGGGCGCTGCCTGCCACCCAAGCTGCCTGGCGCTGCCTGCCACCCTGGCGCTGCCGCAGGCCTTCCCCCACATCGCGGCGTCTGGGTCCACTTGCCTGGGCGTGGAAGCCACGCTGCTCAAGGCGCACCCCGACTGGACGGAGCCAGACGTGTTTCTAGGGGCCATGCAAGATTGGCAGGAGCTTGTGGGGTCCGCCATGCGTGACATGTAAGTGCTGGGGCCGCAATACGGCTCGCCACCAGCGCTGTTCCGACCCTGCTGTGCCTGGCGCACCTGGGGGTACCTGAAGGGTTCGCCGCCCAACCATTGCCGCATTGCAGGTGCAGCGGCTGGGGCTGAGCCTGGCCCCCATGCCTCATGGTCAATCGCAACCACCCCTGCTGCACGCTTGCGCCCTTGCAGATATGCCGACAACACAATGCTGCCGCGGCGCTTTGCTGCAATGGCGCCCACGCTGCGTGAGCACCGTGACTCCCTGATCGGGTGCGCTGTCTTCGCTTGAAGAATAGACAGCTCCGCCTGCGTGGCGGTGTGCACAGCATGCTGCTTGCCACCTGACCTGGATGGCACTGCCTGGCGCCGCTCTCCTGTGGCGGCTTGGCGGCAGACCGCAGGCTGTTGCGCTGCAGCCTGCCGATTGGTCATCGCAATTTGCCGCGCACCTCACCATGCAGCCTGGACAACGTCACGTTTGGGGCGGCCAAGTGCTTGTTCTACTCCCCAGGCTATACCAAGTACCGTCCACGGGACGTGAAAGTGCGGGCCTGGACTGTGACAGACAACCAAACGGAGGTGTGAGAGGGTTCCAGGCAGCTTGTCCGGCCCAGTATTGAATGTTCTGCAGTGCAGGCCCGGGCAGGTCCGCACGTGGGCTGAGCGGTGCCGCGCCATGCCCGGCCCTGGCTGCAGACTGCCTTCCGCACAGCAGCCAATGTGGCCCCTGAGTACAGCCTGGAATTGATTACAAAGGAGACGTGCTCGCCTCGGGGACGCATCGATGTCGTGCAAGAGGCATGCCCCAAACCATATCACTGGGACGACATTGGCCCGGACAGCCAGTGCGGCGCGTGCTCACATTGGAAAGACTCATGGGGCGACATAGGGTACACGAGCTTGGCGGAGGCCAAGGCCTATGCTACAACCTTGTACAATGCAATGCGGGTGAGGGGCGCAAGGGGTGTCGCATGGCGACAGTGCGCAGCTAATGCCGGGCTGTGACGGAAGGGTGACTGACCGCCGTTGGCCAACTCCATCTAGGCCTATCGGATGGTCGCCTGAAGCCGCTGCGTCGCTATCGGCCTGCAGGAGCGGGCGCTAAACGAGCTGCCCGCCAAGCTGGAGCCATTCCTGGCGCAGGTCTGGAGCTGGCAGGTGAGGCAGACGCAGCTGCCTGCTGCCACCGTGCCGTTTGCTGCTGCTGACGCGCCCCACCCCTTCCACCCTGCGCTCGCGCTGCTCAGTTCTTCAACCCCAACAACACAGCCAGCCGCACCATCAGCCAGGAGCTGCGCATGGGCCCGTTTGGCACCGCTGCTCGTGCCACCCAGCTTGTGCTTCCACGCACCAGCGTGCGGCCCATAGCCTGGGACGATGACAAGGCGCCAAGGTGGGGTAGGGGCAGCGATTGGTTGCTGTGCGACATGCCACACAGTGTGTGCAACATGTGCGGATGCAAGGGGCCTGGCTGCGCGCCGCCTGCCCACCCACCCACACCGCCGCCGCCGCGCTGCCTGGGCTGCAGGCCGCTCATGCGCCTCATCATCTTCTACGCCGCCGACGCCAGCGAGGCGGGGCAGGTTCGAATCAAGGGCGTTTTCATGGAGTGGATAGCGCAGGGCAGAATGGGCCAGCTCATCAACTATTACGTCCTCAGCGACTGCTGTGAGTCCGCCTGCCGGCCTGCCCGCCTGCTGACCTGCCTGCCGCCCTGCCTGCACACCTGCCTGCTGGCTGTGGTCCTGCTTGCCAGCCAGCCTGCCCCGCTCGGTAGGTCTGCACCCGCAGTCGCTGCACTGCTCTGGCACTCAGGCCAGCACTGGCACCGTGCATTGCACCGCTCCCGCTCCACAGGGGGTTACTGCGAGGGCGACCTCAAAAAGTCTTGGGCGCGAGCGGCGCCGCCCAGCTATGTGACCGGCATTGAGGTGGCATACGACGACCGCGTGCGCTCAATCAAGTTCAATTTGACCGGAGGAGTCCAGGTGGCGGCTGGCCCCGCCGATGGGTGAGCCAGGGGCGCTGGCGGATCTTTGGGGCTGCAGCCCACACGCGGCGCCAATGTGGGTCCCCTGCCCTGCCCTGTGCCCATGCAACAGCCCAGACTGAGCGCTTGCGCTGAGCCACGCCCCTGAGCTGCCCCCACGCCCCGCAGGAAATGCAACGGCGCCGCCACCGTGCGCAAGGTGGAATGCTCCACCTTTGACTCGAGCCGCCTGCTGCCCGCCGCCGCCTTCACCAACGTGACGGGCCAGGCAGAGCCGGCCCTCAACCTCAAGACTCTGTCTGGAACGGTGCACAGCGGCGACCGGACCATAGAGTCCCTGCGCATCCATTACTCCGTCAAGCGCACAGTTGGGAACGGTCCAGATCCACTGGCCAGGCGCTCCAAGGCTGCCGCAACCTGATGGCCCTTCGTTGTCAAACTCACTCATGCCCCTGTGGCCGCAACCTGATGCCACAGGTGGCAGCAACCTAACGACCACTGCGCGGTTTTCCCTTCGCCCACCACTTTTTGATGAATAATTGTTGCTTCTGCATTTGCCTGCATCTGCCACGGTTTTGGCGGCCGCCCCCACACTTCCTTCCAACATGGACGCCACGCATAATGCCATGACAGAATGACCAACTCCATATGCATCAATGAAACATACATCCACCAAAACATCGAAATCAGAGGGCACACTTTGAGGGGCTGCAGCCGCAGGAATGCAAGCGGGTGGATGCGCAACGACGGGCGGCCGCTGTGCGGGAGATGATGCCACGCTGCCCCCACGCGCGGGATTGAGTTGGTGGTCCCCCGACCGCCAGGCGCTTCTCACACGCGATCAGAGCAGCTTCTGGGCCCATCAGCGCGCTCTTTGCTGGCCGCCGACGATGGCGCGCCCGCTACGTGCGTCGCCTGGCCTGGTGGCGGCGCTCCTGGTGGTGGCAGGTGATCCACAAGCGCTTTCATGATCTCCACCGGCAGTGCGCCCCACTCCCCACAACCGCTGCCGCCCACCGCCGCCGCTGCCGCCTGCTCCCCTTGCAGGCTGCCTGGCCGGCGCCTCGGCGGGCGAGGCGCTGGTGTTTGGCAACAGCAGCCGAGCCTGGTGAGTGGTGCTGGCAGGGCAGTGGCAGTTGCCACCAGTATGCTCAGCGCCTGCAGACGTGAGCCACTCCGCTGCCATCGCCGACCAAGTGCAGGATGGAGCTTGTTTCATGGCGGCCACGCGCGTACGTCCTGCACGGTGAGCGCAAATCATGGCATGTGGTTGCAATCGAGCTGCCGCCACCAGGCAGTCATATCCAACAAAAGCCATGCACCTTTTCAGGGCTGTCCAGTGCTGGGAGGCTCCAGCCGCATGGCTCACCCGGCATTCCAGACCTACTGATTAGTGATCCTCTTGCTGCCTCCCTCCCGCAGGCTTTCTGTCGGACGAGGAGTGAGGATGGGAGGGGATATGCGCGTGGGCTTGCTGATTTGTTACCTTGTGCATCGCCAGCGGTGGAAACAAACTCTGCCTCAATGCAGCAAGCCGAGCTGGCGGGGCTTGGCGTCGACGCATGTTGCCAGACTGCTGCTGCACCACTGTGGCGCACCTACGCCCAAACCTGACCTGTTCAACCCAAATGCGTGTGCGCCGCAGGTGCGACCATCTGGTGAAGGCGGCGCAGCCCAGCCTGGCCCGCAGTCTGGTGGTGTCTCAAAACGGCACCGGCGTGTTGGACAGCGTGCGCACAAGGTGTGGCCTGCACCGAAATCTCCTCCTGTGCTCATTTGTCTTCCAATATTGAATGTATCGGGCGGCTTCTCCAAACTCTGGTGTCCATGCTCGTGGGTTAAGTCATGCAGCGCACAAGTGCGCTTCTGCTCGACCATTTCCACTCCTTAACCCACTCTCACTCCCCTCCCCTGCCCCCAGCTCCGGCACCTTTTTGTCCAAGGGCCTGGACAGCATTGTGGCCCGCATCGAGGCCCGTGTGTCGACCGCCACCCACCTGCCGGTATCCCACGCCGAGAACCTGCAGGTTCTGAAGTGCGTGACTGGCGGTGCTGCTGGCAAGGGCTGTTTGTGTGTCTACTTTTTTTGCTGCGAATGCTGGGCTTGCTTGCCTGCAGGACATGCCGCACTGCTGCCGACGCGTGCTGCTTGCTGTCCCGGATGACATGCCCGCTTGCACCTGCCTTGCAGGTATGAGCTTGGGCAAGAGTACAAGGCGCACTGGGACACGATTGGTGCGCTGCTGGCTGCACCGCTGCTGCCCTTTCAGATGCAAGCTGGGCTGGCAGGTCGCCTTGCCGCAAAACCTTGGGCTGGGTGGGGCAGACCTGCTGCCCTTGTGTGCGGGAGACTAGCAACATTGCATGGTGCATGGCTTGGAGCTGCAGTGCCAGCACCTGCTCCCAACCTCCCTGCTGATCTGACTGGGACCCTCGGCCTCCTGCCGGCACCCCCGCCCCCCGTTTGCAGAGGTGGCTCCAGAGGTGCAGAAGTCGGGCATGTTCCAGAACCAGCGCACGCTCACGCTGCTGATGTGTGAGCACAGCGGCTTTGCTGGGAGGCTTGTGCGGCATGCCTTCATTACTATCGTCTGCATGCGGGGCCGTGCAGTTGGATATTGATGAACTGGGGCATTTGCTGACCCCACCCCTCAGCAGTGCCGTCCTGTGAGCCCAGCTTGGACAAACAGTGCAGCGCTGCCTGAGCCGCCGTGGCAGCAAGCCTGTCCGACCAAATCAATCCATAAATGCATAGCTTCCTGTGCATGCTGCAGACCTGACTGACGTGGAGGAGGGCGGAGAAACAAGCTTCCCGGCCGGCAGGTACCTGGATGAGGCTGCGCACAAGCAGCCCCCTTACACAGGTGAGCTTAGAGGTTGGAGGGTCGCATCTGTGCGTGGCACCCTACACTCGCACCGCACACAGCCTTGCCATCAACCATGCTTCCATTGCTCTCCCATGGCTCCACTGCAAACATCGCAGAATGCGGCAGCAAGGGCGTGGCTGTGAAGCCGCGGAAAGGCGACGCGCTCCTCTTTCATAGCTTGCACATCGATGGTGGGTAGCGCGGGACGTGCGACTGCCATAAGCGAGCGCTGTCTGCTGACCAGTCAGCCAACATTGCGCATTTGGCACATGCATGCGGGCAGCAGGGTGTGCGACGTGGTTGCCCATTGAACCATTGCCGTGCAGGCAAGCGGAAGGATGCGTTCAGCTACCACGCTGGCTGCCCCGTGGTGCGAGGCGTCAAGTACAGCGCGACGTCTTGGTGAGCCCCTCTGGTTTTTGGGGGGCCAGAAGCAGCTGCCAAATGGAGCGAACAGCAGTTCGCGTAGGTCTGACTTGCCGTGGCGAGCGGGATTGAGTGCGCCGCCATTCCATGCAATGAGGAAACTGCTGAGGTGCTGGCTGCGGCAAGTGAGGGACCTCGCCTCATGCGTGTGTTGCCGCTGGAAGTACGCAGTATGTTTTGCCTGTCATGCTGCAGGGCGCACATCGAGCCGTTCCTTGCGGGGGGTGCAGCGGCAAAGGCGGCCCCGCAGCCACCCAGCGCGTGCCGCGACAACCACGCGTCCTGCCCGCAATGGGCAAAGATGGGGGAGTGCGACAAGAACCCCGTGTACATGCAGGGCGACCAGAATGTGCGGGGCCATTGCCGCCTGAGCTGCAAGGTGAGCCTCGGGGGCCCAGTGCTGGGAGGGGTGGGGTCAGCTCGAAGCCCTCTTACCGCCGCGGCCTGCAGCCAGGAGGCACATGCCCAAAGTCGCCGAACATGTTGTTTCGACCCCCCGTGACCCTCTGCGAAGGTGTGCCGCCCCTGCCAGCCTGGCGACGTCCTCTGCGAGCGGGAGAATGCGCGGAGCTTGCCACTGCGAGAGCGCGGTGCAGCTAGCGGCGGCGGCGATGCGTCTGGCGGCACGGCCCAGGCGTAACGTTGAAGGTCGAGCTGTGATGTGCCTGATGTTATTTATGAGCAGTGTAAGGCTGGCCCACCCCAGTGCAGGCCCACCAAATTGGCCTCTGGGCGGCAGCTGTGCAGCTGGGGCGGCAGCTATGACCTCACCACGAGCGATGGCGCACCCAACTGCTCAACCACCCTGCAGCGCAGACATTGCCGGGTGCCAATGTGACTGAGTAGCGGCTGGAACATATCAATCTGCCTGTGCCAGCATTGCGAGCAGTCCTGGCGCAGCTTGCTTAGCTTGGTGGGGCACACAAGTCAGCGGCTGCGCCATGGCGTTGCCTGGCCATCGCCCTAGCAATACCACTGGCATGAAGGGAGCTAGCGACAGCCCGCGCAGGTGCGCAAGTGAACCAGCAGAGCGGGGGTGGCGCAGCTTCGCAAACAGCGGCTGGCTTTCCCAGCTTGTGCGCGATCGTGTGAACACGATGCGCGCTGCAACCAGCCGCCTCGCTGCCCTGCCGCAGGTCGCCAGGCTCGCCCGTCCTGCGGGCTGGCCTGCTGGCGCTTGCCATCCTCCTGGCCTATCTGGTTGTCAATGCCGGGTGAGCTGGGAGGCCGATGCGATGCGCAGATGGCCCCTCAGGCCCAGGCGCCGCCCTTGCGGCTTTTCCCGCCACCGGCCCCGTTGGTTTTCGTTCGTTCATGTTGTAGTGCAGGAATCAGCTGCAGCCACCCAACTGCACCAAATGATGGCCAGTGCAGGAATCAGCTGCAGCCACCCAGCTGCACCAATAGCTGGCCACAGTCGCTTGCTGTGCTCACAGCATGCTGGCTGCCCACATGCAGGCAAAGCTCGCCGGCGGTCAATGGGCGGCCATGGACGCTGCGTGTCAGCATCAGCGGCGATGCAGCTGCGGGAGATGCCGCTGCGTCGGCAGCCGTAGCACAGGCGGGCGATGCAGATGGGCTGCACCTGGTAGCGCAGGAGCAGCAGCAGGTTGTTGACGACGTGTCACAGCACCACAGCGCGCCGGCCACGTACCAGGAGGCTGTGGCAAAGTGTGCAGACCAGCCAGACCTGGCCTGCCTCACGGCTGCCTCCAAGCTGCCGCTGGGCAAGGGTCAGTTCAGATTCCCCCACGCGTTCATAGTGGGCTATCAAAAATCAGCCACTACGTCACTCTTTGCCACGCTCATCCACCACCCGGATGTGCTGAGTGCCAAGATCAAGGTGAAAACATCAAGGCTGGACGCATGTGTGCTTGGCGTGGGGCAGCCTGCTACTGTTGCGCAGTGTTTGCACGAAGCTCGGTGGGCTGGTGTGGTGGCCTGGCCTGGCGGCGCATGGTGCTTGCTGCCCCGGGTGCCAGCAGTAAGTGCACTTTGCCACTGGCCATGCCACGGCGGCCGTAACACACAATGCAAGCGTGCCAGCCCATCGCCCGCTTGACCACTCCAACTCTGGCTCCCAACCAAACCGCAGGAGCCCGAGTTCTTCACCGACGGCTGCAACCTGGAGCCCCTGGCCTGCCCGGCCGACAAGCAGCGGGAGTATGTGCTGGAGGTGCGCTTCTACGAAGTAATCCAGTTGAAATGGCTGTTAAAAGCTGGCGCACCTGTGCACCGATGGCAGCGACAGCACGGCATGCGGCGTGCCCTGCCCGAATCGCTGCTGCACGTGCCTCATTTGTTCCATGCACTGCCGCACAGCTTCACTGATGCCTCTCGCTAAAATTTGGATGTTTTCTGCCCAATGCAAGCAGACCATGAAGCTGGGAGAGTACATCAGCAGCGGCGGCAATAAGGCGGCCATTGAGGGCTCCACACATTATGGCCGCAACGGCGACCGCCTGGCAGCAGGGCTAGCAGAGGTGCGTGGGGAGTGCCTGCACATCGCTGTGTATGCTGCCGCTGCCGCGTCGTGGCTGCAACGCAGCAGCAGGCGCCTATGGTTGCAGCTCAGGTGGCAGAGGTGCGTCAGGGAGGGGTCAGCGTTCTGAGCAGGCTGTTTTCCAACCATTGCAATATCCTTGTCTGCAGGTCTTTCCGCACCTCAAGGTCATCATCTCCCTGCGAGAGCCCATCAGGTGTGGATACTGGCATGCATATGCGATTATGGAGTAGGCCAAGCTGGATCGTTGCCTTGTGGAGCGGGAGGCTGCCCTATGCCCTGCATCTGCATCAGTTTGTGCCATCAGCCTGCGCCATCAGCCTGTAATGCAACGCCATGCCTGTTCATGCCCTCAAGCCTGACATCCCGTTGCTCCCCGCTGCCTCCCCATCTGTTCCCACCTGCAGCCGGGCGCTGTCGATGCAGGCACACATGGCGGATGTGCATGAGGAGGGCTGCCTTGCTGCGTGAGTGCCGGGCTCGAAAGCGCTAGCAGCGGCAGCCATTCAGGCTGCCTTGGGACATGTGACGGGCCATCGAGCATGTGGCTGGACAGCGCCTGCCCCCTCTCTGGCTGGCGGCGACCTGCGCCAAACCAGCTCGTTGTGCTATTACATGCCGCGCACCGACTGCCTCTCCGCCTGCTTCACTTCCTCTGCCCTGCAGCTCGGGGGCAGACGTGGCCGAGTGCGCGCTCCAAGAGATGCCTGACTACTTCCCGCAGCTGCTGGCATGGCTGGATGCTTTCCCATCCAAGCAGGTCATGCTGATTCAGGTGGGCTGTGGCAGCCAGCACCTGTGCTTTGTGGAAGGCCGCCTGTGTAGTGCAGCTGGGCTATCTTCAAGGGATGCATCTGTATGTAAATACCGCCGTGCTTTCTGCCATTGTCTGGCTGCCGCCAGTTCGAGCTGCTCTCCTGTGCCAGCCCAGTAACTCACACCAACCCCTGCTGTTGCCCATTCGTGCCTCGGCTGCAGTACGAAAACATGACTCAGCGGGACCAGATGGAGGATATGGTGGCAGACGTGAAGAAGTAAGCACCCTGGGCAACTTTTGAGGGCTGCGGAGTGGCATGCAATAACCTGCGCACGTGCAGCATGCAATGTAGGGTTGTGACCATACCAACTGCTGGACGCCTGGCTTGCATGCACATCCATGCAAGTGCAAACTCGCTGCAGCACAGTTGCCACCGGGCGTGAGATCCTGGCATGCACATACCTGCAAAGTATAACTCTCCTGACCACACCTAATGTGCAGTTTCCTTGGGCTGGACCCGGGCGTGGGTCGGTCGGACATCCGGCGGGCCAACACCCGGGAGCAGCACCTGGAGGCCAAGGGGCAGCTGGCCAAGGGAGAGAAGGTGCGGCCTGCTCGGCTGGTGGTGCATACTTGAACATGGTTTTGAGGGGATTTAATGTGTCATGAGTGAGTGGAGTTGCCGCACGCCTTGCATGCACAGCAGTCAAGCACTGCTGCTAAAATAACACCGTTGGTTCCCTGTTGGCTGCAGGCGGGCGGCTGGAAGATGCAGCGCAAGCAGTACGAGCGCCTGCTGGCGGCGGCTCGCCCCGATGCACAGCGGTGGGTGGCCTGCTGCGAACTGACAAGACATTATGAGCACACCCGCCGCGTCAAGCGCACGCGCCACCCTGCCTGCCGCTGCGCTTGGTCTTGAGCGTGTCTGGGGCAGGCCTGGGCAGGCCTTGTTCCCTCATAATCGCAACCATGCTCCACTCTGCCATCCTGCGTCCATGCAACTTGCTCATCAAGTTTCACTGCTCCTGCCTGCAGGGTGGCTGAGCTGGCTGAGCTGCACGGCCTGATCCCCAGCCGAAAGAAGTGGATGCAGGCGTGGGAGGCGGTGTGGCAGGAAACCTTGGCCGGCTGCGACGCTGCGACCGGCGAGTGTTACGTTGTGCCCAACAGCCCTCTGAGGACGTAATACAACACCTGAATAATGCCCCCTGTGCGTGGGATGCGCCCACGCGCCAGGGGCGATTCGTTGAGTCCCACCGACCTACCATTGCGGCTTTTCCAGTGTGCCCCATGACCGACCAGTGGTCTCTTGCAATTTTCCCAAACTCAAAGCATACAACTCCAACTCCATCCGCCGTGCGCCCCCTCCCAGTGTTTAGTAGCAACCCAACCACCCCCCATCTGTGAGTTCCCCCATCTGTAGCGTCCCCAGGTAGACCCCCCTTATTCTTCTTTATTTTACATGAATTGCACTGCAGCTCAGAACTCTCGACCTCTCTACACATGTAACAGAAGACAGGCTGGGGGCTACAATGCGGTCGCAGCTGCAGCAGGCCAGCCCTAGCTGCGCGCTCCAGGACCCAGCAGCGGGCGATCTGGGGAGGTGGGGCGGCTGCCCAGGCCCAACCCTCCCTCATCTCCTTCAGCATCGTCCAGCTGCAGGCCATGCTGGGTTCCATCCTCTGCTGCCATTGCCGCTCGTGCCGCCGCAAGCAAGCCTGCGCTGCTGCCGCCCGTGCCGCTGCCCTCTCCCCCCTCCTCGGCCTGCGCTGCTGCCACAAGCTCCCGATAGTCGATCGCGGTGACCGAGACGAGCGCTGCCACAAAGTAGGCGGCCGCACCGACCAGCAGCAGGGCGCTGGCTACCGACATGCTGCAGCACGGGAGGGGAGTTGTGTGTGGGGGGTGTGCAGCGGGTGGGGGTGGTCTGCACAGGCTGGAGGGGAGCTGCAGCGTGCAACAGCAGAGCAACCTGCTGCACTGATGCTGCCGATCAGCCATCACACCCTTCGCGCCCTCAGAAGCACAACATGGTCCAACAACGCTCCCCGCCCCGCCCCGCAGCTTGCAGGCGGACTCCTGCTTCCCTCCCACCCCGCACCTGAGCCGCCAGTTTTGTACCCAGCCCTGCAGCGCTCCCAGCAGCGGCGGGCTGGGCACGTCTCCCAGCACATGAATGGCCACAACTGACATGGACACCGCAAAGGGCCGCAGCGCGGGCGGCACGCCCCACATGCACACCGCGTTGCTGGGCGCCTACGAAGTGGGCATTGGTGGTTTAGGATGCACAGCATGTGAGGCAAGCAGGGCAGGCTGGCTGGTATGCAATGAAGCGTAGCCCAAGCAGCTAGAAGTGTGGCATGCGCACGCAGCATACGCTGCGGGGCGGCAGGGCAGCAGCAAGCCCTCAGCACCCCTGTGCTCCTTCTGGTGCATGCCAGACCCAGCAAGCCATAGCAGCTCTAGCAACCCACCGCGCTCGAAAACATGGCCAGCTGCGCCGCCGCAAAAATGAGGGCAAACAGCGCAAAGCTGCCCGCTGCCCAGAAGGCCGCCACGGCCAGGCAGGCACCGGCGCCGATGCCCACAGCGCACAGCAGGAGGGCGTTGCGCATGCTGCTGCCGATGGCGTCCAGCAGGCTGCCGCCGGCCAGCGTGCCTAGCGTGCCTGCAACAGTGCAGCAGGGGGGCGGACAGGCGGCATGGGGTGAACCCTTCCCCAAGGGCACAGAGGCGGTGGGCACAGCTGGGCAGCTGGGCACGAGGAAGCTTGCCCATGGCTGGGGATAGCAGCACACAGAGCAGGGTGACCCAACCCACACCCAGCCACGTGGCATCACCACAGCGCTCCGAACCAGCATCCCACTACCACAGCTGCCAGCTGCCCACCTGTGAGCACGGTGATGGCTCCAAAAGTGATGTCGGCTCGCTCAGGTGCAATAGCAAACACATCCCTGCCGGCCTTGGGCCCGTAGAACGCAAAGGCGCCCAGCACAGCGGTGTAGACCGTCATGCCTGCCACCGTCCAAATATACACTGGGTGCCGCAGGAGCAGTGCCACATCGCTGGCTATCGTGCCCGCCGCAGCACGCAGGCGGGCGAGCAGCGCCGCTGGGCGGGGCGAGGCGCGGCTGCTGCTATCGTGCCCGCTGCTGCCGCTGCCGCCTGCAACACTGGTGCCACTGCCGCCGCCGCTGCCGCCGCCGCCGCCGCTGCTGCCACGCAGGTTGATGGGCGGGGCTCTCAAGCAGAAGACGACGAAGGGCAGCATGGCGGCAGCCTCGATCAGAAAGGCCGCCCGCCAGCCCAGCGCCCCGCCCACCAGGCCGCCAAAAATGTAGCCCAGGGCATATCCTGCGTGGGCGCAGAGGGAGAGAACGCGCAAGGTGAGAGCATGCAGGGTGAGAGCATGCAGGGTGGCTGCAAAGGGCTCCAGGGGGCAGACATCCAACGCAGCGGCATGGCATGGCCCAGGCGTGCCATTGACTGGGTGCTTCAAAACAGAATGAGCAGCTGCAGCTGCAATGAAGCGCCAGCGAGCACCTGTGGGGATGCATCCGAAGAACACCCCCAGCCAGAGCGCCTTGCGAGCAGGCGGCGCATTGTCGTCTGCAGGGGGCGGTCGGTGGGTGCGTGTTAACTAGGCAGGCGGGCTGGCGCCGATGCCGCTAGCGGCTGCAAGGCTCAATCTGCCATGGTCCTGTGTGTCTTGTACCAGCGGTTTCCGGCGGCACAGCAGCATCCCTGCAGCCAGCTGTGCAAGCGCAGTGTCAGCTGTCACCCACCGATAAATGGGGCTGCGAGCGCCACAAACGATGCCTCTCCCACGCCCACCGCCATGCGGCACACCTGCAGTCAAGGACAGGGAACCGACCCTCATGTTCAGTTGGCACCCCAGCAAGCGCAGCTGCAGGGAGGGAAGCAGGTCCGAGCGACAGCATGGCACCCTGCCCTCAATGAGCCAAGGCGCCTCACCAGCAGCACTCCAAAGCCGGGCGCCAGGCCACAGCCGGCAGCAGCCACAGTCCATACCTGCCGGTTGTGTAGTGGAGAGTGAAGCGTGGCTAGCAACTCTTCATGAAACCTGGTGCCAAGCTACCCTGATGAGGAGCGCATGCGTCCACACACGGGCACTTGCTGCCCCAGTCGCGCCAGCTGCTGGGACCTTCAGTCTTTGCAAGCTGCTTCCAGACAGAAGCTTGCACTCACTGCCAGTCCAAGGCCAATCAGGCGGAAGGCGTTGTGGTGCTTGGAGGCCTCGGCAAACATGGGAGAGGAGACCAGCAAACCAACCATGAAAGCCGCCGGCAGCAGGCCATCCTGCAGAGCACATACCAGCAGCACGGAATGCGTGAGCGGGAAGGCGGGTCACGGCCCATTCAAGCATGCCAAACCGTGTCAAAGTGCCTGCCAACAGCATTGGGTGCAGCAGCCTGGAGCAGCAACCGGCGCCATGCTGGCCGCAGCCTCTCAAGTGCACTGCCACCTGCCTGGAAGAGGGAGAGGCGGAAGTCGCCTTGGATGCCGGACGCCGGCCGTTCAGCGGTTGCAGAGGCGCCGTTGACGCCGTTGGATGCAATCATTCCTGCACAGAGCACCAAGGCAGGGCGAGGCAAGGGTGAGTGCAAATGCGTGGCATCAACAGCACATTGCAAAACCGACAGAGTTGCCCGGGTTGCCACTGGCAGCAAGGCCTTGAGCTGCCCCAGAGCCAGCAAGGGCAAACCATCAATCTGCACCTCGATCTAGGTAGATGAACAGGCACATCACGCAGAACAGGGCCAGCAGGCGGCGCGGCGTGGCCCAGGGCGGCCTGGTAGGGAGGGGAGGGGGCGAGGATGGTGGTGGGCATGAGCCGCCAGGGTGAGCATGTGCTGCGCTGTGAAGCTGCTATCAAGCAGCTGATTTACGTCACAAGCGCATGCAGTAATAACCTGCAGCCAAGAAAGGATTTGGCAGCACGCACCCGCCGGCGGGCAAGCCCTTGGTGGCGGCGGCGGCTCCACCGCCGCCACTGCCGAGCGCCATGTGTCGGAGCGGCTCAGCGGCGACGTCCAACCGTTTGAAATGCTATGCCACGTTGCGGTAGCACGTCTAAGTGCCAAGAAAGCGGCTGACTACGCTGAACACAAACGCAGAGCCCTGGAGGGTGGCCGGCTGCGGCGTCCTTCAACCGGCAGTCAAAGCGCACAAGGCAATCAAGCAATCACTTGCTTTGCAAGCCCCAGCAAAGGCCCCTGGCCACTGCATGGGTCGCTGCATTTACTGCCCGTCCCTGCCGCCCAGTCCAGCAGGCATTTGCCGCATTTAGCCGACTTTGGTTATCGTCATCAAGCACCTGGAAGGCAGCACCGCGCTGCAGCCTCAGTTGGACGCCTGCTTGAACCGCCCCACCCCTTCCGGCCATCAAGCTCCTGCTGGCGGTGCGGCATGGTGTCCCAGTTACTTGCACATGTGTGCTGGCGCTGTGGGCGCATGCAACCACCTCCCCCTCACCTTCCCCCTCCGCCGCCGCCGACGACTGCTGCCTGCAGGCACCCCCTCTCCGAAGACGCAGCCCTGCAGTCCGCAGCCAGCAGCCATGACGGTGGATTGTCAGGCCCTGGAGCTGTTTGTGCCGGGCCGCCTGTGCCTGTTTGGCGAGCACAGGTGCGGCACTTCTGTCCATGCGTCTGCTGTGCCTGCGCGCCTGAATGCCACGCTCACCCTGTTCCGCTGGCCGCCCTCGCCCTGCAGTGACTGGGCGGGCGCCATGCGCAAGGCCAACCCCGACATTGTGCCGGGGCGCACAATTGTGGTGGGCACGCAGCAGGTGAGCGGCGGGCTGCAAGGGCAGCAGGGCAACCCACATGCACCTACAGAATGCTGCACATCTGCCCAGCGTGTTGCCATCCCCAAGCGGCAACAAGGCATGCAGCACATGCCAGTGCCAGACAATCTTTCTGCTGCCACTGCTGAACCGTTGGTGCTCGCCGTGCGCAGGGCTTGTACGCGAGGGTGCGGCGGCTGGCAGAGCCGGTGCTGCGCCTGCGCTCAACCAAGGACGATGGCACGGTGCTTGAAGCAGAGTACCCGCTGGAAGAAGGCCCGCTGGCAGCGGTGCGTGGCAGCTGTTTGAGCTGCTGACGGCAGCACTTGTCAGAGACAGGCAGGGCAGCGCATGGGCCATGTGGTGGGAGGCTGAGAACAGGCGGCTGGTGTCTGGAGCCCTGTGCATTTGTGCCGCGGCAGTCAGCATTAGTGAAATGCAGTCAGCTGCGACGCGGTGTTCTCACTCGCTGCGTGTCCTTCTGCACTGCATTCCGCTCCGTTGCAGGAGGCGGCAGCAGGAGGCTTCTGGAGCTATGCAGCAGGCACTGCCTACCGTCTGCTGGTGGACTTTGGGGTGGGCGGCCTGAGCATCGACAACTACAGGTGCGCACTGTGCATCCTTTAGAAGCAGTGCCATCCTTTTTTGCTGAAGCTGGCAGGACTCTGCATATTGGCCAATGCCATTTTGCGCTGTCAACTGTGCAGCAGGCTCTGTTGCTGCTGTATCTCGAGATGGCTTGCACTCTAAGCTGGCCGGAACTTTTCGGCTCGCCTGCCGTGCATCCCTCCGCCCCGCTGCCTTTCAACCTCGCATGACGCCTCTTCCCCACCCCGCCTCGCTTGTCCCTTGCCCCCCGCAGGACCACGCTGCCGCTGAAGAAGGGCCTGTCCAGCAGCGCCGCCCTGTGCGTGCTGGTGGCCCGCGCCTTCAACCAGGCATACGCCCTGCGGCTGACCACACGAGGCGAGATGCAGTACGCATACGACGGCGAGCGTATGACGCCCAGCCAGGTGGGTGCTGAGCCTGTGGGTGCTGACGTGGGTGCTGAATGTGGGTGGCAGTTGTGGGTGCTGGCTGTGGGGAAGCCGGGGCTGTCGCCCCGCTGGGTTGCTGCAGAGGCTGACTTTTCGCCAAGTGCCCTGCTGCTCCTGCCATGCCCCTCCTGTCCTTGGCCCCTCCCGTCCACACTCCGCGGCGGGCCGCCATGTGACAAACCCCTGTTAGCTGCTCCCATCCACACCAGCCCCCGCCCCGCTGCTGCCACACCAAATGCAGTGCGGCAAGATGGACCAGGCGTGCGCCTTTGGCTCCACCCCGGTGCTGATGACATACGATGGAGATGTGCTGCGCTGCGAACCCGCCACGCTGGGCGCGCCGCTGCACTACGTGCTTGTAGACCTGGCAGCAGGGAAGGACACAGTGGCAATCCTGGCGGCGCTGCAGGTGGGCCGGCACAGGGGGCGNTGGGGAGCGTGCTGGGAGCGCCCCAGGTGCCTTGGTGCGTTCGTCCATGGGCACTTTGCCAATTGAAGAAAACGCAGCCCAGAGCCCAAGTGCCGGGCCCACCACCTCCATGCTCTTGGCACAGTCCTGCGGGCCCGCTCATGTGAATGCAGGCTCCCCTCAAACGTTGCTGAGTGAATTGTGCCCCTTGCTCGTGCCTCCCTGTGTAGGCGGCATTCCCGGTGCCCGCAACAGACGAGCAGCGCGCATGTGCAGAGCTGCTGGGGCGCATCAATGCGGACATCACGCAGCGGGCCATCCAGCTCATGGCGGCAGGCGATGCGCAGCAGGTGGGCCACGGGGGAGCAGCTGCTGGTGGTCCATGCGTGTAGCGCAACGCCCGCAAAGTGCGTGTTTCTTGCACTCCCTTGCTCAAACCCATCTATCTTTCAGTGAGGCACCACAACCCATTNCCCTGCCCCTGCTCCCTCCATCCCACCCACCCACAGCTCGGCGCGCTGATGCGGGAGGCGCAGGCGGCCTTTGACGCCCGCGCTGCGCCGCTGTGCCCCTCCCAGTTGGCATCTCCAGTGCTGCACCGCGTGCTGGCACATCCGCCCATCCAGCCGCTCATCTACGGCGGCAAGGGTGTGGGTTCGCAGGTGGGCGGACGGGCTGCAGTTGGTTTGGCTGTGGCGGGATGGGGGAGACAGAGAGGCAGGGAGCGCAGCAGATGCGCAACCTGGGGCAGTGCTCTACACACATCGCGCCCCTGATCAGCCTCCTTGCCTGCCATCCCTCCCTGCAGGGCGACGGCACGGCGCAGCTGCTGTGCCGCGACGCGGCAGCACAGGCGGCGGTGTGCTCCATCCTGCAGGCCGATTTCTCCGCAATGACCTGCCTGCCCTTCACAGTGCCAGCCACGGGCAGCAGCAACGGCCTGCACACCGGCAGTAGCAGCAGCAGCACAGCAGCGGCGGCAGGGCTGTGCGCCAACGGCAGCCCGGCGGCAGGCAAGGCAGTAGAGGCGGTGGCGGTGGCAGCAGCACAGTGAGGGCAGGTGCCAGTGATCGACCGAACTGCAATTTGATTTGTGATTGCATGCCAGCACTGAGCGTTGCTATTGTTCACCACTGCGACCTGCAACACTCCCAAGCAGCTGAGAGACAGCCCATGCTGAGGACAATGTCGGTGCATGCACAAACGGCATCGAGCATGGCAGCGGCTTGCTGGTGGTTGCCATGCGATTGAGGCTGGCTGGCTGGGGCTGGCTGGCTGGTGCGATGGCATCAAGGCAGTCCCACCACCCGTCCCCACCCCCAGTGCAAGTTGCAGCGTTCCGTGTGCCAAGGGGTGGTGTTGAATAACACCAGTTGTTTTGTGTTGGGAGNTMYAGKANNAYCMCTMGNRGGSCAGRGCCRGCTTACGCGCCGAAGCCGTACAGGGTGCGGCCCTGGCGCTTGAGCGCGTACACCACGTCAAAGGCAGTGACGGTCTTGCGGCGGGCGTGCTCGGTGTAGGTCACGGCGTCGCGCACCACGTTCTCCAGGAACACCTTGAGCACGCCGCGGGTCTCCTCGTAGATGAGGCCGCTGATGCGCTTGACGCCGCCGCGGCGCGCCAGGCGGCGGATGGCGGGCTTGGTGATGCCCTGGATGTTGTCGCGCAGCACCTTGCGGTGGCGCTTGGCGCCGCCCTTGCCCAGGCCCTTGCCGCCCTTGCCGCGTCCAGACATGNTTGAGGTGTTGGGTTGNGTGMTGGMMWGGWGGNGGWGWGGTGMRGYGTGGTGTGGGGAATGCCTGGCTGGGCCGAGCAGGGCGGTTTTTGTAGGGCGGGGAGGGCGTGCAAGGGGGCCTGAGCGCGCCCACCCATCCGGGCAGGGGCGATTGCTGCGATGCTGGCGGGCCCAGCAAAGCACAGGCCCACCTGTCGCCGGCTGTCCCCGGCTGGCCGGATGGGTGGGCACGGCTTGGGGCGGTGCCGATCGCCCCCCAAACAAGCACAGGCAGCGCTGCAGAAGCACATGCTGCGCTGAGCGAGCGCTGCAGAGCACGCGGGGCTGCCCTACAAGAGCCCCACCCCTGCCCCTCCCCGCC
>JADXDR010000017.1:285389-302793 GCA_025026875.1 Chlorella ohadii
AGGTGGGTGGCTCTTGTAGGGCAGCCCCGCGTGCTCTGCAGCGCTCGCTCAGCGCAGCATGTGCTTCTGCAGCGCTGCCTGTGCTTGTTGGGGGGCGATCGGCACCGCCCCGAGCCGTGCCCACCCATCCGGCCAGCCGGGGACAGCCGGCGACAGGTGGGCCTGTGCTTTGCTGGGCCCGCCAGCATCGCAGCAATCGCCCCTGCCCGGATGGGTGGGCGCGCTCAGGCCCCCTTGCACGCCCTCCCCGCCCTACAAAAACCGCCCTGCTCGGCCCAGCCAGGCATTCCCCACACCACTCACCACCTCACCACCACCAACACCCAACACCTCAANCATGTCTGGACGCGGCAAGGGCGGCAAGGGCCTGGGCAAGGGCGGCGCCAAGCGCCACCGCAAGGTGCTGCGCGACAACATCCAGGGCATCACCAAGCCCGCCATCCGCCGCCTGGCGCGCCGCGGCGGCGTCAAGCGCATCAGCGGCCTCATCTACGAGGAGACCCGCGGCGTGCTCAAGGTGTTCCTGGAGAACGTGGTGCGCGACGCCGTGACCTACACCGAGCACGCCCGCCGCAAGACCGTCACCGCCTTTGACGTGGTGTACGCGCTCAAGCGCCAGGGCCGCACCCTGTACGGCTTCGGCGCGTAAGCGGGCGCTGCCCACAAGCGCTGCTGCTTCACAAGCTTCAAACAACAACAACTGGTGTTATTCAACACCACCCCTTGGCACACGGAACGCTGCAACTTGCACTGGGGGTGGGAGATGTGGAGACCGCCCGCCGCCAAAGCCACGCAATGCATGCTGCAGCAACCAATGCTGCCCAAAAGCCATTGCTGCCTGCCCCAGCCAGCCACCACCAAGCGCCTTGATCAGGCTCTGCTGCCACACGGCAGCCAGCCACATGCACGTCCCAGCTGTGGTGTCCCCACCCCTCCTGATGCATGGAAAGAGGTGGTTGATTAGCACTTGCAGTCGTGGTTGCCCTGGCCGCGGCTTGCCTGCCACTGCTGCTGCTGCTGCTGCTGCTGAGTGGTAGGTATCGGGAAGGGCAGGGTCATGTGAAGTTATTGGCCCCTGCCTCTCCCCACCCACTCACAACTGGTGTTCTTAGAACGGGCGGCTTTACACAGCCGGCCGAACCACAACTCAGGGCATGCGCACACTGGCCCTGGCCGGCTGCACAGTAATGATGCAGCGAGGGCATCCAAAAGCTTGCGAGTGAGAAACGGGATAGGGGCAGAACAGATAGGCAACAAGGGAGTGGCGGACGGCGCGCAGCAGGACCTCAGCCCTGAGCGCTCGCCACCGCGCACTCAAATCAGTGGCAGACAGGAAAAACATGTTGGTGTGGCTGGCAGGAGGGCTGCACTCGGATGCACCACGCTGCTGGCGGCTGCAGGCAGCATGCAAGCACTGATGCCGTGCAGGCCGCTGCTGCCAAGGGCAGTGCCGCCGGCTCCAGCAGGCTTCCAGCTGGCAGCATGGGGTACTGTGCAGGCAGAGGGCACACCGGGTGCAGCAGCAGGCTGCCAGCCAGCAGCGTGTGCTACTGGGCGGGCAGGGGCGGCGCCGGCTGCAGCAGGCTGATCTCCTTGATGATCACAGCCTTCTCCTCCTTGAACTGCTCGTCGTCTGCAAAACAGGCGGGAGTGCGAGACAGCGTGGTTTGAATGCGCGGTCGGCGTGCGTAAAGTGGGACTGGGTGCCGTCGTTCAGGCACGGCAGCACTCGCTCCTTGCAATGCACAACATGGTGTGCACCACTCCACAACTAGCACCCCGCTGCTCTTGACAAGAACGCACCCCTGTCGTTCTTGGAGTCGTCCAGGTACTGGGTCAGTTCTCTTGCAATGCACAAACACGGCTTCAGCTGGGACCGAACAGGCTATGCACAGCTCCCCAGTGCGCGCGCACCCCTGTCGTTGTGGAAGTCGTCCAGGTACTTGAGCAGCTTGTCCTTGTTGTTGTACAGGATGTCCACCACCGGCCGCGTCTTGTTGGGGTTGGCCACAAACACCTGACATTGGTAGAACGATACCGGAGAGATCAGTCGATGCAATGATGCTAAGGGCGCGTCTTGTTTGTGTGGCTGCCGGTTATTGACACAGCGAAATGGTCGTCGCTGCGCCGGGCCCAGCCCCCCGGGATCGACCCAGCTTCCTCTGTCCCACTCAGAAGCCAGCCTCCCCGCCCCCACCTTGAAGACGTGGAAGGCCTCAAACTGGATGGAGCGGCTGGGGTCCTTGAGCAGGTTCATCATCAGGCACAGGTTGTCCACATCAGCCACGTACTGCGCAGCAGGGGGTGGGGGTTAAGTAGGACGGTTGGCCAGTGCAGGGCAGTCGGCAGGAGGATAAGTCGATCGGCAGAAAGTTGGTTGCCAGTTGCAGCAAAACAGGCGGGCAGGGCAGGGCGCCCGGCCAGCGGCCACACAAACACCACCGCATGGCTACCCCGCCCAGCGCGAAGCCGCCCCACAGCGCGCGCCTGCATCATGATTTTTACGTTGCTGCGGTCCAGCAGCAGCTCGCCCAGCAGCTTGAGGCTCTGCCGCCGCGTCACGTAGTTGTCGCTCTTCAGCAGCTCGGTGTACAGCTTGAAGAACTGGAGGGGGCACAGAGGGATGGGGCAAGGCATAGCATGCATCAAGTCACGAAGTCGTCGCTCTTCAGCAGCTCGGTGTACAGCTTGAAGAACTGGAGGGGGCAGCAGCGGATGCAGCAATACCGCGTCAGGAGCAGAGAGCGCGCTGTGCTCAAAACGCACTGCAGGTAGCAACAACGGCACAACTGCCATTGCACACAGTAGCACAGCCAGCTTCACACCTTTCTGTGTAGTTTTCTGCCAGGAAGTGCACCCACGAGTTTTATGTGCACTGAATGCAGCAACCCCTGCCATCGAATAAGCAACCACAGGCAGCGTCACACCTCTGAGTAGTTGTCCGCCAAGAAGTGCGCCACCAGGGGCTTGTGCCGCGTCAGCAGGTCCTTGAACGTGGTGAACACGTCTGGTGGAGGAAGGGAGGGAGTTGATGCCACACGCTGTCAAAGGCAGGAATTGTGTAGGCTGGGCTGCTCCAGTTGCCATCCACACACAGCCCCCTTCCTGCCCAGCTTGCAATGCAGCTCCAACCTGCCAGGCTATCGCACAACCCTGCTCCGCAGCTTGCAGGCCCAACACTACCTCCTGCTGGGCTCATCCGAGGAGGGCCTCAAAGTTGGACACCTCCAGCTTGACAATCAAGCTTGAGCCCCTCTCATACTCTAATCTCGCTCCAACCCTACAAGCCCAGCACACAGCCCAACAGCAAGCGCTCACCGGAGGCCACCTCAAAGTTGGACAGCTCCAGCTTGCCAAACATGGCGGGGAAGATATGTGAGTCGAGCACCAGGCGCGCCACCGCCTCGTGCCGTATGCAGTCGCGCAACATCTGGCCGCACTGTAGCGCAATCTCGGGGTCGTCGTAGCTGCAGGGGAAGTAAGGTCAGAAATAAGTGCGATTAGAGCTGCAGCACGATCTCGGGGTCATCGTAGCTGCAGGCTCGAGGGGGCAGGAGACGCGGTAAGCAGTTGTGTTGACTAGGCAGTGCGGCTGAGATCATGCACCAGATGCCACACAAAGCAGCAGCCACTTGACAGATCATCATGCACCAACAGCAACAGCAACTGCCGGGCCACACTGTTTGCTTCGCCACTGCATCCCCCCACATAGCACAAGCACACATCATCGCCTCACCCGTCGAACAGCGTGACCAGCAGCGCGTCCGTGTGGGTGTCCAGTTCTTATGACAAAATTATGAACTGTTTCACACACATGAGACACACACTCTCACCCGTCGAACAGCGTGACCAGCAGCGCGTCGTTCTCCAGCACGTACCGCAGCCCCGGGTGGTCGCCGTTGTGCTCGATGCGCACCTGGGGTGGATTGATTGGCAAACACAGGGTGAGGAGCTGCAGCATGGCTGTGATGCACTGGGCAGGCAGCATGGCTGCAGCGGGGTCTTCTGCACTTCACAGCGGTGCACGCACGATGCGACCACACGCAGCCGGCACGTTGTGCACTTCTAGGAATGTAAATTGTACAAGGCRCANCAGGGCGCCGAAAATGGCCACCAGGTCTTTTCGCGACTCAAACTCGAGCATGCCTGCACACAGAATCAGAATCAACATATGAATTGACAAAGCGGCAATGACGCAAGTGCATGTCGATGCGTACAGGAGCTCATGCAGCCGCCGTGGAGGGCAGCAGAGCAGCAGCAGCAGCAGCAGCAGCAGCAGCAGCAGCAGCAGCAGCGGTTGGCAAGGGAGGGCACCAGCTCTGCCAACCGGCCTTCAGCCTCTCTAGCCCACCACAGCCCACGAACAGCGCTGGGGAACTTGCATATAGCAGATTCTCAGCCAGCACCCAGATCCTCGCCCAGGCTGCACGCTTCTTGCAACACAATGACATGCACCAGCGCACCTAGGTATGACACCATCTCCGACAGCAGGCCGCAGCTGACTGCCTCGTAGGCAATCATGACGGCCGCCTCCTTGTTGGAGTGCGGCTGCCCCGCCTCCTCCTCCCCAAACATGGCCTCCTGCGGGGGCGGCCAAGGGCACAGCATGGCAGCGACTGAGAGAGTCGCGTGTGCTGCGGCTCGCATGAAAAAGCAAGAGTGCGGCTGCCCCGCCTCTTCCTCAACCACCGCGGCGCCTCCTGCAGTTGCAGAAGCAGAGCAGCAGACACAAGGGGGCAGAGCCGCACAGTGGTTAGCATGGCCAGCCGCAAGCAACTGAGTGAGAGGTGCTGTGCCCGCCCAGCTCGGCAGTCTCTTGCAAGTCCAAAAACGTCAGCAGCCAAGTGCTTGTGGCATTTGCAGCAGCGCAGATCGGCACAGCCGCAACGGCAAGGGTGCCAATCCATGCACGCCACGGCGACCCGCTCCTGCCTGCTGTCACCCGCAGCAGTGTACATCAATGTGCTTCACTTGCAAACTGCAACGAATTGCCGGGCCCCAGCACCCACCCACCTTCATCTGGTGCAGCAGCCGGCTGACCTCCTCGCCCACCCGCTCCGGATTGGCCTCAAAGGGCATCTTCAAAAAGGCCTGGTGGCACTGCTGCMCCRGCTGCGCGGGGTCCTTGGACCGCRGCCGGCCCAGCAGGCGGCCCGCCATGGCTGCCGGCGGCGCAGGCGCCTGGGCACCTGCAGAGCGAAGGCGGGCGGCAGGGTGAGCAAGGCGGTGGCGGCGGCGGCAGCAGCGGCGGCAGGCAGTCGCAAGGGCTAGCGGCTGTGTGCACCGCAGCGATGTCTGGCGCAGTAACCCTGCGCGGCGGCCAAGCGCCGCGCCTGCCCTCTTCGGCGTTGCGCTGCCTCGCAAGCCCTGCAAGGCAAGCAGGCAGGGGTCTTCCCAGCCAAGCCCGCGTGTCGATCGCTTGCCTGAGGTGCAAGCTGCTGGGCGAGGCGCGCCGGGCAAAGCTGTGGGGCTTGGCGGCTGGGTGCGTTTGGGGAGGTCCGGCGCCTCAGCTCGCCGTCAAGGGATTGGATCGATGCGGTGTGCAAGGGCAAGAGGCGGCCAGGGGCCCAGCCCAGCCAACTGCCCCAACGCCAGCGGTGCGGGCGGCGAGCCTGCCGCCGCCGAGCTGATCATGCGATTGTGTGCCTGCTGTGGCTGACCTTGCCCTGCGCGTCACCCACTTCTTCTCGTCTCCTGTTGAACTGCTTTACAATCTGCTGATCTGTATGTCTGGTGCGTAAGGGGTGCGACGGCGGCATCGGCAGCGCTAGGCAGTCCTCAGATGCTGATCGACAGAGAGGAATTAATCCTGATGCAACGAGATACAGATGGGTGGCTCTTATGAACACGTATGATACATGGCTCGCATGAGCATCAAAGCTGGTGCTGTGCATGGTACAAAGGCGCTGGTGTGTTGAGCAGAGATCAGGCGATCGGATCCACTTTGTCCAGCTCCCTGCACACAAGGAAGCGCGTTGCTTGGATCTCAGACTCCCACAGGCCATGATGCAGCGCTGCACGGAACCACAAGGCTGTATTGAGCAGACAAAGCAAGCAGCGAACTAGCCGCAGACAGAAACTACAAGATGAATGCGTGCCTGTTGATGATGAGGCGCATGATTTCGTTGGTGCCCTCCAGGATGGAGTGCTGCGGGGAGCAGTGAGGTGCAACATAACAAACATGCTCATGAAAAGTTACAACTCTGCTTTTGAAATGAGCTGGGCGCTGGCCTGATCAAGGGCGGCAGGCCTTCATGCGTTTCTGCGGTAAAGGCTGCCCAACGCATGCCCCTTTCATTCCAGCAGCCCCCACCTCCAACCGGCCCACGGTGCCACTCCCACTTGCTGCACCGCACCACTCTCAGGTCACGCATGTATCGCTCGATGCCGTACTCCCGCAAATAACCGTAGCCGCCCAGCAGCTGCAGCGCGCTGTTGGCCACGTCGAAGCAGGCGTCGGTGGCGTAGCGCTGCAGATGGAGGTGGCAGACGGTGCGCCAGTCGGCAGGCTGCCTACCTTCGGCGGCCGGGTGTGCCAGGCTGAACGCCTGCTGGGCTGACAGCATCCGCAGTAAAGGCCTTGCCGCCGTAGCAACACACTATGCAAAGCAAGATGAGCAACGTTGTCACCACTCTGGTGTAAGCACACCTTGGCCATCGCGCACTCGAGCGTTTTGCCGCGCGAGTCGCTGTCCAGGGCTGCGGCCGCGTGGCGCACCATGAGACGCGAGGCCTGCAGGCCAAAACAGGAAGGAACTCAGGCACTGAATGGGGTTGAGGCTAGGTTATGTTGCTGCAGGACATCGCGCCAGAAAGCTTGACACGTGCTCCCCAACGCTCACCACATTGAGCCAGGATCCCCACCCCCACCCCCATCCCTTGCCAAACCTCCACTCGGCCCCTTGCCCACACACCTGCAGCTGCGTGGCCATGTCTGCAAACTTGAACTGCGTTGCCTGGAAGTTGGCGATGGGGCTGCCAAACTGCTGCCGCTGCTGCGCGTACTGCCGCGCCGTGTCCAGGCAAAACTGGGCGCCACCGATGCTGCAAGCACAGACGGGATGGTGAGGGCAATGCAAAGTGCTGGCTTGATGGGGGGTTGCGGACGAAGTGCACTGGACGCAAATGTAAGCTCGGTTGGGCAGGCCATCAGATGCCTTAAACTTGATGCCAGAGCCGGCCGGCACAGCACCGCGCACAATGCGCAGCTTGCCGGGCCCGCACCTGCATGCTCCGATGTTCACTCGGCCGCCATCCAGCGCCCACATGGCGATCTTGAAGCCATCACCCTCCTGCAAATAAACCGGCTGCCTCATTATACAGAGTGAAATTCCGAACGGGCGGCGGAAACCCCCCAGGCGGCATTTGGGCTGCACATCAGGTGCAAGTGGCCCAGCTGCCTGCACAGCCCACTGCCCTGCTGCTCGTAATAGCTCAGCACAGAGCCATCCCTAGCGCCCACCTGCCCCACGCGGCTGTCGGCAGGGACCCGAACATTGTCCATCATCTGCAGCAAGGGCAGCCGAAGGTGCTCCCCGAGTGAGAGCCGCAAATCATGAGGTTGTCGGCCAGGCTGGCTGTGGCTGTGATCAATGCCGAAGTGGCACAGCCTTGCCCGGCCTGCCCCTCCTGCCCAATCCGTTGCAGCCAGTTCTGCAGCAGTCTGCCCCAGCAAGACTGTGTGCTCGCTCACCACAGTGGTTGTGGGCTGCGCATTCCAGCCCAGCTTGCGCTCTGGCTTGCCAAATGACAGGCCCTCTGTGTCCTGCTTGACAAATACGCCACACAGAGAGCTAGGGCAGCAGGTCAGGCAAGGGGACAGGGACAGGAGCAGCCACAGCAGTGTGGTGCAAGCAGAGAGTGACATTGCTCCGGCAAGCAACATCCACGCACCGCCTGTCAAGCAGTGCTGTCCCGTTCAGTTATCCTGCCCTACATTAATCAGTCGCACCTTCTCAATCAGGAAGGCAGAGATGCCCTTNGGCCCGGGCTCCCCGGTTCGAGCCATCATTAGGTACAAGTGGCTTGACCCGCCGCCGCTGCATGGCCACAGTGCAGGGGTGCAGCACGGTGAGGGGGCGTTGCCGCTGATGCAAGGCAAACTTGAGCCGTGTGCAACAAGGCAGCACGCTGTCATTGGAGATGGCTCAAGTGCAAGATCATGTGGCCGCTCAGATGCAAAAAGCCATGCAAGCACCATGCTTCGAGAACAGAACTGAGCCCCAGCTCACCTAATGAACACCTTCTGACCATTCAGCACGTAATGGTCACCCTCCCGCCGCGCCGTCGTCTTAAGCGAGGCTGCATCCGAGCCGCTGCAAACCAGGAACAGCAGCCGCAAGCGTGGGTGAACTAGAGAAAACCAGCGCCCCAGCTGGGATGCGCGGCCTGCTTGATTGGACAGCGTCTAATTGAGGCGGTGCTGCAAACTGAGCACTTGTCTTGAAAGCGGCTACAGACAACGGCACCAGTGCCGCGCGCTCAGCAGCAGCAACAGCATCCTTGCTTGCCAAACCATCTACTCGGCAGACCCCCTCTGAACCACCACGCGAACTCGCCTGCCGGGCTCGGTGAGACAGTACGAAGCGCGAGCCTCCATGGCCGTCAGCGCTGGCAGGTACTCGCCTCGCAGGTGCGGCGAGCCCCACTTGTCAATCACGCTGGCCACCTGCGGGGCAGAGGCATCATGTGGCAGGCAGCGGTCTGAATAGATTTGAGCTGGGTCAAAAGCAGGCAGCAATTCCAGGCCTAGTGGAGTGCTAGGCTGCAGGTGGAGAAACCGAGGGCAGACGAAACGCCAGCTGGAACCAAGCATCTAGAGTTCGTGTCCAGCCAGCTCCCAGTGCAGCATAAACCAAGCAGCACTCCCAAACAAAGCAGCAGTCCCCCCTCTCCCAGCCGCAGCGCTTGCCATGTTGTGGATGGATAGCAGAGCAGACGAGCAGCCCCCGAGCCGGCCAGCATGTCTACTCAGCCGGCAGCAGGGTTGCAACATCGAACAGTCCCAGGGCAAAAAATGAACAGCAACCCCAGCCACAGCGCTTGCCATGTTGTGGATGGACAGGTACGCGGCTGTGGGCACGCAGCCCCAGGACAGCGCCTCGAAAATGATGGCGGCGTCCACGCGGCTCAGCCCCGCGCCGCCCACGTCCTCCGAAACGTACAGGCCCGCAAAGCCTGCAGTGAGGTGAGTAGCACAGCGTGTGAGTAGAAAGTCGGGAAGAATGCCGCCAACGGCCTCCGACACATACAGGCCCGCAAAGCCTGGGGGTGGGGAGAGGACAGATTGGCGTGTTGAGGATGTGGTGAACAGGGCAGGCCTGATCGCAGCCTGATGGGCTGCAGCGTCACATGGTGCAGTGCAGAGCCGGCAGGAGAGCAACTGCAATGTCAGCGCCAGCGACACACTGTGGGCGCCCGAGCAAGCAAGCCCAGGCTGAACAGAAAAGCAAATCATTCTGAACCGCCATGACGCAGCTCTGCATTCCCGTCAATGTGCAGCACAACTCGCACCCAGCTCTGCCGCCTTCTTCAGGGTGTCAATCGGGAAGATGTGCTTCTCGTCCCACTCCGCACTGCACATTTGGGCAGCACGGATGCATTGGCATGCACGTAATGTACGAGTGGCGGCAATGCCGGCCAACCCTGCTGCGTTTTCGTCTAAACGAGCTGCATCCCGCAGTCAGCTCCCCGTGCACCCCACCTGAAGGGCGCCAGCTCTTCTCGTGCAAACGTGTCTGCCACGTGCTGGAATTCCAGCTGGTCGTCGGTCAGGTCAAATCCCGCCCAGCGAGCCGAGGCGGCAGCTGATGTGTGCAGCGCTGCGCCCGCAGCCCGCAGGGTGGCAGCGGCGGCGGCGGCTGGGGCGCCGTTGCGGAGCTGGCTGCACAGCGACCTCAGCATGTCGACGAGATGGTCGCTGCCTTGCTTTGACTGCCTGCAGCACGCCGGCAGAGGCTCTCTGTCACTGTCGGCAGGAAGGGCTTCAAGTTGAGGGGCCCCGAAAGCGGGCCTGGGGAGCCCTGATCACTTCAGCAACGTGTCGGAAGCACACAGGGATCGGGCAAACGGCTGTAGGGCACACCCGGGCGGCCGCATTGTTGAGATGCAGGGCAAACCAGCGTCTTTCCAGCTTGCAAGCTCTTTCTGGGCATCTCGGAAATCTCGCAAAAGAGCTGCACCAGCCAAGATGCCTGCTCTGGGTTGCTTGCGAGCCCTTACCCACCCAGCAACGAGCACAGGGCCGCTCAGCGGCAGCAGGCAGCCGCTGCTACACCAGCAGGCAGCAACCCAGCGGCCCCAAAGGCCACTCCGACCGACAGCGGCAGCAGGGCTGGGCGGCGGCGGCGAGCGGCACGAGCGACCGCGCGACACGCTGCTGAACGCCCTGGGCAGCTCAGAGCGTGCAGGCAGCGAGTATGGAGAGGTGAGGCAGCCGTGGCTGTGAAGCAGTTATTGATGGATGGACGCAAGGCACCTTATTGCTGTGGCTTCTCAACCACAGTGCCGTGTTGCTCCCAACCCCGGCCGCATTCACTCCAACGCCAGCCTGTGNCCGTGACCGCAAGCCTCTGCATGCACTTTTCCTGTTCCTAACCTGTGACCTNGCAGGGCTTTGTCCAGTTCCGGCTGTCGGGTGAGCGCATCCATTTGGATGTGGACTCGCTGAATGAGCAGCTGAAAGTGCAGGGCCCAGACCGGCTCAGGTGCGGGCTGCGAGCGACGGCGATNCGGGGGCTTGATGCAGTGACAAANCTTGGGCAGATGCCATGTNAGCAGTTGYGCAGATGCAGTCCACATCGCGATGGTGTTGTGCGGGGCAGCCCAAGCAGCGCTACATGCAGTATTCAAGAAGGGAGGCAGCCATGTTCGTTCAGCTCCGGAGCCAGGGGGAGTTGATGTTCCCCTAGCGGCGCATTGCGGCGCTTGTGCATTGCCCTCCTGGTGGCACTCTGCAAACTGCCATGCTGTGTGAACTTCCCGGCTGTGTGCAGGCACAGCATGCGGCCGGACGAGGCTTTTGGCCTCATATTCCAGTTCGACAATGTGGTGAGCAGCCAGTCATACGCAAGTGGACGCTGCCGCTCCTGCTGCTGTTTGTTGCCCTGCGGCTGCGGCAGCATACAGACTTGCAGCTGCTTCGTTGGGCGTCAGCAGGACGCTGTGTTTCCACATTCATGCCGGCCGCTGCTTATGTGCACCATGCTGCGCCGCATGGCCACCAAGTGGGTGCACTTTCGGCTCGCCTGGCTGCTCAGTGTGTGCCCCTTGCTTTCCGCCCTGCCTGCCTTGCAGGTTGCCAACACAAGGGAGCTGCAGCGTGCGGCCTGGAAGGCGGTGGCGGACGCAGAAGGGCTGCCCTTCCCAGCCATGGAGCGGCCGCAGCTGTACGACATGCGGCCGGAGCGGGCGGCCATGGATGTGAGTGGGTGTGGTGCATATGACATATGTGCTCTAGCCGAGAAACTCCTGGTTGGGCTGCGCTTGCATGACATGCGGCCGGAGCGGGCGGCCATGGATGTGAGTGGGTGTGGCCCCTGTGGCGCTACTCTGCGTGCGCGTTGATCCTAGCTCGAGTGCCCGCAACCCGCAACAATCTAGCAAGAATGTATGCAAAAACACTGCACTCCAACGCATCATTGACCAAACCGCAGGTGCTGATGTGGACGCGGGACATGAAGCGGGCGCAGGAGCTGGCCTGGCTGGTGGCCACAGAGTACGCCAAGCTGCTGATGGACTTGGGGGAGCCGATGGAGGGCGTGGCGGAGTGGCTGCAGGTAAACTTTGAAAGTTTTTTTGGCTCAGCGTTTTTACGCGTTTGCCTGCCAAGCTGCTGATTTGGGAAGCCGCCGGAGGGCGCCGCACAATGGAGGATGGGATGATCAATGTTTTTGTAGCTCGGTGTTTGTGGGTTTGCCTGCTAAGCTGCTGCTGGACCTGAAGCGCAACAACCTCGACTCACTCACCCGCTCAACTCGCTAGTAATTTTGATATCACCCCCTGCCTTTGCCAGCTCATGTCCAAGAACCGGGTGCCCTCCGCACTTGTGACAACCATGGACCGCCACACCACCGACGCGCTGCTGGAGCGGCTGGGGCTGCGGCACTACTTCACCTGCACAGTCACAGGCACGTGGCATGGGCGGGGGTTGGGGCCATGGCCACACAGCTGTGGGGGGTGGAGCGTTGGCAATCGCAGCGGCTTGCTAGGCGGCGTGCAGCAGTGGTGCAGAGCTGCCCATCAGAATGCTGGCAGCGTGCATGGCTGCAGGCTGGGTGCGCAGCCGCATTGCGCTGCTGTGCGTGCACTTGCAGCTGTCCTGCAGCCGCATGCGCTCGCCGCTGACACACGCACTGCACATGCACATGCTGCATGCGTTCTGGCCCCCCTTGCGCTGAAATGCCATGTCCTTTTTGGCGCTCCCACATCGCCATGCAGCCGATGACGACATGGAGACGATTGCGCAGCGCTTCCTTTCAGCGGCCATCAAGCTGGGGCGGCCGCCCGACCACTGCGTTGTGTTTGCGGCCTGCCCAACCGCCGTCACGGGTGCGTGGGGACCAGGCAGGCTGGCCAGGGCTGGAGACGGCCTGCTGGGCGACGGCAGCAGTGTGGCACGACCGCCAGTGGTGTCACAACACATTGCTTGCTGGCACACAGATTGAACAGGAAGGGTTCCTGAATGTACGCTGCGTTGACATGCCTGCCGCCTGCCCTTGCAGCGGCGCACAACTGCACGATGAAGGCAGTGGCGGTTATGGGTGCGTGGCCCATTCGGGCTGCGTAATGTCTCTGTTTGGCTCCACGGGGCTGCTCGCAGCATGCGCCATTGTTGAGCTGCGTTTGGTGCAGTGCTCACGTATGTCCTCTGAACACCGATACCAACAGTTGCTCATGCTCTTCATGCTGTGCAGGCACGCACCCGGCCTTCTCCCTCAAGAACGCCGACCTCACCTGCGCCTCGCTGCAAGCACTCACTGTGTACAACATCAGGTGCGTGCTGCAGTGGGATGCATTACACGCCAACTTGCCGGTGCAGGTGGTGTCGCTCATAGCCAGTGAGCGCTTTGTAACTGCCCAGCGGGCTGTCTTTGGCTGGCCTGCACTGCAGATGGTGCCTGCAGGCGCCTCATGCACCTGCCCCTCAGCCAGGCCCCGCCCCACTCCCCCGCGCCCCGCAGGCGCCTGTTTGCCAACCGCGGCAGCGAGCACATGGACTTACGGAAAAAGACCACGGGGGCGCCCCCTTCCAAGCGGCGGCTGCGCAATGCCACGCATGACGACCTCTAGCTGCTTCAAGGCACAGGCGGATGCAAGCCGTGGCATCGCTGCTGTATCGGCACCCCTTTGAGTGTGTGAAAACCAACCCAACCGCGCCCCAAAGCTGGCGCAATGAGCGACCTGCAGCCTGTCTGTGTGCCCGCTCGCTCTGTAGCTTGCAAAGCTTTTGTTGTTGCACACTGCGCCTCGCCTGCCTGCATTTTGATCAGTTGTACGCTGCCCATTGGCGGCTGCCCATGTACCATAGCGTTTGCGCACTCATGCCCCCTCTCTGGTCTGCTCTGCTGCGCCTGCCTCCCCTCCCCCGTCTGCTCAGTTGGATTCAATTCACGCATTGCGACAAAGAATGGGCACCAAAAAGTCGGCCAGGGTAGATAGGAAACGAGGAAAGAGGACGGCAGCCTACTTGGCTGCGCAGGCGCACGAGTGCGCAAACAGGTTTATTTCAAGGTTGGGAAGGAGAGTATGAGGCAATGAAAGTACCGTGGTCGTACAGCACGCGCCGCTCAGCTGGCCAGGCAGATGCCGCTGCCCTTGCCATTGGCCGTGCACACATCCGGCGGCGAATCCAGCCCCTTGCAGCAGCTGAGCTCGTCAAACGTGTCGCAGCCGTTGTAGTTGGTGGGAACGCACTGCAAAATGAGAGCACGTGGGCAGATCAGAGTGAGGAAGTTTGGCCAATCAGCTCAGTTGCCAAAACAGGCAGGGAGGCGGGCAGGGAGCTACAAGGCAGGCGACGCGATCAGCTGCCAAAGCAGGCCTTGCGGAGGCCGGTCAACCTCGCAGCATCTCGCACGGCACTGCACAGCCAAAGTGGCAACAACCCTCTGCGCAGTCCCTTCCTTGCACACTAGCGCACGCACCTGCTCGCACGTCCCGGGGCCTGTCGCCGTCTTGCGTGCACACATGAGGAATGGCTCTGCTGCGTCTGGGTTGCCTGGGCAGCAGTCCGCCTCTGTGGTGCAGGGCAGGTTTTCGATGCTGCACGCGGCCTGGATCCTGCGGCGTGCACGCATCGGGGCCAGAGCGCATGCGTTTGGTTTTAGGAGCAGCGGGCGCAGCATGCCAAGCGCAGCGCATGGGCACGGTGGGAGCGCTGCTAGGAAGCCCCAGGCAGCCAGGCATTGGGCGCTGGTGGTGGCGACATGGGGGGCTGCCTTGCAAGCAGACATGACGGCGTGGAGCAAGCAGTGCAGCCGCCCCACACAGGCGGCGCACGCCGGCTCAAAGAGGGTGCAGCAGAAACGTGCAAGGTGCAGCACAAGCATACTCAGCCTGCTCACGTTTTGCGGCAGAGGTAGAGGCCTCCTCCCAGGCCCAGGGAGCAGGCAAAGTTGCCGGTGGTGTCGCAGCAACTGTCAGACACCTGGTCATTGCAGCCGTACTTGGCGTTCGCGATGCACTGTGGTTGGGAGGACGGTGGAGGTAGGGCGAGCACGGTGTACGACCAGACGAGTGTGGCTCGATGTGGGGATGATCCTCAGTGACGCAGAGGGCTCTCAAGCAGAGCAGTGTCGGTATCCGACACACATCACACTCACCGGCTGGCAGGTGCCCAGGGGCGAGAGGTAGGTGTCCTTTTGGCAGTACAGCGGTACCGGGCCGTCCTGGCAGCAGGAGTACTCTGATGCGCACTTCTCGCCCTGCTTCGCGCAGCTGCGGCAGGCGAGAGTGGGATGGAGACAAGAAAGGAGTTGCAGACCTAGACAGACATACAAAAGAGGCAAGCAGCAGTTGCGCTGTAGGAATGAAAGAGGTGCCACGCCGAGCAAAGGCAGTGGCGTGATCATGCATGACTGAGGGTGGCAGGGCAGCAGGCGTGCAAGCCTGCTGCCCTGCTTGACGGTACACGCCGCGCTCATGCATGTGGTACCCACCCGCAGCGGCCGTCATTGCAGGTGAGGAAGGGATTGCAGCAGTCCTCCGTTTGTGTGCAGCCGTACAGGTCATCGCCGATGCACTGCAGGCAGGGGAGGCAGCAGGAGGGGGGTGGCATAAAGGAGGGCGCCTGATGGTGGGTGCAATGGCAGCCAGTGGTGGTGGTGGGCACGAAGCACATACCCGCCTTCGGGACTGCGCTGTTTTATACACCCAGCCATGGCAACAGTGGGTTGCCCAAAAAGCGTTGCGGACGAGATGCACGAGAGCAGGGAGAGGCGCACCGTGCTGCAGCCGCCCAGCGTGCTCGTCTGGTCGTCCGGCTTCTGGCAGAAGTTGGACTTGTCGCAGCAGTCGATGGCACTGCCGCAGCCGTTGGAGCCCTGCTCGATGCACTGCAGAGGCNGGGTGCCGCATACGAGCGACAGGTTGGTCCAGACAACAGGGGACTGCCGAGTGCTGCTCACTGCCGCTCCCTCCATCTGCTTGCAGCACAGCTGGTGCACGAACACGGCATGCAGGCTGCCGTGCACGTGGCAGGTGCACAGCAGGCACAGCGGGCACGGCGGGCGCACCGTCTTGCAGTTGCCGGTTTCGTCAAACTGCGAGTCGCGCTGGCACACGTGCTTGCTGTTGCAGCAGGAGGCCTTGGTTCGGCAGGCGGCATCAGCGGCCGAGCAGCTGCAGAACAGGGGGTGGAGATAGATGGTGGCAGTGTTGTGCCAGGTAGCTAGTTGCGCATTGACGCAGGAGCGCGTGCGGTTTGGTACAGAACCAAGCGGGCCGGCCGAGCGAATGACGTGCACGGCGGGCATGGGGTGTTGTGTACTGGCATGCAGTACATGCGGCAGGCCTCACAGGCAGGCTTTGTCAAAGGTGTCTGTGGTCTGGCACAGGTAGTCGCTGCAGCAGGTGTACGTGTACGGTGCATCCTCGCAGCCATACTTGTTGTTTTGCACGCACTGCGCAGGAGGGAAGGGCAGCAGGGCGCAGCAGTCGCAGCAGGGCAGGTGCACGGCGTTTGCAGCTGGGGGCTAGCCNAAAAATACACCCAAGAGCACTGCTGCCCTCTGCCCCACAGCCCAGTTGCTACGCGTCCGCAGCGCGCTGCGATGTAACCCAAGGCACAMWGSGSWTRCGGCGCGGTCACAGCAACAAACAGGCAGCAGGGCGCACCGACACACAGGTGCCCAGGGGGTCGTTGGGCTTGTTCCTCTGGCAGATGAGCGGGCTGGTCTGGCCCGGAAGCAGGCAGCAGTCATCATTGGTGTCACAGCCGTACATATTGGCGGAGATGCACTGCAAAGAGACGGGGAGAGTGGAAAGGATAGGGAGTAAGCGTTAGTGCATTGCCCGCAAACATGACAGGTCAATTGAAAAGCAGGAAAGCAGGCATGCTGAGATAGCTGCATTAATCAACGCGCCCCCCTACCGGCCCGCAGCTGCTCTGTATCCACTCCCCAACACGAGCAAACAGGTGGCTCACCCCGCGGCAGCTGCCCGTGGTGTCGTTTGAGTAGCGCCTCTGGCACTTGTCGCTGCCGGAGCAGCAGCTGTTGAGGTCGTAGCAGCCAAACGTGTCGGTTTGGATGCACTGCACAAAGGGACACAGGTTGGCAGGGTGCACGGGTTCTTGGGCTGCTGCTTGATGCACGTGGAATGCGGCAGAGTGCCCTTGCTGCAGTTTACAGCATTGAGGCATTCCCATTGGGCAGGCCAGCACGGTTGAGCAGCCGCCACACCATCCATATGCCTGGCCACAGGTGCCCAGTGGCGCAGCATGGGCCCTGCGGCTTGCTGAGCCCTGCCAAGAATTGTGTAAGTCCTTTAATGCAACTCCTTTAGCGCTCACCGTCTCGCACGTGCCGCCTTTAGCGTCCTCTACCGTCTTCTGGCACAGAATGTCAGTGCTGCAGCAACTGTTCTTGGTGATGCAGCCGTGCTTGGAGTCAGGGATGCACTGCAAGTAGAAGCATAGCATGCGGGCGGGCGAGGGTGAGCAGGGGCAGCCTGTGCCACGCGACAAGCAAGCTGTGGCACTGGCCGTCTGGCTAATTTCAAAAGCAGGCCGCTAACCTCCCATCCTTTGAACCCTTCTCCGTTTATCATTATCATCCTGACATGCACTTTACAGCCGCTCATCCCGCTGCCATCAACACACCATCCTGCCACGGCACCGCTCACCGAGCTGCAGCTTCCAAAGTTGCCAAATGGCACTGGGAGGGGCGGGGGCGTGGCNMGGAKG
>JADXDR010000017.1:302798-354547 GCA_025026875.1 Chlorella ohadii
CAGATTGTTGCAGCAGCTGGCGCCCGAAATGCAGGGCTGGTTCTCGGTTGCGCAGCTGCAGGCAGGCGGGTGGCACAGCGGAAGCATGGTGAGGTTTGCTTGCAGTTGCACGAGGTGATGGGTGGCTGACCCGGCTCAGCGCCCACGCAGCAGCCAGCAAGCGCAGCTGTTGCGCAGCTGCAAGCAGACACAGGGCAGCTTGCACACAGGCACCAACGGATCCTGGGCATGTGCAGCCAAGCCAAGTGGCCGGGCGTGTGGGCTCACTTGCAGGCCAGGGCGTTCTGGTTTGCTCGGCACATGAAGTCTGTGCAGCAGTCGTCCTCCGCCTGGCTGCACCCAAACTTGTCGTTGGAGATGCACTGCATGGGGTGGTTGGGCAGGCACAAGAAAGGCAGGAGGTGGGTATATGTATGGAGGACAGCTAAACTACGTTTGAGCATTGTTGGACAGCATGACGCAGCATTCGCGGCTTCAGCCAGTGTGCTCTGCACCCCACGCAGGCCCCCCTCACCGGTTGGCAGTAGCCCAGCGGGTCTGTTGGCTTGCTGCGCTGGCACTTGCTGCTGCCGCAGCAGTCAGCATTGGTGGCGCAACCGTAGGAGGCGTCCTTGATGCACTGCGGCAAGAATGGCCGGGGAGGAGAGCGAGGTTGAGGCTCCACCTACACATTCTTTGCTGCTTTGTGGGCAGTCGGAGGGCAAGAGCTGCTGCACTGCTGCCGCGGCTGACCCTGTAGCTGCGCCCAATCTGTGCAGGGGCTGGCCTGCTGGCAATCCGAGCGCACCTGCTTGCACTGGCCAATCTTCGACGACTCTGCCTCGAATTCGCACTTCTTGGCGTCGCAGCAGTCGGCCGTGGCCTCGCAACCAAACTTGTTGAATGCCACACACTGCAGCACAGCGGAAAGAGGGAAGTGCGTGGTTGGCGTTAGGCTTGCGGGGTGCTGGGCGAGATCAATGCAATCCGCACTGTGTCACTCGGATGAGTGTTAAGCGGCGGACAGAGTCAGACAAGGCCCAAACGCACGAGTGCTGGGCTGCGCAGCGGCGAAGCAGGCAGAGCGTCGCACCGTCTCGCATGTGCCCACAGCTGAGTCCAGATTGTCTTTCTGGCACGTGCGCGTTCCGCAGCACTGGTTGGCGTAGGCGCAGCCATGCTTTTGGAAGGCGATGCACTGCGGGAGTTGGCACGGACGGTCGGGCAGGTGGGTCCATGGCAGGCTTACAGAGCCGTGGCACAGCCCAACACGGTGCGGTTCTCAGCATCCCATCCCCTGTGTTCTGAGCCCTGCTTTGGGCCGACTTGGAGCACCCCTGCGCCCAACCCGCTTACCGTCTGGCAGCTGCCCATGACCTCAGCTGCAACGTTGCGCTGGCACACATTGGGTTCGCAGCAGTCACCCGTCACGTCGCAGCCAAATGAAAGGAGCGCCAGACACTGCGGGAGGGGCGGGCCAGTCACTTCAGATGCCAGGGGCTAGGTGCAGGCCAGGGCAGCCACAAGCTCAGTCACCCTGGCCTGGTGCCAGCACACAAGTTGCCCCAAGGACCTTCAAACCCCTTGCTCACCAGCTGGCAGGTGCCCAGGGACGTGGCGTCGGGCCGCTGGCACTTGTTGCCCCAGCAGCAGTAGCTGTGGCCATCGCAGCCGTACTTGAAGATGTCCAGGCACTGCGGTGGGAACAACACAGTGTGAGGACAGCCATGCTGAGCAAGGTGCCTGTTGAGCAAGCTTGCTAAATTGCAGTGCAGTCAAGCCCAGCATGCAAGCCACGCTCTGGCAGCCGGGCAGCCTCCGCAAGCTGCACCACAGCAGCAAGGCAGGCGGGCCCAGACACACGCCCGGCGGAATGTGAGCACAGCAGGCCCAGCAGGCTCTCCCTACGTTTTTGCAGGCGCCCTGGGCGTCACCCTCCGCATTCTTTTCGCAGTACAGAGGGCTGGCACCCTTGCAGCAGCTTTTGTGTGAGATGCACGGCAGGTTGGCGGTCGCACACCTGCGGAGTTACGTAGTGGGCAGGAGCGGTTTGCGCGGGGTGAGGAAGAGCACACGCAGCGTGATGGCATGCAGCAGCGCAGCGTGCTGCAGCACGCGGCCGCAAATGCATGCGGCTAGCGGGCTCACTTGCAGGCCTTGCCGCCGCCGCTGGCAAAGCACATGTAGTCGGAGCAGCAGTTGTCCTGGGAATCAGAGCAGCCAAACCGGTTGTCGGCGATGCACTGCAAGGCATTTTGTGGGGGTGGAGTTGGGGTAGCAGTAAGGGGCAAATGTGCGGGCTGCAGTTCAAGAGCTGGGTGCATGAAACACTGTTGATGAATGGTTGCCAGCAAGTTGCCAGCAAGCACATTGTGATTTCAGAACTCACCACTTCGCACGTGCCATACTTGTCGGTGGGGTTGTTGCGCTGGCAGTACACTGCGTCATCGGCACCGCCGCAGCAGCTGGCATCAGAGATGCACTGGCCTCCCTGCAGCGAACACCTGCAGAAAGGAGGACGCAAGGCGCAGANCCGGGGCATGTGTTTGGGTAGGCATGTAGGGCCAAACGCTGTGGGAGGCAGAGCTGCCGCTGGATAGACAGCAGCAGGGCAGCCCAGCAGGCTGCCAGAGCCGTCCTCGGGGCTTGCAGCACAGGCTACTCACTGGCAGACTCCTGCGTTGCACAGGTAGTCTTGCGTGCAGCAGTGCTGGTCCTTGGAGCAGCCGTAGTCACCATCATGGATGCACTGCAAGCAGGGAGGGCACGAAGCATGGGCAGGCGGGACCATTAGGTGCACAGCCGACTTGGTGGGCTGTATAGCTGCGATGCCAGCCAGTTGTTGGAAGAATTGTGCAAGCCAGGGTCCTCTCTTTCAGAGCAGCAGACGTCCTTTGCCGGGGCATTCGAGCCGGCTTACCGTGGTGCACGTGCCTTCCACGTCGCCCGAGTCGTGCCGCTCGCACATCAGCAGGGGGGTGTTCACGCAGCAGTCTGCCTCGCCCACACAATCCTCGCCGGCGCGCGAGCACGTGGTGGCACTGCAGTATCAAGCGCAGGAGGCAGCAAATGGAGGCGGAAGTTGGAAGGCAACGCTGGTGACGTGCGCGCTGTGAAAAAGCCGCCGCTCCGGCACGCTCTCTACTGGGCAGGCAGGCAGGGCTGGCAATGACGTGCCCCTGCCCTCCACCTCACCAAACCCCAAGCCTTCCGGCAGCCCAGCGCACCCCTTCTTGCACTGGAAGCCGCTGATGCCCTCGCCGCACTGGCGGAAGGGGTAGCTGCAGCAGCTGGCGTTGCGCGCCGGGTTGCAGCCGTACTGCCCATCACCCACGCACTGCAGCAGGGCGGGGCGGAAAGGGGGTGGCGGCTGGTGGGTTTGACAGGCCTCAACACAGCAGCAGGTGCAGAGCCGACTGCCACCCAGGTGGAGTGACAACCCCAAGCGGCAGAGCATGGCACCAGCAGGTCAGCAGGCACACAGGGGCACCAGCATGTGCACAGCACCAGCAGCGCACAGGTGCAGCACAGAGCGTGCAGAGCGCGCCCAGCGCACCTTCTCGCACGTGCCGGTCAGATCCAGGGCATCATTCAGCTGGCAGTACAGGCTGGTGCCGCCGCCGCAGCAGTTGGGCGCCTCTGAGCACTCCTCCTTCTCCTTGGCGCACCTGCAGCAACACGTTCAAAGGTTTTTAAGCGGGTCGAAGACATACTTCATGCATGACCATGAGTTGAACGCCAGTCAGCCCGGGGCGGGCTAGCCAGGCAAACATGCAGCCCTGTCAAATGCATCAGTGTGCTTTGGCACAAGCCCTGCAGAGACATCAAAAGGCACCACTCACCGGCACTGCCCCGCGATGCACAGGTACCCTGGCGTGCAGCACTCGGCGTTGGACTCGCAGCCGTACTTGTTGTCAGGGATGCACTGCAGAGGATGCACAAAACGTTGCATTATTATGGAGCAATGAGCAGACGAAGCAGGTGTGTGTGCGGCTATGCCGTCAACCTTGGCAAGCGACCCCATACCCCAGCCAATCAAGCCACTGCTGCTCACGGTTGCGCAGGAGCCCGCCCCGCCGCCGGGCACGTCCCGCAGGCACGAGCTGCCGCTGCAGCAGTGTGACTTCCTGAGGCAGCCAAACTTGTTGAGCGCAATGCACTGCGAGGTGGTGGCAGGTGGGCGCGGGAGGAAGGGGGTCAGGGGCGTGGTGTGTGCTGTGCTAAGCGTGCGAGACTGTAAGGCGTTGAGCTCAAGTACGTTACCGGTGCCAGCCTCCCTCTCTGGAGCGTTCCTTACGTTTTGGCACGATCCCAGCGGATTGGCAGCCGCGTCCTTCTGGCAGAACTTTGAGTTGCAGCAGTCGGCGTTCTTGGCGCAGCCAAACTTGGTGACGGCAACGCACTGCAGCAGGGAGGCGAGGGGAGAYAGTCAGCAGAGCGTGGTTGATTGTTACACACTGCAGGTTGTGCCGCAGCAGGGCAAATTGCGGCAGGGCAGCAAGTGGCACATCAACCATGGAGCTGGTGATTGCATGCATGCGGAGGTTGGTGCTCACCTGCTGGCAGGTGCCCAAGGCTGCGCTGGCCGTGTCCTTCTGGCAGGGGCGCGAGTCGCAGCAGTCTGCTGCCGCGGCGCAGCCCCGCAGGTTCAGGTTGACGCACTGTTGGCACAAATGGGAGGCAGTGAGGAAACAGCAGACAACATGAGGCCCTGAAGTTGCGCCTGCTGTGCATGTACAGCGCAAATGAGTGAGGTGCAGCAGGCGTAACCGTGCCCCTTTCCTGCTGGCTCTGGCCGGCCCGAGATGAGACTAAGGTGCGAATGCTCTACTCACCGTGCGGCAAGAGCCAATTGCGACCGTAGCATTGACCTTCTCACACTTGAGGTCGGCGCAGCACTGGCTGTTGCTTGCGCAGCCGAATGTGGCCTGAGTGATGCACTGCAGCATGGCAGGCAGGAGCACAGGGGAGAGGTGAGCGGGCGGTGTGTGCAAAAGGCGCGGCAGCCAGCAGCAGCGGCGGCAACGGCAGCTTCAGGCGCAAGACAGCGCTTGGCGATATAAAGAAAGCCGGCCCCTCAGCAAGCAGGCTCACTCTTTGGCAGCTGCCCAGGGGGGCAGTCAGCGTTGCCTTCTGGCACAGGCCGCCGGTGCAGCAGTTGGCGTTGGATGCACAGCCGTGCGAGGCAAGGGCGATGCACTGCACGGATGAGCAGATAGGCTGGAGTGAGAGGAAAGTTGAGAGTGGGTGGATCCGGGGCCAGAACTTTAGAACACTGCCGAAGCCCACCGGCCGCACATGTGATGACCACTGAATCCACCCCTGAAACTCCTCATCAGCCCTTACGTTTTGGCACGAGCCAAAGGGGGAGGTCGGAAGCGCCCGCTGGCACAGCTTGCCGGTGCAGCACTTTGACGAGTCCAGGCAGCCAAACTTGCCAAGCGCGACACACTGCACATGAGAAGGCAAGAAGGCACACGAGTGAGGACGCATATGCATGGCACAGCTCTCCTCCAATCATGCCTCCTGCATGCCCACTGGCAAGCCAACGTGGCATGCAACTACTCACCATGACGCAGGTGCCCCCGGGGGCGACGACTGTCTCGCGCTGGCAGGCGGTGCCGGCGCAGCAGTCTGCCAGTTCGGCGCAGCCGTACTTGCTCAGGCCCACACACTGCACGCCAAGCCGGGAACAGTGCGGTTTGGGCTTGAAACAAGTGTCCAGATGGATAGGTGTTGCCACACACGCATGAAGCAGGCTCCATGCAAGGACGGAGAGCGGCCATGCAAGCTGCAATGCGAGGATTCTGCCATCGGCAGAGGCCGCGGTCCGGGCCAAGAGCAACAAGCGCACGCTCGCCGCAGCTCACTGTGCGGCACTGGCCGTTGGTGTCGGCCGCGTTGGCCATCTCGCACTTGCGGGTGTCGCAGCATGCGTTCACCGCTGAGCAGCCGTAGAAGTCGGGGACTACGCACTGCAGGCCAGGAGAGCAGGCAGGGAGCAGCAGTTGTCGCAGCGACATTGCTGAGCGGCAGACCTGATGCAGCAGCCTTTGACACGTGGCGTGTGGGCATGACAGTGTGGAGGTGGTGGTTGCTGTGCCAGCCATGTTCCGCGACGGCCTGCCTGACATGTAGGCTGGGGCATGCATGCACTGCCTACTGCTGTGTGCCCTGCTGACAGACCAGCCGCTGCTCACCGTTTCACACGTTCCCAGCAGCTGGGTGGCCGTGTTCTTCTGGCAGTACAGAGCAGGTGTTGTGGAGCAGCAGCTGTAGCCTGCAACGCACTGCTCCGCCTCGCCTTGGCAAGTGCCGTCCTGCAGCGGGCAGGGCAGAGCGCCGCAGAAAGTGAGCATGCAGGCAAACCGACTGTCTGTTGCAGAGAATGAGTTGTGAAACTGCGGCAAGCATTCTGACTCCAGCCGCCGCCCCAGCGCAAACATCTTTCCGCCACCAGCAGCACGAGCGTGCTCACATTGGGTGCCAGGAACTCGACCATGTTGCTGGGGCCGCCCCACCCAACAGCGTTGCGGGCCGTGGCGGTGAAGTTGTACAGGTTGAGGGGCGCAAAGGTCTCGAACCGCACCTGCCACTGCAGGCATGCAAGAGGGAAGGAGGGACAGGCACCAGGAGCTTCTTTGCTAACAGGGCAGTCGAGCCTGAAATCTACACCAGCAGGTCTGACACACCCTGGCAGCAGATAATCGGCAGCCCCTCATGCAGGCGGGCCGGCCCTGCTAAGCCAGCTGAAGCACAGGATACGATTGCGTACGCACCCTGCCATCCGGGAACCGAACGGGCTGGCCAGTCATCACAATGTTGTCCTTCCCCCTGGCAGTGCCGATCACATTGTATCCATCCACAGCTGCAACAAGGCAAACAGACTGGCATGGTGCATCAAGTGCATGTGGCATGGCCTGCATGTCGATGTCACAAGCGCGCACGGATAGCCACCACGCTTGTATGCTGCCAACAATAACAACGATGCGAGTGCGCCAGGCTCACCGGAGCCACCATTGTTTGCGGGCTGCAAGAAGTCCGCCAGGATAATTGGCAGATTGTCCTCGGTGACAGTCGACCACACCTTCAGGTCCCGTGGGGGTCCTGGCCTGCAACACAGCAGTGGAGCAGGGCAGGGTGGGCTCGCCTGGTGCAGGGAAATGTGGAGCTCATGAGAGGCTCCCACTTGTGAGATGCGCAGCCGGTCCAGCAAACGCTGGAAGCAGCCAGGACCACGCTGCAGTACCATATTGCCCGGGCTCACAGCGAGGGGACTGTGAATCGGACCACTGCTGAGGCCGGACCCAATCCGAGGCTGTTGCGGCCCTGAACGGTGAAGTTGTACGTGGCCCCCCGTGTGGCCACATTGATGAACGTGAACCGCAGCTGCAGGCGGGCGGCACAGACGGGATTTTAGCCAAGAACTGGCTGCAGAGCGGCGGAGTGAACATCATGTCTCATGCATGGCCCTTCACTATGCAAKGGCTTGGTCAAGTGCAGCACCCGGCAGAGCTCATGTTGACATGCCATGCAACTAGCAATTTGCCAGCTGTGGCAACTAGTATGCACAGGCCTCCACGTAAGCACTGCACACAAGCCTGACGGGGCTTGCCTGATTTCCGGCAAGAGCCTCGCCGGCGCCAGTGACATCCAGGGTAGCGGCACCCTGGGTAATGGGCGCACCCATCACACGATATGCCACCCCTGCAGCAACGGGCAGCATCCAGCAGCACAGTGCTTATCAAGACATGCTAAACAGCTTGGCAGCACCCACGATATGTAATGCATGCGGTGCACATGTGCGACCATCACGCACCAGCAGCTCAGCGCATTGCCGCAGCTAAAATGGCGGCGGCAAGCGCGGCAGCAGAGCGCACACCTGGGCCGGCCGCGCGGCGGACGGTCACGCGCAGGATGTTGAAGATGTTGCCGGACGAGGTGACATTGATGCTGACAATGCTGGTCACACCCGCGCTGACGAGCTCCAGCGTCCACAACAGGTCAGCCTGCGTGGTGGTCTTGGCAAACAGCATGGGCGCTGTGCGCGTGCAGTTGGTCTTATGGAGGCCCAGGTAGAGGGGAGTTGCGCAGCGCGAGTCACGGATGTAGAACTTCCCAGCCGCGGGGCCGCCCTCCAGCACCCACGATGGGGTGGCCAGCGAGCCCAGCTTCGCCAGCGCGGCGACGCTGCACGCCGGCAGCACCCGCAGCAGGCTGTCGCACGGCGGGCTCGCAGCGGCACGGCCGTCGTTCTGCGGCAGGGGGAGGCGAAACGTGGTCGCATCGGCAGCCTGCACAACACCTGGGTGGCAGTGCTGGCTCCATGCACGTTCAATCTGGGCGGAATGCTGCTCCATGGCGCCGCACCTGTAGCCTGATGGGGAACCCAAGCACGTTGGCCCATGTGGCGCTGCCCGTGGGCTCCAGCCGCCAAAACTGCAGCCGGCGGGCGGTGCCGCTCTGCAGCACGGGCTGCGCCGTCACCGGTGCTTCCGTGCGTGTTGTGCAGCCCGGCGAAGACAGATAGCCTGCTTGGGCCGACAGGGCAGGCGGCGGCAAATTGAGGCGGCTGCGGCAGACGGGTGGACACAGCCGGCACCTGCTGCTAGTGGCCGGAGTGACACACAGGATCAGCGGCATGGCAGGCGATCGAGGCGGCAGGCGGCAGCGCAGCGAGCTCGGCGAGCGTCTGCATGCTCACCCCTGGCCCTCACGCACGCCCCCACGCTGGACGCCATGAAGAGCGTGTAAGTGCCGCCCAGCAGCACGGCATTCTCAGCTGCACCAAGCGGGGCAGGAAAGCCTGGTTAGAATTTGCAGCAATGCTCGGCAATGCCCTTGCCGTCGACGTGAGGCGCTAGTGCCCGCCGCGCCGGCGGCAGCGGCGGCAGGAGAGGAAGCTGGCGGCGCTGAGCATGGGGGTCTCACCCGCTACTTTGGGTTGCGTTACGGGTGCGCTAGCGGCCACGGAGGCGCCTGGGCGCCTGACTGGGGGTGGGGGCGCGGCGCGCGGTGGAGGGGCCGGAGCGCCTGCCGCCAGGCCTCCCGACGGGCCGTGCCATCCTAGACAAGCGAGCAGTAGCAGCGCCAGCAAAGAGCCCGCTCGGCGCTGCGCCATTAGTTTGCTCCAAGTGCCGTGAAGCGGACTTAGCGTGGGAGCCGGTTCATGTGTACGAGATCGGAGTGGGAAGCAGAGTCGTAAAATGCCGCCGCCTCGGCTCCGGAGGTGGGATGGGATGCTCGGCTGCAGCATGTGCGCCCCAGGCTCACGGCCGCCACCCACCATGCACTGATCGCAGTGCAGCACACATTTACACCACTCGCTCGCTCACAGGCAAGGTACCAGGGACATGGAGCATAGGCCAACAAGATGTACATTCAGGCAGAGCAACGCATGCGGGACGGCCGACACATGCCGGCGGGGGCACTTGCATGCACACGCGCCCACGCCGCCGCCACAGCCGCTCAGTGCGCCGGCAGCTGCTCTGGCCGCTCCTCCTTGCAGATGGCAGACACGGCCTTGAAGGCGGGGTGCGCCGTGTTGACCATCATTTGGAACATGACCTGCCGGGGGACGGTCAAACAGGGTGATTGCAGTGGCACACTCCAGGCTCGGCGGTGGCATGCCAGGCACGGGCACCAGCAGGGGCACACCCCAAGTGCTGGGGCGCACAGTGCCGCGCAGACATGGAGCACGCCATGCAAAACCAAGCACCCAGCCCCTCCCACGCCCTGCACCAGCCCAGCAGCCAGCGGCCCACGCGCACCATCTCAGAAGTGGCAAGGAAGGCGCCCGACTGCGCCAGGCGCTGCAGCGCAACCGAGCGGTCGCCCAGGCGCTGGCTGCTCACGCCGTCCACCAGCACATGCACCTCGTAGCCGCGCTCTGCAGAAGCGGGGGAGCAGGAGATCGGAAGCTGGGTGCTGGCTGAGGTCGCTAGCAGGGCATGCACCAAAGCCAGCCAAGCACCTGGTCCATGGGGCAGGGTGCACCATCCTTCAGCGAATCTACTGCCCTGATAATCACCGCAATCCAGCGCCTGCCACCGGCGTGCAGGCCTGCTGCCAGCAGCAACATAGCAGCCCAGCCCCCAAGCCCGCTGCCCGCCCTGGCAACAACACGCCTGCTGCATTTCACGCGCCCCTGCCCAGCGTGCCAGCATGCACAGCGTCACTTACCCAGCAGGTCCAGCGTTGTCTGCAGCACGCACACATGCGTCTCGATGCCCACGATGAGCACCCTCTTCACGCCCCCACCCAGCTTGTCCAGCGCCGCATTCACCTGCGGGCGGGTTGGTGAGGTGGTGAGTGCAGCACGCACTGGCCTCTGCCTCAAAGCTTGGGGTCCTGAAAAGGGCCGCGTGCTGACCAGATGTGCGCTCAGCCCGCCACGTCATATCAGCACCAAGTGCAGTGAGATCCCCACCTCGTCCGTGCACATTGAGAACTTGGTCTTGGCCACAACTGCAACAGTTGATGGGTGGCGGTGCAGCAAGTGGGGCCAAGCACGCTGCACATCACACGGTCGCGCCGGCCCTGGGCAGCACATCTTTGTCAGCTGGCACCTGCTGCAGCGGCATCAAGTGCTTGCCCGCTATTGGCTGGGCGTCCAGGCACAGCTCTTCAGCCGCTGCACTCGCGACAGCGCTCCCAGCAAACTCAGCAGCAGCGGCAGCAGCAGCAGCAAGGGAGCAGGTCGCACCAGGTGCCTCGGCAGGGATGAACTCCCGCAGCTCCTCCACTGTGTTGCCCAGGGCCTGTTAGGGAAGGACAATTCGGTGGGCGACTAATGAGGGGGGGAGCGCTTCTGACAAGTGCGGTTGCAACACTTGCGGCAACCAGGCAGATTGGAGTGCAGCAGAGCGGCAGCGGGGAGGAGCAGCGGCAGCGGCAGCGACAGCGAGGATTCTGGGCTCTTGCATTGGGCGATCGATGCGCAGCATGCGCTGCTGCAAACTGGCCGCCCATTCACACCATGATAAAGGCTCTAGCAATGCGCCCTCACCTTCGGGTACTGCTCCGTCACAATCACCGGCAGCTGCAGCGCCTGGGCCGCGCGCAGCTGCAGGCAGGAGGATGGGCCTCACGTCAGCACTCCAGGGGCAAGCTAGGAGCAGCAGACCATGTCTTCCACTGCTGCACAAGCTGCCACACCAGGACAGCAGGTCGTGCTGCAACCCACGGGTCATGGCCAGCGGCAGCTGCACTCTTGGCGCCTCACCATGCGGCAGCTGGTGTCCACAACAGCGGGGAAGCCTGAGATGACGGGGCGGAAGCGCTCCTGCGCGGTACAGGCAGGAGCTGCGAGTGAGGGCTGCTGTATTGAGGGTCTGCGCACAGTAGCTGCAAGCAAGCCTGGCTGAAGGGGCAGTGCGGCGCCGCAGCCCAGGTGCCTGCTTCATACCTGGACATCACAGACCAGCAGGGCCGTCTCGTTCGGCGCCAGCCGGCCGATGCCGTGGGTGCCGTTTGCCGCTGTTGCCATGGCGCGCACCGCTGCAAAACAGAGCAGCAGCAGGTGGGGATCGGATGACAGTGGTGGCGGCGGTGGCAGCGGCAGCTGCGGAGCTGAGGNCGGCCTGGGCCATTGATCGCGTGGATCGCNTTTTGTCCGTCATCGGCACGCGTCCATCGCTCCAGACCGGCGAAAGGAGNCCCGAATACGCTGACTCGGCCTGTGTAAACCCCGCTCCNAGCAACCGGGCNGGAGGAGATCGTAGCGCCAAACACGTCACCCGCGCTCGCACCTGTCCTGCTGGCGCTGGCGGTGATGGGGGAGAGGTGCCGAGCGAGTTGGCCGAGGCGGANGGCTCCAGCGGCCATGTATGCCGCCTGGCGCAAGCTCTACTGCTCGGGATTGCAGGAGGTAGCGGCGATTGGGCCGCCAGCACTCATATGGGTCCCTCTGGCCCTGCCGGCCACGCTGCGTCCTGCTGGGCAGGCGGGTGAAGTGCACCGGCTGAGGGGCGCCCTGAATGAGGCCCCGTGGCAGCAGGCAAGGATAAGTCTGTAGTTTGCTGCTCCTAGTGCTGTTGTGTGCAATCTGCAAGAGTGGTTCCAGCCATAGGGTTTGCCAGCTGCCGCGCGCCGGGTCGACGCTCCCGATTCCTGGTATCGCTCGAATCGTTCGCACGGCAGCTGATGGCCCCGCCAACAAGCTCAATTGTTCATGTGTGATATCTTGGTGTCCCAGGGCTCCGCTCCTTTGGGCGAATTTCTCAAATTACAGAGCGCCTTGCGCTGAGCGCGCTGCAGGCAAATGCAGCGTTTCTTGGGTGCCTTACCGGGCCACCCATTGCACTTACAATCCAGATCAGCAACGCAGCACACCGCTCTGCATACGAATTGCGTGCCTCCCAGCACCCGACAGCCACCCCAGGAGCGCAGCGCCTCCCGGCCATCTCGCCGCCCTTCCACCAGTACATTAAAGCCTGCCCGACATCCAGCAGCGGCTACAGCAGCCATGGGGAGCCTCACAAGCGGCTGGGACACCGGCCTGCCGGGCCGAGCGCCCAAAGGTGCGTGCGCGCTCCGCGGCTGCATTTTTAGATCGTGCAGAGTGTGTAGAATGCGCGGGAGGTCCGCTCCGAGACCCACACACGCGTTGGTCACGGGGCCGAGCTCTGCTGCTCAAGCCACCCCCAAGCCGTGGGTGCACGGGCTGGCCTCCCAGCCCTCCGGGCAGGAGTGGCAGGGGCGAAAGGAGCCCGATCCTGCAACGCCCCGTCCTGCAGCTCCGGCCGCCGCTCGCGCACGACCCCGCGCGCCGCCGGCGCTGCCTTGAACACGAAACAGGCACACGTCCTAGCTCTCACCCCTCCACCTGTTGTACTTCCCACTCCCACAGGGTTTGAGGACTTCAAGGAGCCGGTCTCGCCGCGCGCACACTGCAAGGCCGGAGCCTTCAGCGGCAGCCCGCAGGCCAGGTGCGCGGGCGCCAGCGCCCTGCGGCAACCGCCGCCGCATACCATCATTTGCGCAGCGCCACACACCTTGCTGGGCTGCACGCGTTGCACCGTACAGCCACAGTGTCCAATGCACGTTTGAAGGGTGTGCAGCCACCCGCATGATGGCGCCCTGCCGCCATGTGCCCATCGCCACCCACTCGCCCATCCACGTTCCCTCCAAACTCTCACATCTCCCTCCTTATCACCTGCAGCGGCGACCTAGACAAGCCAGGCAGCCCGCCGCGGCTGGCGCGCGTGTCGGCGCCGCCCGCCATGCACGGCGCCTCTGCGGTGCAGCGCTACCTGTCCCGCTCATCTGGGTCTGTGCCACCCAGCCCCCGCGTGGCCACGCCCCGCGCCGCAGGAAGTGAGGCCCCCGCTCGCTTGGGCCATCAGCTGGTCCCGCCGTGCAACTGAGCCAGCTTCGAAGGCTTGGTGTGCCTGGTACTGCCGCCGCCAGCTTGCCGCGCCTAAAGCTCAGCTGCACCAACAACCGTGCCGTCTGCTAACCCTGTGCAGCGCCCAAGCACATGGTGCTGAAGGTGGGCGATGAAGAGATGAATCACAGGCCCATTGATGCCAAGGAGCGGTGGTGAGTGGGGCTGAGGGCGCAGGGAAAGCAGGCTGGCTACTTTGCAGGGCTAGTGGTGTGCTAGCCGGCGCATGGGCGGCTGCCCCTTTGTGCACGCACGGCGTGCTTTGATCGTTTAGGCAAACACACTGCAGCAGCAGCTGCGCCTGGCACACCAAAGCGCTATCCTACAATCATTGGACCAGCCCTCACACTTGCCAAGTTGCCGACCACCATGTCTCCGTGCAGGTGCACACGCGTGGAGTCGTCCCGCCTGAACGAGCGGCCGGATGAGGTGGATGAGGAGAGCTGGCGGCACGGCGGCTTCAAGTGAGCGTGGAGTGATGAGAGTTTGGGTTTGCGCCTGGGCTGCTGGTCAGGCAGTTTGGGGGAAATGACCTCTGGCGCGGTGGCTGGAGTATAGGCAGGGACGTGCATGGCTAATGAAGCAAACGCAGCGGGTGGCACAGCGGCCAGCTCCGAGCCTCGTCGAGTCAGCCCTTCCGCATGTCCCCGTTCATGCTTGGATTTCTTACCGCATCCGCTCACCCTGCCTGCCTGTTGCACTCCCCGCCTGATCCCTCCGCCCCAGGCTGCTGGACCCCTCGCACTCCATGCACATCGCGGCCGCCACGGCGGCGGCGGCGGTGGCGGCTGTGGATGGCGCGCTCGTCACCCCTCCCACAGAGGGCAGTCCGCACTCGCCCCGCCCCCTCGTCACAGCCGCCCGAATCATTCCTGAGGAGGCTTGTGAGAGCCTGGACTGCGCCGGGCTCTGAGGCAGAGCGCAGCATGTACAGAGCGTGCACAGCTTGCACGCCGCACCGCTGCGTGCCGCCGCCGCGCTATTGTCAACCTGTGGATGGCCGCGGCGGCGCTGCCCGGTGCAATGCATGGCTTTCCATTTGTTCGCCCAGCCTGGCTTGCAGCGAGCACAACAGCATAGGATGAGAGCAATGCAAGCCAGGCTGCCGGCGGCCCCAGGGTCCCTTGGATCCCATGTTGCCTGAACCTGAATACTTTTTGCCGCTTCTCCACCCAGGGGTGCGGCAGCTGGCCCCCCGTTTCATGTCCAGCCCAGCACTAGGCTGCCACGCCTCACCCCCTTTTTGCCCCTCGAGCCCCCATGTTTGCTGTCTGTATATGTACATCACCCGCCAAACCAGCGGCGCCGCACCATGCTTGCACATGCCGTGCTTAGCGTGCGTCCCCACCCACGCCCCACCTCCAGATGCGTTCGGTTTGCATCGCCTCCCAATTTTGCCTTTTCAGCCACGGTTTTGCGTTTCTGCCCCCCTCTTGCAACCCCTCCGCGTGCGACAGACCTCTTTAGTAGGGCTCTTTGATCCTGCGACTGCCCATGGAGACACGCTGCAGCTCCGAACCCCTGCCCCTCCTGCCCAAGCAGTCTTTCATGATTCATTTCAAAGCTACTGTATCCCGCCCCCCTTCTTGTTTCTATTTACCCCTGCACCCTGCAATTGCATCCCGCCCCCCAGGCGATGCGGAGCGCCGCTCGTTTGACCTTTCCTCCTGTAACCCGCCCTTTTCAGCGATTCGGAGATTGAGAACTCACATGTATGAGGAGCTGGGGCAGCAACACACGCAAAGTCAGAGCCGTCACTTACAAGTGGTCAGAGTGTGGCAGCGCAGTTTGAGAAACAGGACAGGAGTCGGGCACCCAAGAAGCAAACGGTCAGAAGCCAAGCGTCCATGAACCAATGAACCACAAACAGGTGGCCATGGCTGTGTTGTCAGGACACCAAGTCGTCTGCGTCCAGCTGGCACAGGTGGGCGCTGAGGTCCCACAGCCGCTGCGCCACCTGCGGGTCGTCAGCAGCAGCCGAGTGGCGCGTCACGCGGGGAGCGGTGCCGCAGTAGCGCCCGCCCACCTCGTCTGCCGGAGCCGTGGCGGCGTAAAGCACGGTCTCTGCTGCCGCCTCGGGGCTGGCAGGAGACAGAGCAAGGGGAGGGGTGGGCAGGTGGGGGAGCGATGTGAGGTACCATCAGCTGCCGGGATGCAGCTCAACCTGAGCGTCCGCTCAGCACACGCCCAGGCTGCCTACCACACGACAAGTTGCAATTCAGCACCAAAAGGCATTGCAAGCGGCGCAAGCCAGCGCGGCACTAACCTCCGCAGCATGTAGGGGCAGAACACGTGTGTGAAGAAGGGGTCGGTCAGCGGGCGCAGCAGCTTGGGCGGCATCTGCTTGAAGTAGCCGGCAGCCAAAGCGGTGTTCACCAGGCCCGGGTGGACGGCCACAGCTGCGTCCCGCTTGCCGTCGCCGGAAGGGGCGGCCCTCCATGACAGGGAAGCAGGCAGGCATTGCTTCCTTCGTACCAAACGACTGCACAGGGCCTGCTGCCATTGTCGAGCACTGCAGTACAAGCTTGGCAGCAGACTTGCAGCAACTCCAAGCAACCCAGCAGGAGCAGCAGCACAGCTGGCATCAGAGCGTAGCGCCGAACCTGCTCCACCGGCCCCCGCAATAAGTGAAACCCTTCAACCCCTGAGGCTCACCGTGCGAGCAAGCGGTCCATGTGCTTGGCCGCCAGCAGCGTGCACAGCTTGGAGTTGCAGTAGGCCTGCAGCACACAAGTTGGCATACGTTGCATTACAGTGTAATGCTTTGGGAGCTGATGGACAACACATTGCTTGAACAACACATTGCTGGGCACGTTGGGCAATGTCGGCTGCGTCCCTGTGCAAACCATGCAACAGGGCGCCCTCACACAAGCACCCAGCTGCGCATGCAAACACCTGCGCACCGCAAATGTGTTCCAAGGTGGGCGGCGGCAGTACGGCACGTCTGTCAGGTCTGACAGGTCCCCTCCAATGTGCGTCATCGAGCTGAGGAACAGCACCCTCAAAGGGCCGCTGCTGCCGCTGCCGCTGCCTTGGCTGCCGCCTGCGGCGCCTGAAGCACGCTGTGCCGGCTGCTGAGCGTGCTGTGCGTGCTGCCGCTGGTGCTGGCGCACCAGCAGGTTGGCCAGCAGGAAGTGGCCCAGGTAGTTGGACTGGGACAGGGATGGGCATGTTGCAGTCCATCGGCAACGTGGTAAGCTTGGGCTTGGGGGGGTTTTGGACACTTTGCCCTATTGCCCAGCAGCATGTACAGCAGGGCCAGGACTCAATGTGGGTGCTGTGCCACTCTGCCTGCCTTCCCACCGCATGCTTTCTCATGTGCATGCCAGCGGCATGAATGTGGATGCACACCTGGAACTGAAGCTCGAAGCCGTCAGCAGTGATGGTGCGCTCCGGTGGCACCATGATGCCCGCTGCACAACAGAGGAGGACGGAGCAGACGCAAAGACGCTTAGCTACTTCTGCCTGCTTCCTGGCGCGACGTACGGCAGCGGGGCACCAGAAGCTTGCAGCTATAGCTTGCAGCTATGCCAGGCACATGCCATACACCCATAGCTGCTGTGTGGCAGCACCAGCAGGCTCCCAAGCTGCTTCAAACCAGCTCACCATTGCACACTAGCAGGTCAAGCGAGCGCCCGCTGGCCTTCCAGCGCTCGGCAAACGCGCGCACGCTGGACAGGATGGCAAGGTCCAAAATCTCAACCGCCACCTGCGCTGCCTCCGGCTGCTCAGGCGCAGCCTCCGCCTGCTGGGGCCCTCCGCCTGCTGTCGAGCCCTGCGCCGCTGCGCCGCCGGCCTGCTGCCCGCCGCTGCTGCCGCCCTTGCGTTGCCGGCCACCCAGCTGCTGGCTGCCTCCGCTGCCTGCTGCGGTGGCGGCCAGGCGCGCGGCGGCGGCATCGCCGCGACCTCGATCACGCACAGCCAGCACCACGCTGCAGCCGCGCGCCAGGAGCGCCTCGGCGGTGGCGTACCCCACGCCCGCATTGCCGCCTGTCACAATGGCTGTCTGCGGCAGTGTTTTGTAGGGGAGCAAAGCCAAGAAGTCATGGTCGCTGTGCTCTAGCACCCACTAAGATGTTCGGTCGCTGCACCACCATGGAGCAGCCACCTCGGAAGCATGCCGTGGTAGAAGACCCCAGCCTGAGGCTCCCGGCAGGCTGCACCCACCTTGCCGGCCAGGCCGCCATGCTGCCCCCGCTTGCGGTGCAGCCAGTCCTCCACCACCTGCTGCGCATTCTCCACCAGCTCCAGCACGCCCAGGCCCTTGAGGTACAGGTCGGTGGTCCACTTCATTGCCTGCCTCTGGAGGGGTGAGTGGGGGGCAGTAGTGGACGGCGGCGGCAGCGGCAAGAGGTGGAGGCGCTGGCGCTGGAGCGCGGGCCATCTGCATATGCGCCGCCTCCTTTTGATGTGGCAGGGACGGACGCCCTGCAAGCGTCTCACCTCGGGCAGAAACCTCTGCTCCCGCGCCGCCTGAGCTCCACGACACGCTTGCCGAGACCTCTATTGATTGACTGTAGCCATGCACGCAATTGCAGCTGACGATTTGGTCCGGAGCGATGCTGCATCCAGAGCACCGGTGCCGCTGCGCCTGCCGAGCGGATGGCGTTGCAGCCCCAGCGTCTTGGCCACAACATCCCACCCCTCGGACCTGGAACACAATCGCAATTCGGGGCACACTGCAGTACGATCGTATAGTGGGAAGGATATAAACCGCGCCTGCATGTCCGCCTCACAGCGCAAAGCATCCCCCATGCTGCTTCCCGTGGCCAATGATGCATTACAGAGTGCAAGGGGACAAGGCACAGAGCCGCAGCTCGATGTTGCCAAAGGAGGGATGGGCAGGCTCTGGCCGCAGCTGTGCATCGAGGTTGCGGTGCCGCTGCGCCAGCAACTGCCTTTTACTGAGCGTGAAGAGAGCCCACACCAGCAGTGCAGCGCTGCCTTCAGTCCAGGGAGACGGCCCAGGAGGGCACCAGACCAGTGCGGTTGTCTGACAGGCGGATGACGCGCGCCCAGCCGTCCACCTCCGAGTGCACCTGCGGCATTCAATTGAATCGTTGTGCTGGTGAATGCAGTGGGGCCGGGCGGTGAGGGTCGGCTGCTGCACGCTGCAGAGACAGCTCCGCTCTTTGCGCGCCCCTGAGACTGCACCAGGTCTGTACGCTGCATACTGCAATCATGCAAATGAAGCGCACCTTGACCCTGTCCCCCAGGTCCACCGTCAGCTCGCCCTCCAGCTCCCCAACAAACCCTGCGGCAGGGTGGGAAGTTGAGATATCAACTGGCGTCAGAAAATTTGGCTGCTGCTGAGCTAGTTGGTGAGCTAGAGCATTAGTTCACCGGGCCGCATGCTGTGGCACACACATTGCAAGCCGCACTGCAAAGCATGCAGCACGCCAGCCAGCCGCTGCACCACATTGGCATCCAGCGGCAGCCGCGCGCACCGGCGACAATGCTGCGCTCTGGGCCCTCCACGCGGCTGGGCGTGTTGGGGATGGAGCCTGCATGAGAGTGGAAGCCAAGTTGGTTTGAAGGTTGCACAAAGATCTGGGCTGCCGGGGCACTCGGGCCCTCATGCTGCCAGTGGAGAGCTGGATCAACGAGACTCACAACTGGCCATCGAAGCCTGGAGCTGCAACCCGACAACCACCCACCACCACTACCTACCTGCTTCGTACGGGTCTGAGCCGCCAAAGCCGCCGCCGCTGCTGGCCGTGCTGAAGGTGCGGCGGTGGGAGCCCGCGTGGGCAGGGCTGCAGGTTGGGTAGTTGGAGCACGTGTATACTGGTGAGCCAGCAGTGCTGCAGCTGGTGCTTACAGCAGCCTCCCTCCCTCCTGCCATGCACGGGTTCCATCCACACGCCCTGGCGCAAACGCACCTTGGCACCCAAATCTACGCCCCCAACCCAGCCCACCTAGGTCCCGCAGACCCCGGCGCATTGGAGGCCTGGCGCCACAGGCCGCCGCCGCCGCCACCGGTGGGCGAGGAAGCGGCCGGCGGCTCCTCAGGGTAATAGCTGTCAGAGGCGGGGCGCTGGGCCAGCGAGCTGTCGGCGCGCAGGGGGCGGGACGCCCACATCGAGTCTGCGAGGGAGGGGTGGGTCAATGGAAGGGGCAAGGGGTTTGGGNAAAGGGGCAGGGGTGGCGCAGCGAACGGGACGCCCACATCGAGTCTGCTAGTGGTGGGGTACGTGGGGGCATGGTTTGTTCATGGCTGGATTTGTTGCTTCATGTGCAGGCCAAGTGGGTGCCACCGCGCAACCCAAAAGTGCAGCAGACCCATGCATCCATACACACCATCCCATCAACTTGGACCCCATGCTCGCAGATCCCCCCTCTGCTCTCTCCCCGCCCTCACCCGTGCGCCCCGTGGCCGCGCTGAACGAGTCCTGCCGCGCCACGGGCGACAGCGAGCCGCCGCTGGCGTACCCGCCGCCATAGTCCACCCCTCCAGCAGGCGAGGCGGCCTCGGCGCCGCGGGAAGCCACGGGGGCGGAGTAGGAGGTTGAAGAGCTGGCGATGGTGTCTGTGCCTCCAAAGTAGGAGGTGGAGGCCTCACCAAACGGCTGCTCCTCGGGCATCGTGGGCATGGGGTTGGCTGCAGGGGGAGGTGCAGAAGTTTTTAAGTTATTTGGAGAGGCTGGCAGGGCGGGCTATGGGATGCCTGGAAAAGCAGCGGAAACGACCAGATGGCTGAGCGCGTGCCCCTTCAGCACACCTGCGCAGTTGCACAGCAATGCACACAAACCTCCTAATGCCCACCCACCAGCGCACCCGCCAGCCAGCCAGCCAGCCAGCCACCCGCCCACCCACCGGTGTAGCTCGAGAAGATGTTGTCCAGCAGGTCCTCCTTGCTCTGCTGGTAGTCCACGCTGGCCCCCCGCCGGTGCGCGCGCGTCGGCGTGCCTGCACAGCCAGAGGCAAATGGCAAGGGAGAGGTGTCAGACGGGCGTACGCAGGGAGAGTGGACTGCGACAGGGCGGCGAAAGCTCAAGCTAGATGGCGCCACGCCAAGAGGCAGGTGTGGTGGGGCAGGAGGAAGACGGGTGATACAGCGCAACTACACAACCCAAGCGCAGCTTACCGGCTGCCTTGCGCTGGTATTCTGCCGCTGCGGCCGCCGCCTCTGCTGCCGCTGCCGACTGCCGGCTCTGCGAGCATGAGAGCAAGGGAGTGGGGAGGTGACATGGTGAATGCTGGCTCGACAGAAACTTCAAACCCAGCAAACGGCAGCTGGGCAAACACTCAATGATCCTGAGTGCAACCCCACACATCTTCCATCCCTCACAATTGTCAACCCGGCTTGCCTGCTGGTACAGCGCTTCGATCTGGAGGTAGCTTGCGGGCACCAGGCCCTCGCGGCCACCGGGGTCTCGCACCAACATCCAGCCATCCGCTTCTTCCAGCAGCTCCACCTGTGCAGTACAGGAGAGAGAAATGAGGAACCTCAGCAAAGTGAGATTTGACATTGCACGCGTCCGCACCCAGTTGTGAGCCACCCTCAGGACCGCCAGCAGCTAGCAACAATGACCGGAAAGATGGGTGGCCATCCACTCTCCGCACGCACCCAACCCTTTCCGCCTCACCTTGTCGCCCTCAAACACGCTCAGCTCCTCGGGCTGGTTGTAGTCGCCCACAAACGTGTGCAGCACAGTGCCAGTGCCGATGGCCTTTGCTGCGCCGCCSGCCTCGCCGCCCGCCGCCKGCTGCKGGGSGATCGACGGCTGCGCTTCCAGGCCGTTGCCCCCGCCGGCAAACCAAGGGGACTCCTCCGCCGCCGGGCGGCCCCAGTCACCACTGCCGCCGCGTGCCTGCGCCGCCGCGCCACCCAACTTGGGGGTGCTGGTTGCGCTGGCGCCTCCGGACGCCAGCTGGAAGGCGGTTTCGTCCTCGGCTGAGCGCTCCACAAAGGCGTTGAAGTTGTCGGCGGGGGCGCCAAAGGAGGAGCCCCACGGCTCCGAGGCCTGCTGCTCAATGCCTCCGCCCGACAGCAGCCGGTCAATCTCCTGTTGTGGAATTGAAAACAGAAGGTGGGTGGATGGTTTGGGTTCAAATGAGCAATCACTGCAATGACCTCTGCTGGGATTCTCTTCAACGCCGCAGTGCTGCACATCAAATGCCCAGAACTTGCGACCTTGACTACATAGAATCTCAACCCACCTTGTTGCGGTCGTCCAGGCCCAGCGGCGCCGAGGCCCTCGGACAGCGCGCTGGCATCACCAAGCAACCCCAACAACAACCAGTCCATTACCAGCGCACCTTGTTTCGGTCGTCCAGGCCCAGCGGCGCCGAGGCCTCGGACAGCGCGCTGGCCACCTTGAAGGCGGAGCCGCCGTCCTCGCTGGCGTGGCTGCCCAGGATGGCATCCACCTGTGGGCAGGAACATGGAGGGGGAGGGCAGGGATGAATGCCAAGCCACACCCGTGCTGCGCATCGCGTTGCATTTCTGCTGACAAGCCCCTGTCCACAGCACAGATCAGCCCAGGCTAGTTGGACAGCACAGCAGTATGCACTGATCAGTCCGTCTGTGCAGCTCAGCCCCAGCTGGGCGCACCTCCCGGTTCTTGCTGGCCGCCAGCGCCTCGCCGGTGCGGTCGCTCACCGCCTGCGGGACACGTGCCAGGCAAACAACCTCAGTTTGCCAAGCAGTTTGCTGCAGTCAAGACCGACCGCACTCTGCGGTTCAGCACGCTTGGCATGCGACAGAGCAACCTGGGGGGCGGCTAGTGCAGCCCGTCTGCTGCAACGCAAGCCCCAACTGCATCCCCCCAAAGCTCACCTCCTCCTCCTTGATCGTGCTGCGCAGGAAGGCTGCAAACGAGTCCCCGCCCTCGGGCTCATGCGCCAGAGCCAGTGCCGCGCGGTGCCCCAGCAGGCTGTACTTGCCCCGAGGCACGGAGCACACGTAGCGCTCCGCCTGCAGCAGGGGGGAGGTGGAGTGTGTGCACATAGCACGTTCGTGACTGAAGAAGCATCCGGGGCAACTGCTTGAGAGGAGGCAAATCAGGTAATGGCGTTCAGAACAAGCTCAAGCTCGAGGCGCAAGGCTCACCTGCTGCGACAGCTCCGCTTGGCGTCGGCCCAGCGAGGCCAGCACGTCCTGGGGCCAGGTGGCGGGGTCCTCGCTGTGCTCAGCGTACAGCTGGTCCAGCACCACCTGCATTGGTTGGCGCAACACCCAGACAGCGGCTGTGGTTTCTTGTGACGCAGCAAGGGAGGTGTGCATGCCGGCACAGAGATGGCGAAGCATGGCAGGCGCATGTCATAATTTGCAAGGAGAGCGGAAGCCAGCAACAGGCAAGCTCTTCACCCCACCTGCGCGGCGTACAGCCTGTCCAGCAGCGCCAGCGTGGGGCGCGTCACGCTGTGCACGCCCAGCGCGTCCACGCCGGCCCCTGCTGCGCACGCTGCGCTCAGCATGGAGTAGCACTGCAGGCGGTACGGCTCGCCGGAGCGTACCGCAATCTTGGCCAGCGCCTGGCACAAGGGGAGGGGAGCAGGTGCATGAACAGCGTGAGGACCGCGGCAGAATGCGCCATGTACAATGTCAAGGCCATGCTTGGGCAAGGGCCAGCCACTCCGTGGAGGCTGTGAACTTGTATGGACAGCCCAGAATCGTGCTTGCCCACCAGCCCGACAACCCACCTGCGCTGCCGCCAGGCGCAGCTGCCACACCGCAGTGAGCATCAGGTTCTGCAGCGCCAGCATGATGCGGCTGAGCGTGGGGCTACGCCCGCCAAACTGCTGCATGAGCTCCGCCGCCGAGGCTGCCGCCGCGGCAGCAGCCGCCGCCGCCGCTGCATCCGCCTCTTGATCCTCTGAGGCATCATCATCGTCCGTCCCATTCTCCGCGCCATTCTCCGCAGTTATGCTGCGCCGGCTGGCGCTGCCGCCGGCCGCGGCGATGCCTGCTGGGATGGCCGCCGGCTGCAGCTTGCGGCCGCAGAACTCGTCGCACAGCTCATTGGCATTCTCGCCCAGCCACCAAGTGGCGGTGGACACAAAGGCGTTCCAGCCGTCTTCCTCGCGGGCTGCTCGGGTCACCTCAGCTGGCGAGCTGCCTGCGCAAGTGTAGGCATGGACAGGTGGCGGTGAGGCCATGATGGCAAGCTGGGTTTGCTCGCTAAGCGCTGCTGCTCATGATGGCGTATGCATGTGGGGGTGTCAAGACATGCTGCAGCCGAATCACACACCTTCATTCGCCGACAGCATGCCTCTGAGGCAGAAGGCATGCGACCCGCAGTACAAAAGCTCAGGCACATCCCCGTGGCAGGTGCAACCGCTTGCCTGCACGGGCCTGGGTGCTAGGCGGCGGCGGGCTAGCCAGCGCATCCATCACAACCTCCAGCACCGCCGCCCGGCCCTCCTTGCCGGCCGCCACTGCTGCGTCCCACAGGTCTGCGCAGGGGGGAGAGGTTGGGAAAGAAGGGAGTGTGACCAAACGCATTGGAGACGCATTACAGACAGCTTCACTGTGCGGCTGCAGACTCCTCGTTGCGTGTGATAATCCGACTCACCCGTGATTTTTGCGAGGTCGATGCCTGAGGGTGCGATGCCCACCACCGCAGTCGCGTAGCCCAGGAACGTGGCTGCCTCGCGCGGCTTGGCCTTGGCACATTTGAGCACCGCTGCAGCGGTTGGTTGAAGTTAGTTGGAGCGGGTTGGGTGCAGTGGTTGGTGGGTTGGAACAAGCATGTGGCAGGCCGGCAGGCAAGCGGCATACGCAGCACCAAATGGTCTTGACTTGGCTCCTGACCGGCCGGTCAATGCAGCCGCACAGTACAATGCCCTGCCGCCGCCCACCTGTCAGCAGCGCGTCCTGCATGCCGCCCGTCCACGCCGCACCGCCGCCGCCGCCCGCTTGCACCAGCTTGGCGGGCGTGAAGTTGGTGGCATAGCCGGCAGCCTGCAGCTCAATTCAGACCAGAGACGGACAGGTGAGACTGGGGCAGGGCAGCGGTGAGTCGGGCATACGGCGGTGAACGGGCTTTGCAACTGTCTTCTTCGCTTGCCCACAATCAAGGTCACAACAACAACAAGGCCACAACAGCAACAGCAACAGCCACAAGCTCCTCCAGCCCACCTGCAGGTACAGCAGCGCCTCGATGACGGCGCAGCGCTCGGCGGCGCGCAGGCTGCCCTCCACCAGCCCGNCCAGCTCGCCCGCCAGCACGCCCAGCACCTGCGCACATAAATGCGTTGTTTCAATTCTGTTTCCTGCTCTGCTGCAACAAAAAGGGTGGAATGCGCACACACACAAGCATGGCAGCGACAGCTGGTGGAGCACAGGACGCAAAGCAAGGGAGCAATTGCTGCAGCGCCATGGAGTGGAAGCGCAAGACGAGGACAACGTGCCCATGACAAGAGCGAGGCCGCCTGGCCCACAGCATGCAACAGGGCCGGCGGCCGGGCAGCCTCAACCCAAGGCCTAAACCTCTGCCCTTGCTTCGCTGACCCGGTCCATGTCGGCGCTGCTGCCATGCCRGGTGGAGCCCACGGTCTGGGACGCCAGGGCGGACTCTGCAGGTCAGGTGGGTTCGCGGCAAAAAGTCACACGTGTGCTGGCTTGTTGCAGGAGGAGCAAGCGCTTTGCGCGGCGGCCCTGCTAGTGAACAAGTGACCCCTTGCCGCAGGCGCCCCGTGCAAGCCAATCTGATTCGCACCTGCCAGGCTGGCCACGGCACCGGCTGCCACGCAGAAGCGCGTGGGGCTGCCCGCCTTGCGCAGCGCCAGCAGCAGCAGGCGGCCCAGCACATCGATGAGCTTCATGGCACCCTTGTCGGTCGCGCCCGGCACAGTGACCTATTGGCAGCAGCAGGGCGGCGGGTGCGAGCGCCCATCAACAGCAGATGGAAGGCATAAACGGCAACTTACCACAAACTCCAGCCAGCAGCTGTGCGATTACGTCAAAAAAGACAATGCAGGGACTGCGGCCGTGCAGCGACTAATCACACCTCCAACCATGCACCCATGCGCTCCCCAACAGAGCGCCTGCCCCCGCACCCACCTGCATGCCCGCCTGGGCCACCAGCAGCCGCCAGGCGCGGCCGCGGCGCTGCCGCTGCACCACATCCTCCCGGGCCGCCGCCGCGCCGCTGCTGGGCTTGCTGCTGGAGCTGGCCAGTGCTGCAGAGGCGGAGGCTGTCACCCCCGTCATGGCCTCGATGGCGCCAAAGCGCACCAGGTCAACTGGGTCCCTGCAGGGATAATATTGAAGCATAGGTGAAATTGGGGGCACAGCAGAGCGGGAATGAATGAAGTGTGGAGCACTGCAAGGCAGGTCTGGCCGCAGGCAGGCCTGGCAGCAGCCCACCGCCGAATCTATCACTAGGCAGGCCCGCGTTTGCACCAGCGGCTGAAGGGCGCAGCACCCCTTCCTGCATGCAACCACCAGCATCCGCTGCATCTGGCAACCCACCGCGAGGCCAGCAGGCACAACATCTGCCAGAAGGGCGCTCCATCGCGCGACACATCGGTGGCGCTCTGGTCCGAGTGCACCACGTGTGCGCACAGGCGGGCCAGGTGCAGCCGCGCAAACGCGTCCTCCATGTTCACACCGCGGCCTGCATTGGAGTTGAGGACTGATGTGATACACCCCCACTGCATACAGTTCCAGGCTGCAATAGCAGCGAGGCAAATGCAAAGGCGCACAGGAATGACTTGTGTTGTCTATCCACCGACCTGCTTGCCGAGCGCAAGCCACCCCCACAGAACACACCTGGCGTGGGGTTGGGCCCCGGCCCGCTGGCCTCATACTGCTGCGCCGCCGCCGCCACAGCTTCATACATTTCTCGCACCACATAGCTGGCGTCCTGCGGCACAAGTACCAGTGCAGTGATGCGTGAGCGCATCAGCCAACGGCTGGAAGGCCCGGCAGCAGCAACCACAGCTTTTGAGCCTCAGCCTTGCAAGTCTGCACAAAATGCTGGCTGCAACAGCACTGCTACAGCGCATGCAAAGCGTAGACTGCATTCCAGGCAGCTCACGGCAATAACAGCAAAACTAAGCACCACAGGCACGCACCCGCATCGCCACGTCGCAGCCGAGCGCCAGGGCGTGGCGCGCCCCCACTGGGTCCCCGCTCCCCACGCCCACGCCAAATGAGCGGCTGATCTCGTCCGACCCAGTGGTGCCGCCCGCCAGCCGGGTGGTGGCAAATGCGGTGTGCTGCAGGTCCCAGTCCGTGGCTGCCGAGCGGCGCGGCGACTTGCCCAGCGGCCCGGCTGCGTTGGCTGCCTCGTCTGCCGCTGCGATGGCTGCTGCCACCTGCAGGGACAGGCCAGGCTTGTAGTGCTGAGCCCTCCACTTTACGTGGCACCCAGGGCAAAGCGGTGATGCAACACAGACAGACTACCTGCCACTCAGAACAGCAGCAGGCACCCCTCACCTGCGTCGCAAGCTGCTTGCGCACGGCAGGGTTGGCCCGCGCCGCTGCTGCCGCCAAGTAGAAGGAGGCACGGGCTGCCGCCGGGTCCAGCCCCGGCGTCTGCAGCAGGCGCCACACCTGTGCCAGCACCGCTTGCAGCGCCTTTTCGTCCGGCCGCTTGCCCACTGCAGGCAGGAGAGAGAGATGGGGAGTGTATGCCTACGCACGGGCACCCACGATGCAATTTGTGCATTAGCAGCAGCATCACGTCACGGTGCGGTTGCGCCGATGACGCAGCTCCAGCTGTGCAGCTGCAGCATGTAGCATGCAGCTGCCTGGCCCGCAGCAAAGGCTGTCACAAAACAGGCAACAGCAGCCGGCATGCATGCATGCACATGCCGTGCCGCCTGCAGCAGCCTCAGCGCACCCAGTGTGGGGTCGTAGAGCGTGGGCGTGCCCGCGGCTCCTGGGCTGCAGTACACCTCTGCCAGGTAGTACAGGGAGCGCAGCGTGCGCACATCCTTGCCCTGCGCCTGCGCCCAGCACCCACAATGTCGAAACGCGTGCAAGTCAGCACTTCATGCTACATTACGGCGCAGTGGCCAGCTGCTGCAACGACAGGATTGTGTATGGCACAAACTGGGCAGCAGCAGTGGTGCGACACAGCAGCAATGAAGGTCAGAACATGGCAGCAAAATGCTTGCCTAACAGCAGAATGCTTGCCTGGAAGAGCGGCAGCAGCGTGGTCACCGCCTCTGGCGGCAGCTCCTCGAAGAAGAACAGCCGCAGCAGCAGCGACATGAGCTGCGCACGCCCCGCCTTGTCGCCAGCGCGGACGGCGTCTGCCAGGCCGCGCAGCACCTCCTGCACACCCACTCCCTGCGCGGCAGTGGTGCAGGGAACCAAGCGCAGGCGGCGGTCATCGGCGGCGGCGGCGGCGGCGGCAGGGAGCAGCCCGGAGCAGTGGCGATCGCAGGCTGGGGCTGGTCCATGGAATGCCTGATCACGATGTGGGGCAGTGCGGAGGCCGCCCGAGCTCTGTAGGCTTGGGAGGGTTGGTTGGGGCTCCCTCCCGCACCTCTGGGCGGTTGAACACCTTGCTGCTGACATGCTTGGACAGCTGCGACCCGCGGATCGCCACGGAGACCTTGGGGGCGGCTGCTGGCGCCGCGGCGGGCGGTGGGGGTGGCGGAGAGCTCTTGCTGCTCAGCACCGACGTCAGCTTCTTCTTCATGATCGCTCAGCGATCGCCGCCGCACGCGCCGATCGCCCTGCTCTTGCGCTCTGTTGCCCTTCAGCCTTGCGCCTGCTCCATTCCGCTGCCCTGTGATCGCTTAGACAATGAGATCAGCTGCAGTCACGCGTGGTGCATCGCGCATCGAGCCAGCGCCTTGACGGCGCAGCGCCGCCGCCACAGCGCCACCAGCGCTGCGCCACGTGGTTCGGTCAACGTGGCACTGCGGATGCAACAGCCAAGCTGGGGGCATGGAAGCTGCTTTGAGAGTGTTGGGTTGCAGGGACCATGGCATCTGCGTGAAGCAGCGCAGGGGGACACCTCGCATTTCATGGGCCATGCACCTGCACGTAGCGCTGTTTTTGTGTGCGTGCCCATCCCGCGTTGACCTCAATATTGCAAGGAAGTGGAACCAGAAGCAATTGAGCAGACGAATGAAACAGTACACTGGTCGACATGTATACAAGCTTTAACAGCGCCGTCATACGCTCGCGGAAACTGCCGCCGCGCCGCCGTCGCCCGCCTCTGACCACCGCTCGGCGAGCGCGGTGCAGTCGCCCACTTGGGCAAAGCCCACCCGCTCGTTTGTGTCGTCGTGCAGCGTCAGCACGTTTTGACGCACGCGGCTGCCAATAAGAGTGAGCCCAGACAGGCTGGGTGCCGTGGTCTGTGGCCTGCATGTCGGTTGGGCGGGCAGTTGGGCGGGCATCGCATTACGTTCGCAAGTGTCCAAAGCAAGGGGTGGCATTGGCCATTTGATGCGGCTGCTGTTCCAAGTCTTGACACATTCCCAGGGGTTGGGCTAGTCAACCCATGAGGCCCTGGAGCTGCTACCTATTGCTCACCAAGGGAAGAAGGACAGGCAGGCAAAGCGGTCGTCGTTTGCACGCGGCGAGGTGAGGTAGCCACGTGGGTCGGCCGTAAACTCCGCCCCGCCCTGGAAGCGGAAGCGAATCGTAGGGAAAGCCGCCGCCAGTGCGGTGGCGTTGTTGAACAGCGCGCCTGGCACGTGTGACTGCCAGCACGTGCCTGCCTCTGCAGCCTGGACAAGGTCTGCTTCTCCCAATTCCTGTGGGGTGCAGGGCAAACGAGAGGGTGTTTGGGAGAGGTGGCAATGCTAAGCATGGGCAGAGAGCGCCCTTTGCTGCAGGGTCCAGCGAAGAGCTTGCCGCCAGCCTACCTCCTCCCTCTCAACCTCCCAACCAAGCTCCAGCACTCATCCGGGTGCTCCCAGCTGCCAAGCATACTGCCAGCCGGGCTCCTCAGCCTCACACCCTCCTCACCTCGGTGGCATTGATGATCAGCTGCTGGAACTGCTTCCAAGCCGCCCGCGGCAGCCGCACAAATGTGGTGCCGCTATCCACCACCGCCGGTGCGTACTGCTGCTCAGGCGCACCGCCGCTGCTTGTAATGCTGCTGCTGCTGCTGCTGCTGCTGCTGCTGCTGCTGCCGAGGCCGAGGCCANCACTGCCGCTGCCGCTNGCCGCCCTGGCTCGGCAGGGTGGGCTGGAAGAAGTCTGCCGTGATTTGGCCACCGCCTNGGCCCCTCCACCTCTATTTCCTCCAGGCCCACCCGCCACTCATGCTGGCTGGCGCCCGCCAGTAGCGGCGTCCACTGCGGCTGCACCTCAGCCATTACTCCCTCAGGCAGGCCCAGCATGAGGAAGGATGTGGCATTGGTGGAGGGATAACCCTGCGAATGGGTGCGGGGATGGCAACAGCAGGGTGTCGATGTGAGCAGGGCGGGTGTGCAGCCCGGGGTGCACAGACCAAGTGCACCGCACGGTTGAGGTGCAGCACAGCGGGGGCGGTTGCAAGTGTGTAGCTGATGATTGCTGCAGGCAGGATGTACTGCTTGCAGGAGCTTGCAATAGTCGCACCTGCTCACTGCCAAGGTAATCCACCTCCCAGCACGTGCCAAAGGCCAGCAGGTCGGTCAAGTTCTGGGCCCGCATCTGCACGCATACGGAGATGCAAGCTGAGAGAGGGCGTTACAGCATGCCCACCGAACCNAGCTNGNCGGGNCCTGCAGATGGAGCTTGCAGCTTGGGGCCACGCATGCACCAGGGGCTGAACGCATCGCTGATCGAGAGATCGGCGCCCCGTGCGCTGCTGTTGCTGCTGCTGCTGCAAGCAAACCCGTCTCGCTGTATTCCACTAAAGGCTCACCTGGCCCACAAACGAGTTGCGGGAGCGGTCCAGCGCAAGCAGGCCTTCAATGTTCATGGCCGCAATCTGCAGAGGCCACAGCGGGCACGGCAGGCAATCTATCGTCAGCTGCTGACCAGCAGTTGCTATAAAAGCAGCAGCACCCAAAGGCACAAGCCCGCCTGGTTCAAGTGAGCCAGCATACCTTGCCCGTCTGCCGCTCCTGCACGCCAAATGTGACGCTGACGTTGCTGTACGCGCCGCTCGCCATGTCCACCTGGGGAGGCAATGTGAGTGCAGGAGCACGGTTTGGGTCGGTAGGTCTGACTCAATGTCGTGCCAGGGAGGTATGCCGGGGCAGCATGTAGGGTCCGTACTGCGCACACTTCCATGCTAGGCGGCTGGGCAGATCAAGGTGAGCCGCCCCAGGCCTCACCATGTCAGTCCACAGCGAGCCGCTGCTGCTGTCGCCCATGGCTGCGCGCAGGAGGCAGGGTGTGTGGCCTCAGCAACAATTGGCACAGCATTAGCTATGCATGGAAGCCAGGCAGCCATGGCCAGAGCAGCCTTCAGAGAAATGTTAGCAGAGATTCAACTGCAGGCCAAACTTCCACCCATGCGCCCACGCACCGTATGCGATGCGGAAGACGCAGTAAGGCTCTTCCACCCCCTGCGTCTGGCACTCGCACTGCGGGCAGCTGCAGCGCTCGTCGCACGGCAGGCGCTGCGCCGTGGAGGACGCCTGCGCATCGTAGCCGGCTGTCGGGCTCAAGCCCACGCCGCAGCTGGAGCCGCAGCCGCGGCCCGCCACGTGTGTGATGCCGCTGCCCGTGTCGATCAGCAGCTGCAGCGTCTGCGGCGGCGTACCAAACTGCAGGCCGGTCACAAACACGCCGTCCAGCGAAGTGTTTGCAAACATGGGGTACAGCACTGCCGACTCTGCCACAGGCACGGGGGTGAAGGAGATGGGCAGCACGAGCGCCGCAGCGCCGCAGCGGGCAGCTGCCAGCAGGCACGCTGCCAGCAGCAAGGCCCGCAGCCTGCGTCCCGGGAGAGCAAGCAAGGGATCGGGCGGGGGGCATGCGTGAGTGAGCCAGGCTGGGAGTGCAGAGAGCTTGCTGCCCCTGTCGAAGAACCGGCGGCGGCGGCGAGAGGGGCACCCCTGCACCCTCTGACGCTTAAGGGGCAGCCTCTAACACTCGAGTTGGCTTGTCTGATGCGTTGCAAGCGCTTGCAATGCGGCGTGCAGAAACAGCGCTCCACCACCGCCCAAACGTGCACTTACCCCGCGGCGCCACGTGCGCCGTTGCTCATCGGCGGCATGGATCTCAACTGTTGCGTTGTGAGGGTGAACAGGCCGTTCAGGCCCTTTGATGGGGCTCAGCAGCCACAGCAGCCGAGCTGCCACCAAAAGGCAGCTGATGCAGCTTCTTGCAGCGCACGCAAGAACCAACGGCTGGCTGGGCCGCAAATCGACAAGTGCCTGCACCTACGGAATGAGGCGGGCTGTGCCACGCCTCTTCCTGGCAGCGGCCGTCCTGGCAGCCACTGCGTGGGCGAAGGGAGAAATCCAGGATGTGAAAGTCGGCGTGAGCGGTGAGTGCCGCACCAGAGCTGCCGCCGCCCACCGCCGCCTGCCGCCGCTCACCTTGCATGCGACCGCGGGCCCCCTCCTCCCCTCCCACTGCCACAGCCGTGCCCAAATTCCCTTACTGGTACCCAGTGGCTGAGGATGGAAGCGTGCAGCAGCCCTCCGACGCTGCTGCTAGCGCCTTGACGGACCCGAGCGCAGCCAACTGGACCGGCTACCTGCACAGCATCCTCGAATCGATTTGCGAGACGGCGGCGCTCAATTGCCAGCTCGTGTTTTACACAGAGCTGACAGACCGCATCCCGCTGCTGCAAAACGTAAGAACCACAAGACAAGGGGGTGCCGCTGCGGCGGGCGCCACAGCACAGCCCAGATGCCCTTTGGCTCATTGCCTCTTCGCCGCCGGCCATGCTCCTGCGTGCAGGGCAGCGTGGACTTTATCGTAGACACGCTGTCGGCTACGGACGATCGTGCGCAGCTGGTGGATTTTGTCTACCCTGGCTTTTATTCCGCGGGAGTGTCACTGTACACAAGCCCGGAGCAGGCGGCGATGCTGGAGGCCGCGGGCGGCTGGGACGGCCTGACCAACCTGACGGTCTGCGTGCCAGGTGAGCCCAGTTCAACTGGCAGTTAGCAGCCCGACAGCTGTGCTGTGAACATCGCATGCTTACAAGCTATTGCCGAAGGGCACGGCTGGAACACGACAGCTGCGGTGCCGCCTGCCGCCACCTGCCTGGCTTGATCAGCTGCCATGCAAAATGCCTGCCGCGGCGCCTGCATGTTGTTTGCTCTGTTTGCTCCATCATGGCATCTTGGATGTGCCCATGTGCTGTTTGCAGAGGGTTACTACGCCACAGAGGCGCTGCAGCGGCAGTACGGCATCAATGTGATTGAAACCAAGATAGAGGACGCTGTGCAGGCGGTCAAAGGTGACACCGTGTCTTGCACGGCGCTAGCATACGATTCAGGTGCGACTTGCTTGTGGGATGCGTGGTGTTGATTTGATGGCTTGGGCTTTCTCAGATGTGCAAGAAGACACCAACATTCACAGTCCCTATGCAACCCTTCGCTAACTGCCCTGTGCACCGCTCCCTCCCGGCGCAGCCCAGCCGCAACTAGCCAAGCTCGGCTTGCCTGAGGCGTCTGGCATACCACCCGTCCTCACCACACGCTGTAAGCCGGGGTGTGGGCATGGAAAGCAGCCGGAGTATGACTGCAGCACCAGCGGGCATTTGCAGCGAGGGCTAGGAGGCACATGTGCAGTACATGGCTCTTCTGCCTGGGCTGCTGGTCACGCCCTGCCAGCCCTGAAACAAAGCGCGCCCTGCGCGCTCCCCTGCTGCCACAGACGCAATCCCAGTGAGGAAGGGCGACGATGAGCTGCGGCGGCGGCTGTCAGCGGCACTCGTTGAGTTGATGCAGGTGCGTGGAGCGGCTGCCACTATGCAGGATGGTTGGCAGAGTGGGGGGCCGGCCGCTGCGTGCCCCTACTGCCGAGCGGGCTGCCGCCCCTGTAGCTTTGTGCTGTGTCGATCCATGCCTCTGCAACCCAATTTGCTGCAGGCTGGCACCCGCAGCCCCATCCTCGAGTGGGAGAAGCAGTACCTGTTGGACAATGGCGTGCCGCCGAATGCAGAGCTTGAAGCAGTGGTGAAAGCGATATCCTACTTCCAATAACGCTGCCCTTGGTGCCTGCTGCGATGGTAGCATGCTCGGCGCATGGCAGCAGCAGTGCGCAGCGGCAGCGGCGAGCTCCAGCTAGGATGCAAGGTGGCTGAGCGCCTGCTGCCGCCGCCCGGCGCCGCTTGCCGCCGGCCCACGCAGCAACAAGTGCCGCCTCTGCAGCTCTGTCCATTTCATGTATACACGCTCTTCTGCTAACCATGTTCCTCTGATGTATGAAGTTGCTCTGCTGACAGTATTTGGTGCACAGGAAGAGTGGCGGCGGCGGTGGTCCCTGCAAGGGACGAGTTGCCGCTGAGCGTGGCCGGGATTCGGGGCCAGGGGGGCAGACATTCACACTGGTGCTGAGGCAGCAGCGGGTTTGTTTGACTCTTTAGCAACTAGGCCCAAGACAAGGGTGGGCAGCGGGGAGGATGCTGGTAGAGGACGAGGAATACTGCCCGGTGGCAGCCGCCGCGGCAGTCGGCCGTGCGATGCGGCCCCAGAGGCCAACCGGACGTGCTTCGGTCACTTGGCCGGGTCGAGCCTTGAATCGCTCCCATCGCTACGCCCGCACATTCAATTAGCTTCTAGTTGGCCACCGGCGCCCTCTGGCACAGCCCGCTGCCCAGCCCGCCCCGAGCCCGCTGTCCTCCATCAGGCACTCGCCGCCACAAGCCGCTGAACATGGCCATCGGCCCTGTTTGTGACTCCGGAGTCTTGAATTGAAAACATCGCAGTGCAGCAGCGCGCGAAAAGCAGCCTGGCGAGCGCACCAGCCCACCCCCGCTGATGGCTGCCGCCGCGGCGTCTGTCAACAGGCTGCTGGCAGCAGTGCTGCTGCTGAGCATTGCGTCCTGCCACGCGCACCAGGCGTCCCTGGAGGCATTCCGCTCCAGGGCCGTATACCAGGCGAGGCGGGCCAGGGTTTGCATGGCCGCCGCGGGGCGCCCGCCGCCGCCGCGCCGGGCTTGTGTGCCTGTTGCGCCCATGGTCCCAGGCGGGAACGGCTGCTGGTTGACAGGAGGAATGGTGGAACGTTAGCTGAGGTTCCTGGCAATCTGCACCTTGCAGTGGCAGCATTCCTCCTGCCAGGTCCGCCGCCTGCCAACTCCCTGCCGTCCTCCGCCGGCCTTCACATGTGTGCAGGTGCTGACCGACCGTTTTGCGGGTCAACAGCCCGCTGCCGCTGGCCCCCATGCCGGCTCCGACAAGTGCAACGACCTGAGCAACTACTGCGGTGGCACTTGGACCGGGATTAGAGAGCAGCTACGCTACATCCAGGTGCGTGTTTGGATTACCAATGGAGGGGGGGCGGCGTCGGCATCCCGCTGCACCGCGCTGGGGCGGCGGCGCCTCCTGCAACGCCCCGGGCGCGGCGGCAGCATCGGCCGATGCATGTGGTGTGTTGATTAGCCTGTGGGGCACCCTTTGGGCTCCAGCCGGGGCTCTGGGCCGCGGCATCAGCTTCTTCCCCGCCTCGGACTCGCCCTTTAGGTTTGGGCAGGCTGGGCACACTCTCAGGAAGCTGTACAGCGATCGGTCTTGCTGCCGGCGTTGTCAGGGCCAGGGTGCCGCCGCCGCCGCCGCCGCTGCCGCCGCTCCCCTGCTCGACCTCTCACCCATTGGTGCTTTACGGCTGCAGGGCCTCAACCTGAACGCCATCTGGTCGTCCCCCATCACACTTCAGAGCCATGGCGGGTAAGCAAGGGTATCTTGCGGCCCTGCCCACTGCTCAGTGCCCCTTGCAACGCACTGCGTCATGGCATGCATGGGCACTGGGTCTCTGTGCAGCCTTTCATGCCTCCCTCCCCATCCCCGTCTGCCCCACACAGCTACCATGGCTACTGGCCGACGGATATGTACCGCGTCAACCCCCACTTTGGAACTGCTGACGAGCTGCAAGATGTGCTGCGCACGCTGGCGCACCAGGGGTGCGTGGCATGGGTCGGACGGGTGGCCGCCACTAGGCCGGCATGACTTGCAAGCATTGCAAGCAGCCGATTGTGCTGCGCAGCAGCACTGCAGCTGCACGTTGTGCATGCTTTGTGGACTGGTCGGTCAGCTGGCTGGGATACAGCAGGGATGCAGTATCCCGTGCTGAGCCGCAGCCATGCCTGGCATGCCGCCTGCCATGCCACGCCATGACCCAGTTCTCGCTTGCCACTGCACGCTGCAGAATGTGGAACATCCTCGACCTCGTCACAAACCACGTTGGTGGGTCGGCTGCTGGGCCACCTGGTCAACATGCAAGCCAGCTGGTTGCATACATGCATGCCGAACTGCCGGATGCAGGATCTTGGCCATGGGGGTTATGTGGAATGACCCTGGCTGCCCATGCAGGTTACGGCTCGGATGTGCACATGCCAGCCTTCCGCCCCTTTTCCTCTGAGGAACACTTCAACAGATGCGACGGTGAGCGGCTGCTTGTGGCACACACATATATGGGTCATGTTGCGGCGGGCATGGGCGGTGCGGTTAGGGAGTTGGAGCCGATAGTTGCATTTGAACAAAAGGCTTGACATGCACTTTGGCAAGCTGAGGCATGCTGGAATGCTGCTGGGATGAAGCATAGGATTCTGCGCCCGTGCTGCTGGGCGCCCATGCCCCCCATGCCCACCCAAGCACCCCGCTGGGCATGTACCCCCACCCCTGCTATGCTATGCAGGCTGTGATGACCACTGCGAGGCTCCTGAGCAGCCCAATGACTGGCAGCGCTACAACTGCCGCCTGTCGGGCCTGAAAGATCTGAACCAGAGGCAAGGCAGGGGCGCGATGCAGGGGGGCAATCGGCATGCAGGTGTGCCGTGCCTTGCACTCTTGCCTGCGCAGCATGCTGGGCTGTCCCGCGGGTGCATTCTCGCAAGGCAGGCACGGATATGAGAGCCCCCATGTGCACATGAGCTGGAGGTAATCCACCCTCAGAGGCTTGTATTCACTGTCTGCTGCAGCCATCCCTACGTGCGTCAGGAGCTGGTCAATTGGACCAAATGGCTGCTGGAACGCTACAGGTGCGCGGCTCCCCTGGCTGCACAATGCGCCACAGACAACCAAACCCTGTGGCAGGGCTGCAGGGCGCTGCACACACTCGGCATGGCGGCGGCACCACACCCCTCCTGCCACACGCGCCTGCCTTGCCCCCTAAAAATGCTGGCCGTCCCTTGCCACCTCAATCTGTCTGCCGCAGCGCCCATCTGCTGCGCATGGACGCGAGTGCACACATCAACCCAGAGTTCTTCCCATTCTACCAAAACGCAACCAAGGTGCGCTGGGCGCACAGATAGGCCTGGCTGCGCAGGGCCGTGACAGCAGTTGGGGTCGCAGCTCAAGATCATGCCTTGCAAGGCGCCGCTGGTTTGCCCTGCCGCTGCAGATGCCACTGTGGCTGGAGACGGTCGCTGATCCGTGGGACTATGAGCGAGGTGAGATGCAAGTGCAATTTAAGCCGCTCTAAGGGCCTGCGACAGCCACCTCGCAGCCAGTGGATTGTGGCTGAGTGTCTTGCTGCTCAGGCAAAGCCTAGTGGAAGATCCGCTGCCCAGTAGGAGAGCTGCCTCGCTGACCAGCCCTGCTCCGCCTCCGTCTCTTCCTTTGCAGCCCGCCAAGGCGCCAACTACTCATACCAAAGCTTTTCGCTCTACAAGTGGGTGCTCAGGCCGCCTGCCCAGTGATGCAGCAGCCTTGTCGCGTGCCCCCGCATGCCGTTGGCAAGCATTGCACAGAGCCACGTGCACGACATGCGTTTGTTCACCCCTCGTGTATGTGCAGTGGCACCGTGACATGCTTTGCTCCGGAGGCCCCCAACGGAGACAGCACGACAGGCTGCTACCAGGTGCGAGTTGCCAAAGAAATTCACCATAGACTCCCAGATAGACTGAGCCTGAGCCGGAGCACGCACGCTGTGCACTGCCCCTCTTCTGGGCACCTTGCTGACCCTGACGTCTGCCCTCATCCCCCCCTGACCCCCACAGATCTCGCTGGTGCGCGAGCGGCTGCAGGCACTGGGTGCTGACACCCGGCTGATGGGCACCTTTGTTGAGAACCACGACACGGATCGCTTCCTGAGCGCCAGGTCAGCAAAGAGCCCAGGCGCCGCCTCATGCGCGATGAGGGGGCGTGCATTGGGTCTGATGGGTCAGAACTTGCTTGCCGCCCCTGCGCTGGCTGCACAGCCAGCGTGCCGCAGCTCGCAGTTGCTGCTTGCTGCATGGCCTTCAAGGCTGAAGTGGCCGCACATTTCCTTGCTGTGGAAACAGGGACAACCTGCCTGCTTACCGCAATGCGCTGGCCTACGTCCTGCTGTCCGAGTCCATCCCCATCATGTGAGTTGAGGTGTCTACCAATGTGCATACAAAGAAAGGCTCTCTTCGCTAGATGACCTTCTAATGGCTGCATAGCGCACCCTGCCTGCCGCCACGCCCACGAGCAGGCACAAGCCTACCCACCTCTGCCTGCCCTCCCCTGCCTGCCACCCTGCAGCTACTATGGCGCCGAGCAGGCCATGGGCCGCAACAACACTGGCTCCGCCTGGGAGAGCGCCAACCGCAAGCCACTGTGGGAAACGGGCTTTGATGTGTCTTCTCCGATGTACACGTTCATCCGGACGATGGCCTGGTGAGCAGTCCTGCCTGAAGCGGCATGCGCTCCCCACACACTGGTACTAGGGGGCAGCTGCAAGATCCCAGGTGTTCTGTCCTTGAAACTTCAAAGCTTGCCTCACCTTGAAGCAATTGCCTGTTTGATGCAGGTACCGATTCTGGCTGAATGTGACCCAAGAGACGCAGCTGGGTGAGCCGCTTACGAGCCAGCCCACGGCCACTTGTATCCATGTGACTAGCATGGCGCTGTCACAGCAGGCAGAAAAGACCACCAGCACGTGCCGCCACTTCGTACTGCCGCCTGCTGGCGCCAACTGGCTCCCCATTGTGCCTCCCCGCAGAGCACTACATGGATCGCTCGACCTACGCCTTCTCCCACGGCCCCTCCCTGCTGGCCGTCCTCACTGCGGGCGCACCGCCGGGCAGCACCGCCACGCCCGCTGAGCGCTACCCACAAGGTAAGATGCACGGAGGGTCGCCTGAAGCGTGTGCCGCTAGTGTTATTATTTGGGCTGCGTATGCTGGCCCAAGCCCTTGCTGCCTCCCATCTGCTGATCTGATATCAGGAGTGGTGTGCTGCACATTCTCTCCTTGCTGATTCCAGGGCACCTGATGACCAATCTGACCCACATGGCCGGGAAGGAGCTTTGCGATGCCCTTCGCAGTGGGGTGCGTGCCCACATGCTGCGCTCTTGCACTTCGCACGGCTTGACGTTGCAGGCAGGCCTGCGTTCCACATTGCGCTCATGCCTGATGGAGGCACGTACTACAGAGCGCCTGAGCAGCCATCCACTCCTTCTGCTGCAGTACTGTGTCCGTGTGTCGGCCAACGGCACCGCAAGCGTGGCCCCCTCGCCCACCGATGAGCCGCTGATCCTGGTGCCCAGGCAGTGGCTGAAGCCGGCCTCGTTCTTTGTGCCCATCCCCGCCAGAGAGGTATGTGGTGGATGGNTGGGGGAGGAGCAAAGGAGAGCATCGAATGCTTAGGATACCGTTTGCGGGTGCACCAGGCAGCGTGCACTCCACGCTGATGGATGCCCGGTGCCGTCTGCTTGGCGTTCGATGCACCTTGCGCCTTTCACGCACCTCCTCTTCACCACCCAACCACCCCGCAGGCCCAGTGGCGCCGCGGCCTGGCCGTCACTCTTTCCACCATCTTCGGAGCGGTCCTGCTGGGCCTGCTGGGCCTGTCCAGCCTGCGCGGTACCGGCGACGCTCACGTGGTCACTGGCCCCGCCGGCGCTTGCAAGCCGGCGCTGCACCACTCCGACTCTGCGGGAAGCACCAAGCTGGGCTCCAGCGGGAGCAGCAAGCTGGACGCCAGCGACAGCGGTGCTCTGGCAATCGACTTGGAGGCCGGCTGCGGCCCCGTTCCCAGCGGCAAGAGCGCCAGCCGGCCAGGCCCAGCAACAAGCCCTGCAACCGCCACCCGTGCCGGCTCAATGGGCAGGGCTGCTGCTCTTGCGGCCCCACGGTCCGCCCTGCTGGCGCAGATGCAATCGCCCTTTGAAGCGCAGGCAGGTGTGGAGTTTGCGGCGGCCGCCGCCTGGGCTGCCGCCTGCAAGGGCAGCAGCGACGCATCTGAGGACCGCATCACGGCCGCCCACCGCGCCGACAGCCGCCGCAGCGGCTCGGGCCTGCGCTTCAGCAGCAAGTTTGACTCGGCCCTGGATGCTGTGGAGCGCGGCGGGCTGTCGGCAGTGCCACAGTCCCCCAAGAGCGGCAAGCCCATCCAGCTGCGGCCTGTGGGGTCCCTGGGTGAGCGAGGGAGTGCTGTTGTAAGGTTGAATGGATGGAGCAGGCAAGCGCATGGGCCGCTTGAGCTCGCAACAGGCTCACCCTGCGCTTCGCATTGCTCCGGCCCCANTGCTCTCTCCTCCAGCGCACCCTTCGGGCTACCTCACCCATGCATGCCTGCCTCCCCTTACCTTGCCCTGCCCTGCCTGTGCTGTCGCAGATGTGTGAGACTCCCTGGGCCTGCCCATCATCGACTCCCTGCCTTGCCTTTTCTGGAAGTCCAATGCTGTTCTGCCTCTCCCCCTGTAGATGTGTGTGACTCCCTGGGGCTGCCCATCATCGACTCCCTGCCCATGGAGCCGTCCCCCGTGGTGAGAAGGGCTATGGACAGCCCAGAGCGTTGTTGGCGGCAACTGCGAAGTGCGGGATGGACACCTTTCCGTTCCAGGTGCTCAGCAAGTGATGGTTGTTTGAGCTTCATTTTTGGTGCGCAGATGGACTGGTCCCTGGAGGGGCTGGAGTCGTTCAAGGCGCACAACGCGCATGTCTCCGCGGTGCACGAGCTGGTGGATGCGCTGCAGGTGCTTGATAGAACTCAAACTTTGGTTCACATTCCTTGGGGGTGGGTTGAGGGTCTCATGCGCACGTCTCTAGTGCCAAGCTTGTGGATGCACAGTGTGCACCAATCTGGCGCCATCTTGGCTTTCTTCTTGCATCCCCTCTGCGCAGTCCGACTCGCGCCTCGTCATGCACGTCTGCCTCGAGTATTCGGTGCCCCACCTGGGCCTGAACAGCGAGCTCATGTTCGGAGGGCTGGGCAAGGTATGGGTATGGACAGGTGGCCAGTCTGAGTAGTGCCTTATCATTTGACTCTAGTTGGGTGGCAACAAGCAAAGTTCACGGCTGTCTGCATGGGCCACACGCATCGACGCCTGCCGCTCAACAGTAACGATTTTGATTCAGCATGGCGCTGCTGCCCCGTTCTTTGTCAACAGGTGGTGGACAGCTTCATCCGCAACACCACCCGCCCCATGCTGCTCTGCGCGCCCATGTGAGGCGGGGGCAGGGCAGGCATGCCGTTGCACCAGTACTTGCTGTATGCATGGTCCAGCAGCTGGGCGCATTGCCTACGAGGCGCACTGTATTGGCAGTTCTCATCAGACACTGGCTAACCTTTGAATGTTGCTGAATGGAACTTCATGCACCCCGCAGGTATGCTCCATTTTATGGTCCCGAGGGCGGCAGCAAGCCGCGGCTGTTCCGCGAGCCCCCCATCGCCACCTTCCCCGCATTTGTGAGCTGCTCTGTTGAGGGCAGTGGCTGCAACAGCACCCACACGCACCAACTGCTCCGGTGGCACAATCTCGGCGTGCGCAGTCGAACAGCCATTGCTGTGCAGCGCATGCGCATGCCTCATTGCGCTAACCCACCTGCCTCCCCCAACACTCCCAACCAATATTGATCTCAGGTGGGAGGCACCAAGCACCTGGTAGACGTCTATCTGACCTCCACCGCCGCCCCCTCGGGCGGCAAGGCCAAGGTCACGGCAGGCGCACAGGCCGGCCAAACCCCGCCCACCTTCTTTCTGCTGCTGGTGAGTGCGCTCCTTGAGGCGGGTGCTGCATGGCATGTGGGTGTTAAGAGCACGTGGTGAGCCAACAGTCCGGTGCTCCCTGCGTTCTGCCTTTTTGTGTGCCAACCCAAAACACAATCAATACCCCCTCTGTTTCTCGGTTACTGCAGGCCTCCCCGGTGTTCCAGAAGCGCACCCGCAGCACGATCTACACACACGCCAGGTGTGCACGGTTGTTTGTGGGCTGGCATGCTAGTGACGTCCTCTTTGAGGCTGGTTTGGGTATAGCAGTATACAGACAAGCTGAGTGCGTGGTTAGACTGCAGCAACCTCAATCGGCAGCAGCAGCATTACAAGTGCACCTCTTCCTGTCCTGTGCAGCGAGGAGGAGGAGCTGACCTTCTTCAGCGTGTTCAACCAGGCAGTGGCGCACGTGGTGCAGACGCTGGGAGTGCGCAGCTTACAGCTACATGACTACCACGGTAGGCAAACTCTGTTTGCCGGGAGGGGCCAGCTTGTGCGGCGACCTGTGCAGCCTGTTAGCTTTGATGTACAACCATGCTGCAGCCACCATCGTCACACCCCTTATCAATCCCAGAGCTTCTGCTTAAATCCTGCCAGCCATGCTGAGCATTGCACATTTGCCACAACCGGCCCCCCAGCTCGCCGCTCCGCCCACCACAGGCGCGCTGAGCATCGCATACCTGCCGCCCCAGATCCCCGTGCGTGCCATGCTGGTGGCCCACAACGCGGACTACAATGGAAGCTGGCCGGTTTGGACCAAGGTGATTTGGCGTGGGTTAGAACCGGGGCTGGCGCATTCGGACAGTGCCACCGTATGAAATAGTGTTGATGCTTACGCTGGCTAGCGCTGAACCGCATGGCAGTGCTGGATTGGCCCAAGCAGCCACCAACGCCATTCATGTTCCTGTGCCCCTCTGTCTTTGGCTCCCCCGCAGAGCCGCGAGGCCTGGGTCTACGCCATGTTTAACCTGCCGCTCAACGAGCACACGCGCAGGTGGGCGGGTGAATGGACAGGCAGGGTGCTTCAGTTGGTGACCACAGACGACACGGGGTGCGGCATCACACTCGCAACATTTCAGGCCTTCAGCTCTAATCTTTGTGTCCCCTGCACCCTTCACACCCGCTGCAGCCTGTGCGAGCACGAGGGCTGCTTCAACATGCTGCGCCCGCTGCTGACCCACATGTGCGCCCGCCAGGGCGGCAAGGGCGTGGTGGCGGTCAGCCCGCGCTACGCGCAGCGGTGAGTGGGGCAGCAAGAGCTGCGCTGGGGCTGTGGCACTGCGGCAGCTGCATGCACTATCCACCCCAGCACCTGCTTGGTGCTTGCTTCTGCTTTGTGGCAACGAGGCGCCTGGCATACCTGGCAGCTGTGTGAAAGGGGATTCCGCCGTATGAACAGCTGCTTATTGTGCGCTCCTCTCCTTCTCCTTCCCGCAGCTGCGTGGCCAAGTTCTCCATGTTTTGGCAGCTGCCCCACGGCGCTCAGGGCATCCTGAACGGCATGGAGGAGGACTGCCGCCCCCAGTGAGTGTGTGTGGATAACCTGGGCAGTTTCACAGCCTTGCAGCTGTGAGGCGAGCTCACCCTGCCGCTGTCCAAGCAGTGGCCACCCATGGGTCCCCTCGCCCTGCCGTGCCAAACTGACCTGCTGCTCTGCCAAGAAATGTGTCGCCAGGCTGGCGCTGGACACTCCTGCTGAGCTGGACGCCTTCTTTGCCAGCAAGCTGGAGGCTAAACTGGCATACCAAGCCGCCAAGGGGCTGCAGGTGGGTGCTGCTTTTGCTGTGGGCGCTGTGCATGTATGCCATGTTGCATGCTGTAGCTGTGTTGAGCATGCGCTGCTGGTGCTTGCCAAATGGCTTGCTGTACTGCAGTGTCACATGCCTGCAGGCCTACTCTCATGCACATATGCCGCGTGCGTCCTCTCCGCCTGCAGGTGGGCGCGGAGCACAAGCTGATTGTGTTCCTGGGCCGCATCACGCACCAAAAGGGCTGCGGTGAGTGCAGGGCTCCGCTGTAGTGTGGTGCTTTGTATGATGCAGCACGGGTGGACAAAGCAACATCGCGCCCCTAGGCATGCAGTGCACGTAAACGCGTTTCGCAATCACCACTTGTGCAAGCGATGCACCCCTGCGAAAACCTTCGTTTCCTGCTCACAATTATCGCAGATCTGATTGCCCTCGCCGCTCGCGACATCCTGAAGGGCAACCGCCACGCACAGGTGGGCAGCGCTGCTAGGGTGGGGTAGAGCAAGCTCAGCTGAGCTGGTCTGTTGGCCTCACTTGGCCGGACTGGGACATCCATGGGTGGGCCCCGCACTGACCCGCACTGACCTCTCCCGCTGCTACCCTGTGCTGCGCAGATTGTGATGGCGGGCCCCATCGGTGATGAGTACGGCGAGCAGGCCCGCACACTCCTGGAGAAAGGCACGTTGTCGGAAGTCGTCTGTGCTGTTTGTTAAACTGAAATATACCAAATAGTGCCTCTGCAGCTAGGCATGCGTGCAGCCCGCCCCCACTTCCTCGCCCTCACAACAACCTGCATGCGCCTTTTGCCAACCGCTCTTTGCACCGCAGTGGCCCACGACTTCCCAGGCCGCGTGGTGAACGCAGCGGGACAGTACGTGGCGGGCGCCGAGAAGGAGCAGCTGATCTTGGCGACAGGTGGGCAGCAGGCGTCATGCTGGAGGTGTGGCTAAGCTAATGGCCAGCCAGCATGTGACTGTGTGGAGGCAGGAGTTCCAGTACCCTCTGCCGCCATTGCCGCCGCCGACTACTGGCCACCAACCAACACACCACATGAAGCGCTTAGATCCGCTCCCAAAACTACGCCGATCCCTCTCCTGCAGACTTCTTCCTGTGCCCCTCCCGCTTCGAGCCCTGCGGCCTGGCCGACATCGAGTTCGGCTGGTGAGATAGCTGCTGGGGATGCGCTATGTTGCATTTGCATGAGCAGGATACCACTGTGAAAGCCTCGTTCAGGCATGGCCATGCAAGCTGGGACGCCGGTGCGCTTGGCTGCCTGGCCAGCCGCCAATTCTTTTTGCAATTAATCACTTTTATCGAAGTTTTGTGCCTGCAGGCTGGGCGCGGTGCAGATTGGGCACCACACCGGCGGGCTGGGCAAGATGCCCGGCTTCTACTACCGCGCCCCGCTGGACTGCCGCGAAGACCAGGCCATCAGGTGGGCGGGTTGCAACCCAATTGGGGGATTTTCACAGATGGGCGGGCAGATTACGAGCAGATGGGCAGATGATTGGGCGGGAAGGCCGGCTTGCATGTTCTGGGCAGGGCTCGCACAGGTGCGTGCTGGGCCTGCACGGCAATGTGGCCACAGCAGGGTGACAAAGCATCCCTTGTTCATTGCAATGCTGCTTCCCCGACCCAGCACCAGSCCCGCCCTCTTGCTGTGTCCTGCAGGCTGGCACGTGTGACCCTCAAGGCCCTGTCCATGCCCGCCGCCGAGCTGCGGCGCCTGGCAGAGGCGGCTCTGCGCACCGAGTTCCCGCCACACGTGCAGATGGCGAGGTACGAGCGCGCGTGGGCGCGCCTCCACTCCTGTTCCCGCAAGCAGGTGCGCTGTGGCGGCGGGGCCCTGTNGGGGCAGGTTGGTGGGTGGAGAGCTTTACCTCCCTTAGAAGGGTTTGAGAGGCGGGTCAAGCTGTTCGACCTGTGTGTGCAGCAGGGTGACCCACGCCACCAACTTTTCTTGATCAACTGCATCCTGGCTACTTCCATGTTTGTCTGTTCGCAGAGCGCGGCCAAGGCTGCGGTCATGGAGCCGGGGGAAGCGCAGTTCTTCGGCTCCGCCTGGCTGGAGGACAATACGCCGTGAGTGAAGAACGGGAGCGAGGGGCCGGCATGCACCGAACGTGCCACTTGCACAGCGCACCAATTACATACGATGCGGCCCATGGGCTCGGTGGCCTTGCTCACATTTTTTACAATTCAACCCAGTCTTGCCATCTCCTCACGAACAAACAGTATCGTGCTCTGTTCATGCCCGCAGGTACGACCCCAACACCTCGGCGGAGCGGCAGGCGGTGAAGCGGCAGCGCGAGCGCCGCGCCTGGCTGCATAACGGGCTCATCATCGCCATGCAGGTAGGGAGGCGGTGGAGCAAGAGGAATAGGTGCAATGCAGGCTGGGCTAGGGTACGCATGCTGCCATTCCGGTCTTGGTTTGGATGACTCCCAGCTCACACCTGCCATCTCTCAACCGCCCGCTCCTCTGCTGCCCGCATCCGCAGGCGGTGCTGCAGCTGCCCTCCCTGCTGTGCCTGCTGTGGTACTCCTCAATGGCCCTGGCCGGCAACATCCGCTTCGAAGCCAGCACCAGCGCGGCCACCATCGCCACATCGCCCACGTCCATCTACTTCTACGGTGGGTGGGCTGGCCCAGTTGTGCAAGGGATGCTGTGCACCATTGGCATGCCTCCCCCCTGCCCACCTGCCTGCCTGCTTGCTCATTCGTATACTTTGCCATCCCAAGTTGTTCTGCCTCAAGCCCAACTGATGGCTTGCATCTGACCTCCCCGCCTGGAATGCAGCCTACTCCCTCAGCGCCGTGGCCTGCCAGACCATTGGCTTCTTGGTGAGGCCCTGCCCTGCTGGGTTTGGAGGGATCCTTGCGAGCAGCCGGCTGTGGGGCAACGGCTTGCTTCTTGTATTTCGGTTGCTGCTATTGCCGCACCATCGAGGGCGTTGCAGAGCATCTACACATCATTGCTACGTTGTGATGCAACTAAGTGCTGTTTGCACCGCCTTCCTCCCCGCAGGTGCCGCCACTGCTCTACATGCGGCTGGCTGCCGCCGGCCTCGTCATCTCCACGCTGTGCATGCTCTGGTCGCTCTGGCTGCCCAGCGTGAGTTTGTGCATTTGTGATGACGCCTCTCGGTTCAGACCTGCCTGCGTTCACAGCAACACGGCAATCCGCAATTAATTCCCGCGCCCTGCCATCCAACAAGTATCCCTCCCTCCCCACCCGTCACCCGTTCCCATCCCGCAGGCAGCCCAGGCTCTGTACCTCGCCACCAGTGCCGGAGCCGCGGCTTGGAGCCCCCTGCTGGCCTACCCCTTCTTGGACATGAGTCACATCTCCATGTCACAGCACGGGCCCCTGCTCATGGGCGTCTCTGATGTGCTCAGCCGCGCCACCAGCGTGGCGGCGGTGTGGGCCATGCTGAGGAACGGCCAAGGCGCCACAGACTTTGCAGGCTTTGAGGCGGCCGGAGTGGTGAGTCGAGCCTTGTTCAGCCGGCGGCATGCTTGCTGGGTGCTTGTGGCAAGTCCGGGCCTTGAATGCGCTGGGGTGGTGGCTACTGATGGCGCACGCAGCGCATGAGCTAAATGTGACGCCCTTCCATCTTTCGACGCGCAGGTCCTGTTGATCGCGGCCGTCTGGTTTGTGATGTGGCTGGGCCAGCGCTCCCCGCTGCCCGCCCACTTCTGCCACTTCCGGCTGCGCCTGCGCGGCCAGCTCAGCACGCTGCTGCGCCAGCGCCGGTGAGTGCCTCGCCCCCTGGCCGGTTGTACAGGAGGGAGGCAGCAGTCCAGCCTGCCTTCCACCTTGCCCTGCGGCCACGCCTCAGTTGCGTGCTCCGCAGCGCGCTCACATGCCGCCCCTCGCCCCCTGCACCCGCCTGCAGCTGCTGGCTGCTGGCTGTGTGCGTGACCACGCTGGACTCGTTTGCGGGGGCGGCCCTGCTCTCAATCATCTACAAGATCAAGAGCCTGGAGGACACGCAGGTGGGCTGATTCAATGAATGAATAATATGTTTTACATTTTTATGATNAAAAGGTATGTCCATCATCTACAAGCTCAAGAGCCTGGAGGACACGCAGGTGCGGCCAGCTGCCGCCCTAGGCGTGCATGCACACCAACACACCACAATCCTGCGGCTGTACACATCATTGCATCTGCCTCCATTTTTGCCGTGGCACTGGCACTTGCATGCCTGTTGCGTCAGCTGCATCAGCTTGGCTTGCATCCCCATTCAACTCAACGCTCGCTTCCCACCCACCCACCTACTATCTGCAGCTCTACCTGCTGGCCTTTGCCCTGACCTCCCTGGGGGCCGCCGCCGGCGCGTCAGCGCTTCTCATGAGCCGGCTGGGCCGCCGCCTCGGCTTGCGCCTGATGTACTGCCTGGCGGCGCTGCCAGGCGTGGTGGTCGCACAGGTGGGGATCAAGCAGGCTTGACGTAGAGAGCCGGGCCGAGGTTGCCTCCCAGCCTATGGCCACCGTGCGACACATGCACCAAATGCACACAATCGGCATAACTCACCAAGAGCACCCCTGTATTTGAATCCCTGCAGGGCATCCTTATTCTGTATGGCGGCTCCGCGGGACTGTGGATCGCCGCCACCCTGCTGGGCTCGCTCTACGTCCGCCAGTCCCTGGTGCGCTGCCTTGAGGCATGCTTTGCCTGTGCTTTCGATTCAGTTATGAATGGTCCTGAGTGGAAGGGGGGCGCATCTCTGCGTGCCACTTGCCGGAATCGATCTCCGCCCTTTGCCGGCAAACTTGCCCAGTTTGCATCGCTCATTCTTCCTCCCCGCCTGTGCCTTCTCCCCCTCCCACAGGTGGGCCTGCTCACCCTGCACACCCTGCCCACTCGCGAGACGTACGCGCTCGTCAGGACGCTGCAGGTGGGAAGCGGGTGCAGAGCTGGGTATTGCGGCAAATGGTGTGCAATCAGGAAGCCTGCCTGTGCCGACGTGCCCATCATTCCCACACCCTCCCATCCCCTCTCTCCTCCATTCTCCCTCCTCAGGTGGTCCTCGGCTCCCTGGCTATCGTGGCAGGCCTGGCTCTGGGCGGCTCCGGCCTGGGTGGCGGCCTGGGCTGGACCCTGGGCGGCATTTACGAGGCCGCCCGCCTCCTGCTGGTGGCCGCCGTCATCGTGCTGCACTGCCACGAAAACATCGCCAGCCCCTGAGGCTGCCAGATGTTTTGGATCGCTAGCCAACCTGAGGCTGCCGGCCGGATGGCTAGCCACTCAGTGAGGCTGCAACCAAGACGGCAGAGGCTGGCTGGCTCTCACTGGATGCAGCCTGCTGATTCGTCACTCACGAGGCCTCTGCTCTGAAGCACACCGCCTCCACACACCGTCTGCGGGCCGGCACTGCGTTGGGCCCGTGCCGTACCGCAGCCCTGTGCTTAGCTTCACCCCCGCTGCTCTCCACTTGCGGGCAGCAGCCCTGCCTAATGTGCACCGCACGCCCTGCCGCGCCCGCCTTTCTGCGCCGGCACATATGCCTGCAGCGAGCGCCCGCCCATGTTGGCTGGGCCGGCGCCCGCTCCAGTCCACATGGCTTCGCGTGGCTTCCGACACTCGACCGTCCGTTCATGCCACGTGCCATTGCGTGCACTAGTGCTCCATCGCTGCCCTTTGTGCGCCCATNGTGCCCCCTTGCTCTCTTGCCTGTCCCTCCATTCTCCCCAACTCGTCCGAGCACTCGTCCCACTCCCAGTCCTCGCCTCAAACACGTCACTGCGTCTCTCAACAGCAGCGCCATAGAACCTCTCCCCACGTCCACCGCCTCTGTGCTCACCCCCACCCCCAGCCCTCTCCACCCTGCTTCACACTGCCTCCGCTCTGGACCTGTCACCAACATTGCCAAAGGCCTCTGTCCACACACGACTTGTGGCAGGGCCTCCCACCATTCATTCCAAGCTGTTGTTTCTTCATTTTACGCATTGCTCTCCCATCGTTCAATGCTACGGTGGCCAATGCCAGTACTCGGCCCCGCAAAATCGTCTTCCAATCTCAACACTGCAACCTGCGTGTTCAAGCCTACGTGTTTCAAGACTGTGCACCCCCCATGCACTGCCCACGCAAGCACTCCCTTTNGTCACCCGCCCCCTTNCCCCCACTTTTATTCACACTTCTTTTCTCAGTATCATGTCGCAGCCACGCGCTGTTGGCTGCTCCACCATGCTGGTTCTACGCCCGTCTGGGTGGCAGGCTCAATCCCTTGTAAGCAAAACAAACACACGTTTACAGAGGAGCAGCAGCAGAGTTGGAGGAGGCACTCAGCATGCCAGCAAAGACCCGCTGGGGGGCAGCTACAGCTGCAGATGCTTCATTGATCAGATGGGACAGAGGGGAGCGGGGTGGTGGGTGGCGGTCGGGCGGCATGGGTTGTCAAAATTGCAGTGAACTGAATTGGCTGAGGAATTGGAACAACTACACGCAGCGGGCTCGCAAGCAAGCTGGCTCGTTGGTCGGCCTGCCTACTGGCTTGCGGCGGCGGCGGCGGCGGCCACCCGGTCGTCCCGACCAGCCAGCTTGCCAGCTGCCAGGTCAGCAAAGCTGACGCCATCCAGGCTGGCCACCACTGCATCAGCGCCCGCAAAGTCCTGGGACCGGGTGGAGTTGGTGTAAGTCACCACGCAGCGCATGCCGGCGCCCAGGGCCGCAGCCAGACCGATGGTGCTGCGGTGGTGAGGCGGAGTGGGGTGGGATGGGGTGAGGAGGGCACGGCAAGTTGAAAACAGATGGCCAAGCTTGCTCGGAGCAAAGCTGCATGGAAAGCGGTGGGTAAATACAGCATGGCCTGCTGTGTCTGCTTTGGCAGGCTGGTTCAGTCCCCACCTGTCCTCCACCACGAGGCAGGCCGCAGGATCAACGCCCAGCCGCTGCGCCGCCACCTGCAGGGGTTGGGGAGGGCAGAGCAGGCGCCATCAGTCAGACGAGCGCGGCAAGCGCCAGGCAACCGCTTGGGGCGATTGCGACAGGTGCGACTACTCTGCGCTGAACGGGGCACACCAGCGCCCCAGGCCGGTTGCTTGTGCGTCAGAGGAGCAGGATGCGTTGCACACCCGGCACAGTGCATGCCCCCCATGGAAACCATTGCTCTACCTTGTAAATCGTGGGGTCGGGCTGCTTCTCCTTCATATCGTTGCCCGCCATGAACAGGTCCAGCACACCTTTTAGGTTGGCTATTCAATAAGGACGAACGCACCTTGTAGATCGCGGGGTCGGGCTTCTTCTCCTTCACATCATTAAATGCAATGCATTCAGACCTGCTAGATGTTCATCGCTGCAATAGGTACGCACGCACCTTGTAGATCGTGGGGTCGGGCTTCTTCTCCTTGACATCGTCCCCCGCCATGAACAGGTCCAGGCCGCCAAACCGCTCCTGGCCCAGCAGGCTGCCCAGCACAAACTCAACCGCGCTCTTGGTGGCCGCGGAGCAGACGGCAACAGGCACGCCCGCCGCCTGCAGCAAGGACAGGCAGCGACAGAATCGGCCATGCAAGTTGGGTGGCTGCTGGAGCAGCACTCTTGGCATGCATGGTGCCCACAGCTGTGAGCAATGTGCGAGGGCAAGATGCTCGTGCAAAAGCGGCAATGCAAGTAGCACAGGCAGGGCTGAATGACAGGACTCTGTGCACTGCAGACGAATCAAAGCACTGCCCTAAACCCCTATGCACGTGTGGAAATACATCACTGCGCTGCTTGCCTGCGCCTCGCTCATCAGCCGCACCACTCCGGGCCGCGCTGACACTTCGCCGCTGCCTGCAAGGTAGGGAGGGCAGGCCGGCGCTGGGCACGAGGGGTGGGTGCAACACAAACTGGTGGCACGCAGCGCTTGCAGCACTGAAAACCTCTGCGCCTTTGCATGCATGTGTGGCACGCCGTCCTACAACCTCACCAGAACAGCAGGGAGATCAGTCCAACCCACCAATATGTCCTTGTAATTTACCGTCTTCCAGTCCTGCAGCGTTCCTTCCAACCTGACCAGAGCAGCATGCTCATTCTATCGACTGCACCCACCAATGATGTCCTTGTACTTTTCGGTCTTCCAGTCCTGCAGCGCATCAATCAGCTGCGTCTGCTCCGCCTCGTCCGCCGGCGCGCGCCCGCCCAGCACGCTGCTGGTGGGCCAGCCGTTGAGGCCAAAGTAGTGCCGCATCTTGGGCTTGCCGCCGCCCACCTGCGGTGCATGGCATGAAAATGTCAGCCGCGACAAAGGCCAGATGCAGCCAGGGTTGACGTCGCAGCAATCTGTGCAAGTCGGCACAGAAACTTCCCCACCCACACACGCAGGGCATGATGTAGTGAGTGCCCAACTCACCCTGTTCTGCAGGTCATCATAATACTCTTTGGTCCACACCACCGGTCACCACAAACTCGGAAAACATGGCCAATCAACCAGCGGCAACCCACCCGGTTCTGCAGGTCATCGTAGTATTCCTCGGTCCACACCACCGGCGTGCCGGGCGCGTTGGGGCAGNCGCANCGTCAAAGTGCGCAAANTGTGGCGTTGTAGGCCATGCGATGAATGTCCTCGCTCTCCACAATCACGCCTGCAGCAGYGGAGTTGAATTCGAAGATCAAAGATAATACATATCCACTGGGGCTCAATCGTTAACGTCCTCGCTCTCCACAATCACGCCTGCAGCAGTGGAGTTSRWKTCNARGRTSAWAGWYMATAYWT
>JADXDR010000017.1:354863-379824 GCA_025026875.1 Chlorella ohadii
GCAAWYWWAMNTSASTGCCTGCAGGCCGCCGCTCGCCGCTGCCGCTGCTGCCCGCACCGCCAGCCGCTGCGCGCGGGCCGCTGCTGCCGCCGCTGGCCTGCTGGCAGCGTGGTGCTGCTGCGCTGAGCGCAGGGGTGCTGCCGGGGCGCTGCAGGCACAGAAACATGGGAGGTGTCGGGCAGGAGTTGGCCGCAGGCGGGCTGCAAGGCTGCGGCTGGGCTGCAGGCGGCAGCGGCGGCGGGAGCAGCTGCAGTGGCGGCAGCGCCAGCTGGTGCGACACTCACCATCGGATCGCCCGAACCGTTGGCTGCACGGCCCTGCAAGCTGCGGGGCGCACGCCCACTGCTCGGGAGGTGGTAGTGCAAGCCATGAACAGAGCTTCCGCTGCCCAAGGCGCCGCCAGAGTGGTTGTACGATCCAATGCGGTTGTTTGTGAGTGTCGCACGGCAAAGCTGTGCAGCTCAAGCTGGGGGCAGCAGGGAGCGCAGCAGCCGAGACAGAGCCATGCAGGGCCATCACGCGGCCTGCACCCCTGCCAGGCACTGACCGAGCCTTCAATTATTGCACCAGGGCCTGCTCAGCGCTCCGGGCTGAGTGGCGCGCCTGCGGCACCCTTGCCTTTCGGGGCTTGCCCCGCGCAATGGACGCCGACGTTGAACTGACACCGCAAGACAGCGCATTCATCCAAACAGCGTCCCAGGCCTCCTGCGGCGCGCTCGAAGTGCTGGCACAAAGGCGCGGCCCGCTCCCGTCCACCACGAGCCTGGCCAGCAGCATGGCAGCAGCCGGCGAGGAGGAGGCGCTCGTGGTGAGCGGGGGGACGGGCGATGCCTGCTCCTGCCAGCGCCAATTCGGCGGTGCCTCTTGCCGGCGGCGGCGTGACTCATTCGACCACATTTGCCGGCTACAGCCAGCGCCAGCCAGTTGCCATGCCAGTGTCGGCTGGCTGCCTGCGCGCCCCAGTGCACCGCCTGCACGCCAGCCAGCCAGCTCGCCTTCTGCTGACCCCGCACCATATGTGCCCCAACCCGCCGTGGTGACAGGTGGCAGCTGACGGCTCCGGCGGTGTACGCCTGGCGAGCGACATTGCGCGCGATGTGACGCAGCTGCTGGAGCACGACGGCCTCCTGGAAGCAGGGGAGGTGACTGGCGCAGGTGCGCAGCTCTCAGCACCCGGGAGGCGCATGCCACACTGGGGTGGTGCCCCAGCCGCCGGCCACATGCGCCAAGCAGGGGACACGTGCCGCCGGGGCATGCTTACCAAGCCTGCAGAGCTCTGGGCTGTGGCCCGTGATGCACCACATTCGTCCACTGAGCTGCACGGGAGCTCCAAGCAATGCTTGGTTGCTGCTGCTAGCTGCGCAGCGGCCCTCCCACAGTGCTCAGCTGCGCAGTGCCGCCGCCCTCCCCCCCTCCGCTTGCAGGCGCGCCACGGCTGGCCATCCACCGAGTGGCAGATGGGGAGGACGATGTGGTTGAGATTGAGGTGGTGCACACGATACGGTAAGCAGCTAACATGTGTGGGTGGCGAGCAGCTGGGCTGCCTGCTTGGGGCCCATGCACATGCGGCTGACCTGTGGGCAGCTGCTTCCAGCTATCTGTGCTTGGTTTGGCGCATGCAGCAAGCGCCTGGGCACCCTGAGCCATGCTTGGCGGCTGCCCGTTGATCCAACGGCCGCTGCCCCCTCTGGCGCAGGGCGCACCTGCGGCATAAGCCGCCTTCTGTGTCTGCTTCGGTGGGAGCATCGGAGCAGGGCAGCCTGGCTGAGGAGCTTGCATGTGGCACAACCACATCACAAGGCTCCAGCCGGTCTTCGCTGCACGATGTCAAGCCGGCCAGCGGCGGCAGCTCGCTGGCAGCAGAGGCGGCAGCCGCGCTGGCGGCCGCCGCAGCAGCCGACCCATCTGCAGCACCCACAGTGCTGCATGGCGGCGCTCACCCCACGCTGGCCTCTCGGGCCGGCAGCGGCAGCAGCGGCAGCGGCAGCGGCAGTGCCAGCACGCCCAGCCTGCGGGACCGCAGCATGCGCCAGCTGTCGGCTGTGGGCTCGGGCCTCAGCCTGCTGGCAGGCTCGCCTGCACCGCAGTCCCTTCAGCCGCTAGTGGCGGGGGCTGGGTACGACCTCCTACAGGCAGAGGCGCCGCAGCAGGCACAGCAGCAGGCGCAGCAGGCACAGCAGCAGCAGCAAGGGCATCAACAACAGCAGGCGCAGCAGGCGCAGCAGCAGCAACAGACCCAGCAGCGGCAGCAGGCGCAGCAGCAGCAACAGCAGGCGCAGCAGAGTGCGCCGCTGCCGCAGTCTCCCTTCGGTGCGGCCGCTCCAGCCGACACTCTGGCGGCGGTGGAAGCCTGGGAGCAGCGGCAGGCGGAGGAGCTTCGTGCGGAGGAGCGGCGGCGGGCGGCGGCGGCTGATGCAGCGCTGGCTCCCTATGAAATTGACCCCCGGGATGTGCTGGTTGGCGAGCGGCTGGCAGTCGGCGGCTTTGCCGAGGTGTTTGTCGGCAGATACCAGGTGCGCTGCCGCTTAGCGCGCTCGCCATGCCTTGCAAGCTTGCCAAGGCTCTGCGTTCACGACGCGCTGCGAGTTGGCAAGCCGTCCACTGGGGCTTTGGCGGCTGCTGCACGCTGCGCCACACCAAGCACTTTTGCTCATGCTGTTGCTTGCAAGCCTTGGCACGAAGCTGCTGGCGCGCTGCCTGACTCCAGGCTGCCCTCACCTGTGTTGCACGGCTGCGCTGCAGGGCACCCTGGTTGCCATCAAGCTGCTGCTGTCGGTGGACGAGCGGGGGCAGGAGCGCTTCAGAGCCGAGGTGGAGACGCTGGCCGCGCTGCGCCACCCCAAGTGCGCTCGTTGCGTTGTTGCCCCTCGCTCTGCTGCCTTTGCCGCCTGCATGATATTCCTGGCCAGCTGTACGGCAGCAACTGCCCTTGCATGACGGCGCTGTGCATCCAGTTGTGGTGCCTTTGTTGGGAGCTCCCACCTGGCGCCCTGGCTTGGCCTCTGACCCAGCCTGCCCCACCTCCCATCCCCTTCCCTCATCTGCAGCATCGTGCTGTTCATGGGCTGCTGCACCCAACCATACCTGGCCATCGTCTCAGAGTGAGCAGCGAGCTATTTTATGCCGCGCCGGGCTGGCGATTACGCGCTGGCATGGCCGCTTGTCCTTCGCCCTGCCTGCGTTGGGGGCAGCTGCTGCAAAACTACTGCGCTGATGGGCCACCATCCCGCCTGCTACGTTCCTTTGCAGGTTCATGCACCGCGGCTCGCTGTTCAAGCTGCTGCGCCGAGGAGGCAACAAGCCGCTGGAACCGAAGCTGCAGCGCTCGGGTGAGCATGTGTTGCTGCATGTCTGGGGTCGCACATTGCACCATGCCCACTGGACTTGCTGCTTGTGTGATTGGTTGCTCACTGCACAGTCGTCGGCATGCGTGTTTTGCACCTAGCAGCTCTCTCTGCTTCATGCGCAACACATGCTCGCGTGCTCACATTCTGCGCTCCTGGATCTGCCCACCCCTCTCGTCCGTCCCACCCTGCAGTGGCCATTTCTGTGGCCCGGGGCATGGCCTACCTGCACACTCGCTCCCCGCCCTTCCTGCATTTGGACCTGAAGAGCGCTAAGTGAGCCTCGGGGAGGCTGAGGGAGGGGTTCGGCAGCAACCCAGCTTTCCAGGCTTGGCAACTGTGCACTGCCGCTGCATGACCCACCTGCGGAGCGGCTATTGGTTCTGTGTGGCACACAACAATGGCTTGTTTACCTGCCTCCCTCGTCACTCCCCTCCACCGCGCAGCATCCTGCTGGACGACCGCTGGCGCGTCAAGATTGCCGACTTTGGCCTCTCCCGCGTCCGCTCCCACACCCTCGTCTCCGGCACCGGCGCCGGCACGCCAGGTGCACATTTGCCGCTGCTGCCGTTGGTTGGGCCCAGCCGACAGCTGCCGCGCACTGCTCAGTATGTGCACAATAGCTTCATGTGCAGTGTATTTCACACCCTATCCGCTGTTGCCTGCCTGCCGCGCTGCAGAGTGGATGGCGCCAGAGGTGCTGCGCTCAGAGGGTTATGACGAGCACGCCGATGTGTGAGTTGCTGCGTGCTGACCTGCAAGCGTACCATCCTGGCACCACCGCCGATTCACGACTGAGTCCTGCCTTGCCATTTGCTGATCTCCCCTGCCCTGACCTGCGCTCGTATGCAATCCCATCTGCCCATCTGCAGGTACAGCTACGGTGTGGTGCTCTGGGAGGTTCTCACCGGCCAGCAGCCCTGGGCGGGCATGCACGCCATGCAGGTGCGCCCAGCTGTCGCCTAGCTGCTTTGCGTGCTGTTGCCCTGCCTCCACACACCTTGCCCTGCTGATGTCAGCCCACTGGGAACTGGCCCCCTCCCTCTTCCCGTCAAACCGCACCTGTAATGCCCAACAGCCAGCCCCCCGCCGAGCACACCTGGGTTGCACGCTGCACGCGGCTGGCACAACTCCACCTGGCTCGCCTGCCCTCACACTCTCGCGCGCACTGCTGCCTCCCTGTGCCTCCGTGCAGGTGGTCGGCGCGGTCGGCTTCCAGAACAAGTCGCTGCCGCCGCCCACAGAGGGCGACCCCTTCCTCATCAGCCTCTGCCTGCGGTGCCTGGCGACCAACCCGCGCTCCCGCCCGCTCTTCCCGCAAATCGTGCAGGCAAGGCCGCCGCTGGGGGGCTCTGGCCTACTGCGCTTGCTGGGCTGCTGGGTGGATTTGCATTCTGCACACTGGGCACCCAGCAGGTGCCATGCAACTCAGCACGCAGCTGGCATGCTGAATCTGGGCTCTAACCTTTGCTGACCTCCTCCCCTTCACTCCCCCACTGCCTTGCCCTCAGGAGCTGGAGCAGCACTACTCTCGGGGCTCCTCGTTCGCCTCCCTGGGCAGCCACACCCTCAGTCAGGGCGCAATCCAACTTGACACCAGCGACGCCACGGCCGCCGCCAGGGCAGGCGGGGCTCGCGAGCTGCCCGCCATGCCCGCCCCGCCGCCGCCCTCGCTGCATGGCCCCCCAGGCCTGCGGCTGCCGGCACGCGCTGTGTCCCGCAACGGCAGCAGGGCAAAGAGCAGCAGGTGCGGGGAGAGCAAGCGGCCGTACGGCGGGCAGGGRTCCAGCCCTTTCCAGCACGACAGCCCCSCMGCGCCTGGCAGCCCCSGCMGCGTGTCGCCCTTTGCGTCCGCACAGCTGCCATTCGAGCAGGGCGACGAGGTGCAGCAGGCGCAGCAAGCGCCGGCGGCGCAGCAACAGGCGCAGCAGCAGGTGCAGCAGCAGCAGCAGCAGGCGCGGGCGCAGCCCCCTGCGCCGGCGCCCGTGCAGCTGCACCCCGCGGCCAGCATGACGAACGACAGTCCCTTTGCCAGCCTGGCTCCCTTTGGTGACAGCGACGAAGAGGAGGGGGCAGCGGCGCCGGCCCGGCTGGACGGCATTCCAGAGGCGGCCAGCGGCAGCTTGAGTGGCGCACCCACCGGGGGCGGCGGCACTGAGGGCGGCGAGCGGTCGGAAGCCAGCCTGTCGGAGCGGCTGCGCCTGTGCGGCCTGGATGGCAGCGAGATGGGCAGCAGCCTGGAGGAGCCAATGCAGGTAGGGGGCGCTGGGCCGTGCTGTGCTGCGCTGCGCTGTGCTGCGCTGTGCTGTGCTGCTGGTTTTGGCGGCGATGGTGTTGCCGCGGCTGCGGCTGCTCTGCCATCATTGCACTCTGCTTGCAGGCACCACCTTGCATGCGTTGCTGTACGTTGCAACGCACTCACTAATCTGTCCCTATTCCCCTCCCCCCATGCAGAGCGAATACATGGGTGCAGGCGCGCTGGCGCGGGCCGCCACCCTGCAGCAGCACCTCGAGGAGGCGGCAGCAGCCCGCCCCGCCGCACCCGCGGCCCGCCTGGCGCGGCAGCGCTCAGCCAGGGAGCTGTCTCCGTCTGCCCAACGCAAGGACTCCGCTGCCAAGGCTGCCGGCGGCGGCGGTGGCTCCGGCCCAGCCAGCGTGGCGGCCCTGGGGCTGCCCGCAGACGGCAAGGCGGCGCTGCTGCATGGCGTCGCCTCGCCACGTGTCCCGCCCTCCTTCCCGTCTGTGACAGAAGCGGCGGCCTGGTGCAGCCTGGACGATTCTGCGCTTTAGTATAGAGAGCCCAGCGTGCACAGCATGCACAGCATGGCGGCTGAGGCTGCCCAGTGCAGCCGGTGTCCTTACAGCACCCTGCTCGCTTTCAGAGAGAGATGACCAGAGCCCAACCCATAGAACGACCGCTTCACACAGCAACACCTGATTCAAACAATCCATATTCAGACCTCCAGTATGTTATGCATGTTTATCCGCCACGCGTGCTTGATCTGCCTTGAAACGATTCACCATCTGTGGTTTGCGTGCCCTCTTCGCATCACATCCATCCCTTTTGCAATGCTGCTGCTGCCGCTGCTGATGCGGGGGCACAGCACTTCGCCTCTTTTGCACTGCCGCAGCGCTCTGCAACTCTCACGTTTGGCAACACACCACTGGCCTGCTCACTGATGACCGAAACCCTGCAGCCGCCACCGTTTCAAACCGCCCAGTACCCTCTTTTCCACCTCTTTTCCCACGTGGCACCCTCAGTACCATCAGACCCATGTTTAGGCAGCTGCATTGGTTCATGTATGATGCACGTTTCACCCCTATTTATCTCCAGCCAGCCGCTGAATGGACTTCTGGCTGAAGCAATGTAACGATGAAGTTGGCGGGCCCGCTGCCAGACGGTTACAGCCAGATGGAAGGATGTGCATGGGAACGAGCCTGAGCATGTTTAGTGTACAGGGTGCAGGAACGATAGTGGGCAGAGGGCGACTAACGTGCGTCAAGTGAGCAACATGGCCTGGCAAACATACTGTGCAGCTAGAATACAAACCATGCCTTCGAGAAAAGCGCAGGTGCGCAGGAGTGGCCAACCCACACCATTTCGTCCAGTCAAAAGCCCTCAAGACACCACCTCCGCAGCCATGTGCCCGGCCATCACCGCCAGTGCAACCAGCGGCGTCTGCTTCGCGTAGAAAGCCCAGGCCGCCAGGGCGGCGAAAGCGGCATTCTGGGGCCGCACGGCGCCGCCGCCCTGCAGCTGATTGAGCAGCTTCCAGAGGGATCCCACACCGAAGGCGGCCACCAGCCACTGCAGTGCGGCAGGGGTGGGGGGNAGATGAGGCGTGGGGGAGGTGTGGGGCAGGGGAGGTCAGGGGTAGCGAGAGCCTGCGTTGAAGGAACCCTGGTGCTGCTGCACAAAGGTGCTATTGCAGACCTGCATGCAAGCCCAAGCAAAAGCGGTATAAAGGCAACGACGAGCGAACCTGGGCAGAGAGGCCAGAGTAGATTGCAGCTCCTAGGGTGGCCAGCCACACCCAGCGAGAGTAGGCAAAAGCGGGCAGGGCGTCCGTCTGTGAAGTGTGGGCCAGGCGGGGGAGGGTGGTGGCGTGCTTGACAGTGGCAGACCCTGTTGTGGCGGCCCCAAAGTGGCAGCCAGCAACTGCTGCTCGATGTACCACCAGCACGCACGCCGTCACCGGCGGTGGCAGGAGATTGCACAGCGGCAGGACACCCAGTATGACCACCGCTACTGAATGCTGCGGAAACACAGCAGCGTCCTCACCAGCAGCACGCCAAAGCCGGCTGCCGCAGCTTCAAAGGGCGACAGCAGGCCGCCCAGTCCGCCCAGGAAGTTGACGGCCAGAAAGGCGGGGCCTGCAGCGGTCAATACAACAAAGGGCATGTGGGCATGCCTCTGTAGGTTGGAGTCTCTCCTGTGAGCGGCACTGAAAGACTGCCGCTTTGTTGCAGGCGGCCCACAGCAAAAGATACCTGGGCAGCAAAGGATGCGGTAAACACAGCCACCCGCCCTTAGAGAGCTCACCCACAAAGCCACCCACGCGGTCTTGAAGCGCCGGGCCCTGCTGCACGTCCAGTGCAGCCAGCAGGGCAGAGGCCAGGGTGTACCATGCCAGCGCCTTGAAGATGAGGGGGCCGGTCAGCTGGAACCTGCGCAGAACGAAGGCGGGAGATGCGACGTCAGCTGCACCATCAGTCATTCAGCCTGCGGCAGCCATCCCTGGCTGTGTGGAGCTAGTGCACCAGCGAGCTCCTCGCTCACCCCAGCTGGCCTCGCTTGGCAAGCTCCTGAGCTGCGAATGCCGTCAGGGTAAGATAGCCAGGCAGCTCGCTGCGCGTCTCTCCATCAATGTTCTCACTGATGCCTGGCAGCGCCTGCAGACGGCCGGGGGAAGGCTGGCGCAGCGGCGCCGCCGGCGCTGGCGGGCGGGCTGCCAAGCGGCTTCCAACGCGGCGCTCGGCGCGGCGTGCAGTTTGTCTGCCAGCGGGGCGCTGTCCGACGCCCAGGGACAGCGCAACAGCAGCTGGCATGCCAGGGTTCTTTCTGCCTCAGAAGTCTGGTCAGGACGCCGCCGCCGAGCTTCCAGGCGAGCCAAAACGCAGGGCAGCTTGATCGGATCTGAGAACACGCGTCGATAGGAGCGCCGCTGGCAGATGCTGCCCGGCTGCCCGCCGCCGCCGCTGCGCTGCGCCGGTAGGCGCCCCCCGGTGCCATCGCTGTGTGTTACACGTATGAAGCACAGGCACAGAGTTCAATCTGATGGATGGTCCGTGGTGTGAGATAGCTTTAGTCTCAACGGGTTTGCGGAGCATATATGAAGGTCAGGCCACAACACGGATGTACGGGAGTGTTTGCCACCACCAGAAGTCAGCAGCTTGCATAAATTATTCTTGGGCAACAGGGGAACAAGGTTCTGAAGTACGAGAGCGGCAACGCATCCGGGCTTTGCTTGTTCAACTGTGTTGCTCTCATCAAGCCGCCAGCAGCGCCAGCGCCGCAGCCGCCCAGAGAGCGGCAGCAGGCAGGCCGAGCTTCCAGCTGCCGCTGGACGGCGCAGCGGTGGGGGCAGGGGCAGACGCGGCAGTAGCGCCAGACACCGCCTTGTTCTGCAGGCGGGGTGGAGGTGGGCAGGGGAGTGTTGTCTGCTCAGCTCTTTGCTGTTGCACGGGCGCACACCCCACACGCAGCGGGCAGACAGGCAAGAGCCGTCCAACAGCTTAACGAAGCTTGCCATGCTGCATCCCTGTCAAAAAACANCAGCAGGCACAGCAGTGATGCGTGGTACGCACCGGCAGGGAGGCCTTGAGATTGATGCACTGCTGCTCCCACGCGCCCGGCTGGTCCACCACGTTCACTGCACAATGAGAAGGGAGGAGGAGGGAGGCAGTTTTGGGGGCAGCTAGCTCAATGGATGGTGCGAGGTGGAGTGACCCCCGTTCACACAGTTGGGGTGGGCGAGAGGGAGCAGGAGCAGGGTTGTTGGGAGGGAGGCACTGCCAGCTGGCCTCGTGTCTTCGATTCTGCACCTTGGTGCCGTGCCGCTAGCCCGGCGGAAGGTGGATCGTGCGCCCCTGCGCTTGGCCATGCGGTGCTGCAAGCGCATGTGTGGTTGCCATCTGTCGGGTCTGTGCGCCTGAGTGCGCTTCCCCCACACCCACTGCCCAACAGTCAACAACAGCCGCCCCCGCACCTGAAATGCGGCGCAGCAGGCGGTAGGCGAGGTTGGAGGTTGAGCGGGAGCCCAGGTTGGCATCAAAGCCGGAGCCGCGGAACTTCTTCAGCTTCTTGGCGAAGGCGTCCCAGCGGGAGCAGTTGAAGTCCAGGGCGCCGGGGGCGTCGGGCAGCACCGCCGCCTGCGTGTGAAAAGGGCAGGTGGGTTTTTGTGGGGAGGGCAACTAGTGGGGTGGTGAGGTTGGATAGGCACCGCAAGCGTGCATGCAGGCAAGCGCAGCTGCCACTACAGGACTCGAGGAAAGGGGCCCCAGCGAATGATGTGTGTGGAGGGACAGTAGGAGCTCACCTTGGCGGCCTCATACTCGCAGAGCAGCGCGTTGTACTCGTCCACAAACTGGGTCACGTTGCCCAGGATCTCCGCCCTGCAGCGGCCAAGCGTTTGCAGGCGTTCAAGGCTGGCAGGGCGCGAGGTGCTGGCTGATTAGGGTTTTTTTAGGGTACCCCAAAAGCATGCGGGGCGCGCTGCGGGGCATGATTACACCAAACAGCACTGATACTCAACACCGATGTGTGCAAGTTTGCTGCACACAGCTGGGCCCACCTGTCCCAGTTGTCGGGCTGCTGCGTGGGCTCCATGACCTGCAATAAAGCGGCGCCGGCAATTGCTACAAGGTGACTGGTGTACAGCAACCAGGGCCGCGCACCAACATGCAGCCGCTGTTGCAGCCTCTCCCGAACAGCGTTCGGCCTCTTTGCCACAGCGGCACACCGACTGGCTCACCCAGCTGTCGGTGGTAAACGAGTACAGGCCGGTGCCATTGACGGGCATCTGGTTGGGGGGCTTGGTGGGCAGGATGGTCACCTGCAGGGAGTTGCATATAGCAAAAATGCAGGCTGGGCGCGCTGTAACCCGGAAGCCTGGGCAGAGAAGCACCGAGTGAGCAGCGCCGCAACCTGCCGCCGGGCATGCAGCCAGCAGCACAACAAGCAGGCGCCACAAGCTGGCCGGAACGGTACAGCAGTGGCTGCAGCAGCAAGGGAGGCGCACCTCGGCAACCAGTCCATTGAGCAGCACGCCCGTGTCGGGGTCCGGCTTGGGGGTGGTACGGCCCTGGGAGTCGGTGAATGTCGCCTCCTGCAGCGCGCCAGGAGGGGAAAGGGAGGGGGCATGTTGCCACCCTCTGTGATGCGCCGGTGCCCAGCTCGCTCAATTGGTCCAAATTGGACACAGGCGTAAGGGTCCTGCCACCGCACAGGCAGCAAAGAGGCGTCGCCCAGCTAGACTGCATCTTCTCACCTGCTCTCCCTCGATGTACGAGTTGTACAGCTTGGAGATGGTGTCATACTGGCAAGCCGCCTCGCACACGGGGCCCTCGGGCGCCTTGCACGACGTGGGGCACACGCTGCCGTTGACCGCCAGGAAGACGTGGATGCCCTGTTATGTGGGGACAAACGGATTGCGGGGAGCGCTAGTTGGGTGGGTGAATCACAACCACACCGATGCTTAAGCTGGGTTGTGCAGCAACACAGAAGTGCTGGTGCCCCGCACGAGTTCGTAGCAGCCAAACAATAAGGGTGATTGCAGTGCAGCTGCGTGCCGCTGCTCCAGGCGGCTCACTCACCAGGTCTGCCAGCTCATCCCACTCGTAGCTCGCAGCAGAGCCCTGCAAATTGGAAAGGCAATTATGCGGGTGACAGGTTGCATTGAAGCATGGGCGGACCTGTCTGCTCACAGGGATGCGCCAGCGAAAGCGCACTGCTGGACCGCTAGGCGCACCGGTTGCCGAACACACATGCCGGCCGCACCTGCAGCTCAATTGCATCAATGGTGAACTCGGGCGGCAGGTCCATGGCAGCCACGTTGCGCTCCACCAGCGCGATAGCTGCCTGCAACGCAACAGCAGGGGCGGGCCAGCGCAGCAAATATGTTGCCAAAACGCCGGGCACTCTGTACTGTGGATTGGCTGGTGCATCCCAAGTATGGGCCGCTGGCCCTTCAAGTATGGCACACCCACAGCCCTTGCCCTGCCCATTTGCAGTCTACTGAGAGTGACTCACCTCCCGGACGTCGGGGTGCATCTGGCCGTCGAGCACCTCGGTCGCATTGTCAAAAATGCGGGGGTCGAGGGTGGTGGGGAAGGTCGTCACCCGCTCCACCGCCTGCTGCAGCTGCTCCGCGCTCTCCGTCACCACGGGAGCATTGGTGGGGCAGCCGTTTGGCACTGCCGCCGCGGCGGGCGCAGCCTGCATGGAATGCGATGAGCAGGGAGGTGGGGACTGAGCGTGGCGGCACGCGCCCCTTGCAAGCCGCAGCGGCGGGAGCGGCGGCACCGCCTGCCTTCAAAGTGACCCTTCCCCTGGCTGCCTGCCAGCGAGCGCCACTCCCTGCCCACACACCTGCAGCGCGGCCAGGAGGCAGGCGAGGGCCACAGCCTGCAGGACCTTCATCGTGAGCGCGTTTGTACAGCGCTCAGCGGGGGTTGCGTTGTCTGTGCTGACGCCAGGCGTGCTGCCACTGCGTTGGAAGCGGTGCCTGGGCTCGCGGGGGGGCGAGCGCTGCGGAAAGGACACAGGCTGGCCGCGGCCTTGCACCCAGCTGCTTCTCCGGGCTTGCAAGTGCTAACAAACCTAGAGGCCAGCAGCAAGCAAGGGCAAGTGCCCCGCCGCGGCAACAGGCTGGTAAATCATGCCGCTGCGCGCTGCGGCATCGGCGTGCAGGGTGGCGGCGGCCAATGGCGGCCGGCCAATTAAGAGGCCTGGACATGATCCTGGCCTATGAGCTGCATGCACCACATGCATGCCAGCACAGGCACCATCCTCGTCTTGCTGCCATGCGATGCTGTTGCAGCAGGGCCGCTGTGGCTGCAAGGAGGCAACGCGTTTGGCGCCCCTTGGGCACGTGTCTGCTGCGCACACCTGTGCGGATGGCTAGGGGCATGGGGCTCAGCTTGTTTGTGCACCCTGCTGCTCCAAATGAAACTTTACACCTGCGCAATTGAACTGGATGCATTGCTGCTCCAATAATGCCGCCAGCGGCGCCATGGCCAGCCCAGCCACCCGGCCGCTTTGCAGGAGAACACCGACGGCTTGCCGGGTCATCATGGGCGACACCATGCTGCGTCAGCAGCAGGGCAGATAGCCCCAATCGTACCTTACCTACACAAAATGCTGGCAGTGACAAGTGGAAGCAGGCATCCCCGCAAGTTGGCTTGCAGGGGAGGAGACCATGCGGCTGGCGCTGCCGCCACTCTGCCGCCACCGCAGCGGCGCCGCCAGGGCGGCCTGGACCCCAGTCCGTGCGCTGAACGCCAGTTGACCAGTGCATCCTCACGCATCCTTGCCGCCTGCCCAAACCATCAAAGAGCGCTTGCCTGTTGAAGCCTCGGCTGTTGAACGCGCGTGGCGTGGCCTCTCCTCCTGCCAAGCGCGCCAGCTGCTGTTGGCGCCCAGTGATCGCCTCCTAGCCTCCCGGGCGGCTCGCCGCTTGCCGCCGCCGCCGCCGCCGCCGCTGCCCACAACCGGCGGCAGTGCGGCGCCATGGCTGCCGAGGAGCTGGAGCAGCTGCGGGTGCAGGTGGCGCGCCTGGAGGAGCAGCTGGCGGAGGAGCAGCACCTGCGGCGTGCAGCCGAAGCGGCCACAGAGGCCGTCGCTGCCGACCGCAACCGACTGCAGGTGTGCCATCCAGTGCTGCGGCTCACTTCCATGTCTTGTCGTCCAGGCCAATGCGCCTGCTTCAACTGCTGCCCCTCCTTGCCTCCACTGCAGCGAGCACGGGACGAGCTTGCGGCAGCGCTCCTGGCAGCTGAGAAGCGGGTGCTTGAAGCAGAGGAGGAGGCGGCCGCTGCTCACACCGCCGCCGCCGCAGCGCAGCAGCAGCTGCAGGCCGCAGGCGTGGCGGGAGGGCAGCAGGATGCTGTGCAGCGAGAGGGGCAGCAGGCACCAGCTGCTGGTGCCTCACCCAGCCCGCAGCGGCGGCAGTTGGCTGAGGAGGAGGCGGCTGATGCCGAGGTGCTGCTTGCGGCGCTGGACCAGGAGCGGCAGCGCAGGTGGGCTGGGGCTGGTGAAGTTTCGTGGTCCTGCTGCTTGTGTTTGTGCAGGCTGTACCATGTACTTGCTGTCTATGTTGGAGACCGTACTGTTTGCAAGCTGAATTAAGATTAGATTGTCCCCTATGCACCTCAGCCGAACAGCACTCCCGCCATGGCTCCATCGACCTCAGCAACATCAGCGCCCCGCCAAGCCATCCACCTGCCGTTCCCGTCTGCAGCGAGGAGCTGGTGCGCACATTAGAGGCAGCAGAGCGCGAGGCCGTGGCAGCCACGGAGAAGCTGCTCAAGGCGCAGGCCAAGATTGAGCAGCTCAAGGCAAAGGCAAAGGGCAAGGGCGGCAAGGACAAGGGCGGCCTGCCAGCCTCCCCGTCCCTGGCATCACTAGGAGAGGGAGGAGAGGCGGCTATAGAAGCGTTGCAGGAGCGCATTGCAGCGCTCAAGGCCAGCCGGGACAAGCTGATTGGCGCCTTTGACGCGCAGGCGGCCGAGATTGAGCGGCTGTCCGGAGACAATGCTGCGCTGGCAGAGGTGGGTTTGTTGGCAGGGGAGGGATGGAGCAGCATGGGGCTGGCGGGCTACAGCAAGCAGCAGGCTTTGGTCTACCAACATTGGTGCTGTGGGATGCAACGTGCCAGTGGCTGGGTGGTACACCAACTTTGTGCTGTCGGACGTTGCATGTGTGCTGCATTTGCATGGTCTTACTCTTGCAGCTCATTCTTCAGCAGCCACAGCCTGCCATATGTCCTAAACCCTGCGCACACTGCTGCTCCGCTGCAGTCGCTGGCCGAGCTGCGAGACACGGCATCCAAGTGGGAGGCACAGGCACAGGCCAGCCTGGCACAGAATGAGCGGCTGAAAGACCTGCTGGAGGAGTCGGCCACTTGGAGCATCCCCGCTGCGCACGGCTCGACCTCAGTGCCGGGCGGCGGCAGCAACGGCGGCGGCAGCACGGCAGCGGCAGCTGCGGTGCAGGCGGCTGAAGCGCTAGCTGCTGCCGCGGCGGCGGGGTCACCTCGTGCTGGCGAGGGGGGCGGCAGCGGCGGGCCGGCCGCAGGCGCTGCAGCAAAARATGGSAGCAGCCTGGCGGRGCYGKGCCGCAAGKTTGAGCGGGAGCTGCTGCTTGAAAAGGCCCGCAGCGCGCAGCTCGACCTGCAAGTCAGGTNGGGTGCCTTGTGCGGTTGCTGCTGGGAGTGTGGGGTGGGGTTGAGGAAGAGAGGTGCTGGCGAGCTGTGCATGGATCCTGTTGTGCATGGTGCGTGTGGCTGCCTGGGTGCCACCTGGCATATCCAGCATGGTCGAGCAGGGCAAAGAGCAACAGCTCAGTCGTCTTCCTCTCGCAACCCTCCCCTCAATACGTGGTTTGCCCTGCCTCCCGCCTGCCTGCCTGCAGGGCGCTGTGCATGGAGCTGACCCGCGCGGCGCAGAGCAGCAGCCAGATGCAGGCGGCGCTGCTGCCCATGCTGGGCGGCGTTGAGTCGCGCCTGGTGCAGGTGCTGGGCCTGAAAGCACGGTCCGCGGCTGTGGCTGGCGGCGGCAGTGCAGGCACCGCCTCCGGGCAGGCGTAGCAGCAAATACGCTACTTCCTGGCTTGTCTGACTGACTGACTTATCGGTTGACTGACGTCCTACCGAATGTAATGTCCCATCGAGCAGAGTGCCCTGCACTTTGCAGCACCGATTGTCGGCCGGCCCGGGCCCGCTGCGGCCGTCGGCAGCGCAGCAGATGCGGCGAGGCTGCTAGGCACCAAACCCGGCCTTAGCAACAAGGGCTCAAGCATCAGAATGGCTGCCCGCGCGCTTCTGCACAGCCAGGGCCCCTCCAGCGCGCTGCTGGGTGAGTTTGGGAACCCGCGCCCGTTTACCGCGGCCTGCTTGCGGTCCTTTGCTGCTCGATCCCTGCATTCTTGTCCTCTGTTCGTTTTGCAGGCGCTCAGCAGTTGCGGTGGGCCTCGGGCGGCCCGCTCTCGGGGCTACTGGAGGCAGCGAGCGGTCTGGTGACCAGGCAAGGGGGCAGAACGAACGGGGACATCGTCAGTAGCTGCTCTGTGTAATTAGAGGCGCCCTTGCTCGCGCCCCGCCACTGCTGCCGCCGCCACCGCCGACGCTGCTGCCTGTCACAACCCTCGATCGCCTCGCCGACTCCCTGTTGCAGGCCTGCGGCGCCGGCATACCCGACCCATGTTCCGCTCAACGGGCTGGAGAAGGGCGCGGTGGCGCTGCTGAGCCTGTGGGGCGCATTCCGCAACCCATGGCGCGGCGACCTGGTGGCGTCGGCGGGCGAGACCACAGGTGCTTTGTGATGCAGGGCTGGGCTCGAGCGGTGACAACGATGGACTTGTTGAAGCATATCAGGTCATCTGAACCACGCCAGTCGCTCCCATTGCGGAATGCACAGCGAGCTCAGCTGTTTCCACCAACAGCCGCATCAACAATCGCCCCCACACGCCCGCCCCCACTCCACTGCCCTGCAGGCCTGCCCGCCATCGTCGCGATGCGGGAGCGCATGCGGCGCTCGGAGGTGGGGCGCCAAATCCTGGCGGACCGCCCGATGATCACAGTGAGCGGTTCCAGAGAGTGCTAGGTGGATTTGGCCGCTGTGATGCTGTATGATGCACTTTTAGCTGGCTTCCAGCATTGTCCCTTGACTTTGCCAATCGCGCAGGCAGCCGCCTCGGCGTGGTTGGCGCCTGCTGCTGTGTGGCTTGTTGAGGTACATTGGCTCACAATCAAGCACTGCCCTCTGTGTGCTGCACCCTGCAGGACGATGTGGTGGCCCCTTGCTGGGACATGCCGGAGCACACATTCGGTGGTGCATACGCTCGCTTCATGGGCTCGCGCGGCTTCCTGGCCAGCGGCCGGCCGCCCTGCAGGTAAGCCGCAGGGAAGGGGAGGTCCCATCATCCCATGGTGGTTGCCCCGGTCCTGGCCGCCTTGCAAGTGCCAGCTGCGGCTGCTAGGCTGGGCGTTCGTTGTGACTATGTGGGCGATGCAGAGCTTGTCTATCATCGTAGGCAACAGCCCAGCACCAGGCAGCAAAGTCGTCATTGCCGCACCCTGTTGCTCCCCGCGTCTCCTCCCAGGTTCATCGACGATCCCGAGCTGGCATATGTCATCACCCGCGCCCGCCAGGTGGGCCCCTGCCCTTGTGCAGTGTGCAATTGCGGTTGTGCTTCTTCCCGCAACCCTGCCCCAGCAACCTGCAAGAGGCCCGCATTTCAACTTCCCAGCCGCATGATTTTGGCACTTATCCTCCATACCGATTGTGCATGTGAACCAATGTTGAACAAGCAGGTCCACGACTTCTGGCACGTGCTGTTTGGCTGCCACACCAACGGCTTTGGCGAGGTGGCGCTCAAGGCGGTGGAGTTTGTGCAGGTGAATGCAGTTTGTGCAGGTGGGTGCAGTTTGTGCAGGCGAGGTGGCGCTCAAGGCGGTGGAGTTTGTGCAGGTGGGCCGGGGTGGGCACATACCTGCTGGGCTGGGCTGCATGGCGCTGCACCCCTGCTGGGCTGGGCTTTGCTCGCTTCCTCACCGGCAGGCTGTGCAAGGGAAACGAGCTGCATGCGAGCCAGCTGTGGCGTGGCGACCTGCCCAGCCACCACAGGAGCTCAAAGGACAGCTGTTTGGCAGCTGGCATGGCGCTCTTTTGCTGCCCTAGCCGGGGGGCAGCGAAACGCACAACGCTTGAGCCAGTGACTGTGCCGCCCGCCTGGCCTGCTCACTCCCTGCAGACGGGGCTACCCATGACGGGGCTGGCGGTGCTGGCTGGAGAGTGGCGCTTCAAGCCAGAGGTAATGAACTTGTTGACCTAGGCTTGCTGTGCTGCTGTCACCCAGGTCCTGATGCAGCTGGAACGGCAGTGCACCATGCTAGCTGTCATGGCGCGCTTATCAGCCGTGCCGTGCCATGCCCGACTCGTTGCTCCCCACAAAACCATGGCTGCTGCCCACCCTCCTCCCTATACCCCCCGGGACCGAGCGCTGCTGAGCCGAGTTCCTGCCCTGGTTGCCCTACCATGCCTGCCATGCTGCTGCCTTCCTGACATGGCTATTTACGGCTCCACTCCTGCCCCCAGGACCGAGCGCTGCTGAACCGAGAGTTCCTGCCATGGGCGCTGCGCGCCGGCGCCCGCGCCCCTGACTTGATGTGCATCTACTGTGAGAGCTAGAGAGGGTGGGAGTGGGGGTAAGGTGGGATCATGTTGAAGTCGCTGCCTGCCCTACGTCCCCGTGCCACCCTTACTGTTCTTTCACTTTCCCCCGCAGACGAGAAGCACTTCGAGGACAACCTTGAAGAGCTGCGGCTTCGCTGGCGCATCGAGGTGGCCCCCGCAGCGCCCCAAAACTTGCAACCACAGCGCGCTCGGCTGGAACAGTCCGCCGACGGCAGCGAGGGTGAAGCTGCGTCAGGTGCGCCATCTGCGGCGGCAGCGGCGGGAGCCCCCGCGGCGGCGTGAGGTGGGCGCCGGGAGGCGTGCCGTGGAACGCCCATGTGGCTTTCGCCAATGTACAGTTGCAGCCTTGTTGTACCGATATGATGCCTTGAGTGCACTGCGATCGAACCTCTTGTACCCCTCTTTACACCCTGCTCTCATTTCATGCAACGAACGACATGCTGCGCTGCACTTCGGCAACCGCAGTGTGCATCGAGCGTGCCGCTGCAGCAGAGCAGATATCTGCCAACACAGATGCAGGCAACGCTTTGCATGCCCTGCAATCACAAGCTGCGTGCAAGCAGAGGCCTGTGCAGCGCACGGCAGCATGCCTCACGTGGCTCGCATGCTGCCGCCGCCGCCGCCGCCGACCGCCCACAACTGCACGCATGGCCCGTGCAAGCCCGCAAGCGCCGCCGATCGCGCTATTGCATTTCTTGATCAGCGACGTGCCGGGCTGCTTGCTTGGTGCAACTGGTCAGTCGGGTCGCGGAGATGGGCAAGTTCAAGGGCGGCAGGGGGCGTGGACGCGGTCGGCGCGACGAGGACGACGAGTTCGATTACCGCCCGCCCGTCGGTGAGCGCTGCAGCGGGACATGCAGCTCTTTGCCGCGCTTGCAGGGCCCCTGGGCACCGCCCTGCCCCGTGTATGCGCAGCAAGCGATCTACAGATCCTCAGGCAACGCGCCGGGCCGCTGCAGACGCTCTGCGCTTGCTGCCGCCGCTGCCGCTGGCCGACCGCTCGCCGCCGCTGCTTGCCGCTGCCGTGCTGCAGGCGAGCAGCCGCGCACGGCCGGCATGATGCCGCCATCCGATAGCGAGGATGAGAGCAGCGAGGAGAGCGGTGGCGAGAAGGAGCAGCAGCCCAAGGTGGTCATGATTCAGGTGCGGATGCCCGCATGGGCGGCAGAGTTGGGTGCTGGGGTGGTCCGAGCGGACGGGCCAGCTGAACATGGTGGCTGCGCTGACTGGCCTTGAGACAGGCCGTCGATGCTGGTGTGATCCCCAGCTGTTCGACTTGTGCCTGTGCAGAATCCCAAGGCAGGCCAGATGCCCACCGACTCGGAAGAGGGTGAGCCGCCGTCCCCTTGCCCAGCTTGTGATGACAAGCTGCTGGGGCTGCGGCTGGGTGCCGGTTCTGCTGCTCGCCGGCCTCGCCACGCAAAATCCGGGGGCCCTGCACACCTCACACCGGCGTCAACCCGCTGCCCAGCCCTGCTTCAACCCATTGCTCTCACCCGCAGAGAGCGGCAGCGAGGAGGAGAGCAGCAGCGAGGAGGAGGAGCTGCCGCCGCGGCCGCAGCCCGCAGCCGCGCCGCGCCGCAAGAAGGGGGAGGAGGAGCCGGACCCGGAGCAGATGCGCAAGGTAACACGAGCTTCTTAGAGTAATCTGTACTTGTGCGAGATTGCGGGCAGGTGTTGCAAGAAGGGGGAGGAGGAGCCGGACAAGGAGCAGATGCGCAAGCTGACACCAGCTGTCTGGCATGTTGCTGTGATTACTGCTGGTGTGTGGCGGCTGGAAGTTGTGTTGCGTGCGCTGTATTACCTGCGATCACTGAACGTTGCAGCAGGACAAGCTAATTAGCGGGCACGCTGCAATTGTGTGCCCACCGCCCAACCTGTGCTGCTGGCCTGATGTGCTGGCGCTTGTCAACACTGCTGCTGCGCAGGACATGGAGCGGCTGGCGCTGATCCGCAAGAAGCGGTGAGCGCTGAATTTCGGCAGTTGACTGAGGGCATGCATGCGTTGCCCACCACCCTGCACATGTGTCACCAAAAATGGCGAGGGCACAGCTTGCAAATCATGGCGCTTGCATGGGGGAGACACGCCGGGCTGTGCAAGCTCACTTTGCACACCTTGCCACCCACTTCTGGCTGCTGTGCAGTGAGGAGGAGCGGCAGAAGCGCATCGAGCAGGAGGGCTTTGACCGCTTTGCGCCGCCCAGCGAGGGCAACCAGCGGTGCGTTTGGAGCGAGGGGATGGTGACGTTTTTGGCTGAGGGAGCAGTGGGGAACAGTGAGAYGYTGCCRCCCCTGGCGCATGCCTGGGCAGGGCCGGTTGCATGTGGGGTGCGCTGCACAGCGCTCTGGCGCGCAGCATGTGCAACATGTGCTCACCCACCCAGCCGCTCACACGGCCGCCTCTCGACCCGCTGCCCCATGCCTTGCCAGGCCGCTGCCAAAGGACTATGTGAAGCGGAACGAGTGAGGATCTTGGCAGGCGGCAGCGGCGGTACGGATGTAAGACCAGCTTAGGCAGCTGTCCGTTGCAGTTTTCACTTGTAACACTTCCGTCTGTGAGGTGTAGCCATTGACAGGCCACTGGCAGGTTCCTTGGCCGCAGGCAGCTGAAGCGTGCAGCATGGTGTGCCGCTGCTGCTCTGCGAATGGCTTCAGCCTGTGCAGAGCCATGCTGCCCCTGGGTGTGGAGTGACATGTGGTTATGCGGCATGCACCAGCAGGATCCCGGCCTGTGGCGAGCGCAWGCCCTGAGGGGCTGTCGCAGCCAGTCTGCGAGTCTCCCKGGCACTCCGCAAGCGGCTTTTKGGCGGGGCGTGAGACTGCATGTGGATGGCGTTGCCATGTGAGCCTGCCGTGAGGGACCAGTCATGGCCGCACCTGCCCTGAAAAGAAGCAGAGAGACCCCGGCGTTGGGTGGAGCGGCGCCAGGCGAGGGCACSGTGAASGCGGSGKGAGGSGGCGCCCCCGCCGGCCAGCCAGGGCGCAAAGCGCCAAAGTTCGAGGTAGACATGGCAGCCAGCCCCTGCTCTCCTCGTCTATCTGTGCAACGAAAGGCGCCGTTTCGGACCGCGGGCAGTGCTGCACAATCAGACCCGCATGCCAGATAGAGAAGCTCCGTGAAATCTTTTCATGCAGGGCAAACGCTTGCTTTCTGTCCATTCGCGCCCCGCGTTCACCCCTGCGYGCACTSCACAGCCTTTACCAGCGAGCGACGGATTTAAAATTGAGCAAGCCATTGCTGCCAAATCTGATGAGGTGACAGAAGTCTGCCAGATTTGTTTCCGGCTTGCACCAGCGGATGCGACGCAATGCGGCTGGTTGCTGGTCCCTGCAAGCCACAATCTTGTGCTCACTGCCCAGTCTAGCCTAGTCTTGTTACTTTTCGCCAGCCCCTTAGGGCCCCGCCGAGGCTGTCAGCTTGTACCAGGCCCCCATGAAAGGGTGGGGGCCACAGGTCATGAGGGCAGATGAAGTCTAAAAGCGTGCATTCCAAGCGGCGCTACTGGAAGCAAGCATGGTTTGTGCTCACTGCTCAGCTGATGCTGCTGGCCTGACGTGCTGGCGCACCTTGACACTGCTGCTGCGCAGGACATGGAGCGGCTGGCGCTGATCGGCAANGAAGCGGTTAGCGCTGAATGTCGGCAGTTGACTGAGGGCATGCATCTGCTGCTGGCTGCCTGCTCTGGGCCAGGGAACAGCTTGCAAGCTGGATGACATGGGTATCATGCAGCGCCATAGCGTGCATTGTGCCTGCAAGTAACCGCCGCCTCCCCCCTNCCCTGCTCCTGGGCTGTGTGTGCAGCGAGGAGGAGCGGCAGAAGCGCATTGAGCAGGAGGGCTTTGACCGCTTTGCGNCGCCAAGCAAGGGGAGCGGTGCATTTTGACCGAGGGGTTGGTGCATGTTTTGACCGAGGGTTTAGTGGTACGYTGCCRCCCCTGGCGCATGCCTGGGCAGGGCCGGTTGCATGTGGGGTGCGCTGCACAGCGCTCTGGCGCGCAGYATGTGCAACATGTGCTCACCCACCCAGCCGCTCACACGGCCGCCTCTCGACCCGCTGCCCCATGCCTTGCCAGGCCGCTGCCAAAGGACTATGTGAAGCGGAACGAGTGAGGATCTTGGCAGGCGGCAGCGGCGGTACGGATGTAAGACCAGCTTAGGCAGCTGTCCGTTGCAGTTTTCACTTGTAACACTTCCGTCTGTGAGGTGTAGCCATTGACAGGCCACTGGCAGGTTCCTTGGCCGCAGGCAGCTGAAGCGTGCAGCATGGTGTGCCGCTGCTGCTCTGCGAATGGCTTCAGCCTGTGCAGAGCCATGCTGCCCCTGGGKGTGGAGTGACATGTGGTTATGCGGCATGCACCAGCAGGATCCCGGCCTGTGGCGAGCGCATGCCCTGAGGGGCTGTCGCAGCCAGTCTGCGAGTCTCCCTGGCACTCCGCAAGCGGCTTTTTGGCGGGGCGTGAGACTGCATGTGGATGGCGTTGCCATGTGRSCCTGCCGTGAGGGACCAGTCATGGCCGCACCTGCCCTGAAAAGAAGCAGAGAGACCCCGGCGTTGGGTGGAGCGGCGCCRGGCGAGGGCACCGTGAACGCGGSGTGAGGSGGCGCCCCCGCCGGCCAGCCAGGGCGCAAAGCGCCAAAGTTCGAGGTAGACATGGCAGCCAGCCCCTGCTCTCCTCGTCTATCTGTGCAACGAAAGGCGCCGTTTCGGACCGCGGGCAGTGCTGCACAATCAGACCCGCATGCCAGATAGAGAAGCTCCGTGAAATCTTTTCATGCAGGGCAAACGCTTGCTTTCTGTCCATTCGCGCCCCGCRTTCACCCCTGCGTGCACTCCACAGCCTTTACCAGCGAGCGACCGGCCCTATGGGCTGCTAGGCACACGGCTTGAGCCCCCTTTCCGCGCCCGCGGCCCCTGCGCCGCCCCGANGCCCCCCACAATGGCGCACCTGCTCTACGGTGTCAATGGGGTGCAGCACGGCGGCCTGGAGGAGGTGCGCAGGCCATGACGCAGGCAAAGAATGGTGTGNCCCCGTGCCCTGCGGGCCCCCTGTGGCGCCCACTGGGCGCCAGGCGCCGCGTGGGAGGCCCAGCTGGGGCTGCAAGCCGGCGTGGCGCCCGCGGCGGGCGCCCACGTTCGCAGGGCCAGGGCGGCCGCCCTGCACGCCCGGCCCACGCGCGCTGCATTGCATCGCCCCCAGGGCGCTCCGAGCGGGCCGCAGACCCGTCCACCATGCTGGTTGCCCTGCCGCAGGACCTGTTTGGTGACGGCGGCGCGGCGGTGTACGCCGCGGCCGCAGCCGCCGGCCTCAACTCCGCCGACGACTCGCTGCCCTACTCCACTAGCGAGCTGAACGCCCCAGAGTACTCCACAGACGACTTCCGCATGTTCCAGTTCAAGGTGGGCTCCCGCCGGCCAGCTGCCGAGCGGCGCATGTGGCCCGCAGGCGCCTGCCCTGAGCACTTGGGCCATTTCCGGCCAGTGGCTGCGCCTCGCCCCTGCTGCCCGCCCGCCGTGCTGAGCAGCCGCGCTGCCCGCTCCTTCAACTGCAGGTGGCGCGCTGCAGCAAGCGGTATGTGCACGACTGGCGTGCGTGCCCGTTTGCGCACCCCACTGAGAATGCGCGGCGCCGCGACCCCCGCCTCGTCAAGTACCAGCCCATCCCCTGCCCAGACTACAAGCGCGGCATCTGCCTGCGGTGCGCTCGCTGCGGGACTGCGTGCTCCCCTGCTGCGGGCACGGCGGGGGGCTTGATCAAGCTGTTACTCGCGCCGCCGCCGCGCTGCGTGCCTGTTGGAGGTTTCAAGCGAGCGGGCACTTTTTGCCCCACGCCCCGCCATGTGCTGCCCCAGCTGCCGGCCGCTCACCCCCGCCCTGTCCTGCCTCGCCCCCGCTCCCCCTGCTGCAGCGGCGACTCCTGCAGCTACTCGCATGGAGTGTACGAGTGCTGGCTGCACCCAGCCAAGTACCGCACGCAGGCAAGGCGGGCGGCCAAGCGGGCGGGGCAGCGAGGGGAACTAAGGCACTAGCTGTGGCGGGCCAGCCGGCCGCTACCCCCGCCCAACGTGCTGTGCTCCTTTTGTAACCCCCCTGTGCTGCTGCTGCCACACTCCCCTGCCGCAGCTGTGCAAGGAGGGGCCCAACTGCCGCCGCCCCGTGTGCTTCTTTGCGCACTCGGTGCTCGACCTGCGCCAGCCCAGCCACCACATGTTTGACCACGCCAACGGCGGCGCCGAGGTGCGAAGCAGCTTCTGATTGACTGCTGCTGCTGCTGCTGCCGGGCTGGGATGCCATGCTGTGGATTCGTTCGTATTTGCTGCCGGTACACGCGCCAGCAAAGCGCGTTATCGCTTCTGCCTCTTCTTGAGTTGCTGGGTTGCTGCTTCGCTCTGCAAAACCTTGTTGCTTATGATTCTGTTCACCTCTCCTGCTCAGCAGGACATGTCAACGAGCGTGGCGGCGGTGCTGGCGCAGCAGGCGGCAGCCCAGCAGCAGCAGGCGGCGGCCGCTGTGGCCGCTGCGGCGGCGGCTGGCGCGGCAGCTGCGGCGGCGCAGCAGCGCCTGTCCAGCGACGCAGCCTTCCAGCAGCGCCTGTCCACTGAGGAGATGCTGAACAACCTGCAGGTGGGTGCTGAGGGTTGACCGCAGGTTTGACCGAGCCCGTTGACCAACCGCTGGCCGCGCTGCCGGTCTTGCTGCTGCTTCACTTGCTTTCCTCCCCAGCGCACCAGCTGCCCCCTGCCGCCCCTTGCCTCCCCTGCTGTTGCCCTCCCTGCTGCACCTGCTGAACGCCACCCCTCCCCCGCCGCCCCTGCACCTGCTGAACGCCACCCCTCCCCCGCCGCCCCTGCACCTGCAGGACGGTCACGGCTCCCTGGACGGCAGCGCCGCCGCCGCGCAGGGCGGCTCCCCCAACGGCTCGCGCCACTCCAGCTTCTCTGGCTCTGGCTCCGGCCGCGGCTCTGGAGGCTCTCCCTCTGGCTCTCCCGAGCGCTCCGGCTCACCCAACACCCCCGGCCAGCCGGGGCTGCTGGACGGACCGGCACAGCGCTCGCTCGAGGCGCCGCCGGCGGGCATGCCAGCGGGCGTCTCCAGCGACGCGGCCGCCGCCATGGCGCTGCTGACCCAGCAGCAGCAGGCGCAGGCGGCTGCCCAGGCGCAGGCGCAGGCCGCCGCCGCGCTGGCCCGCCTCTCCATGGACGG
>JADXDR010000017.1:396415-422626 GCA_025026875.1 Chlorella ohadii
GGGCGCCGCGGGAGCCGTGGCGCGCGTGGCGCGGCGCGTGCCCGCCGCCGCCGCCGCCGCCCTCTGCAACCATGCCGGCCACCTCGGGAGGCACCTGCGAGGGAGGAGGGCTGGGGCGGTGGGCGGTGAGCTGGCAGAGAACGGAAGCAGGGCTACTGGCAAGCCAGCAGGAAATGATGCAGGGAATGTGCCCCTCGCAACCTTGCTCCTCGAGAACAACAATTCCAGCCACTCCAGCAACCTTCCAGCCACTCCAGCAACCAGTGTTAGCCCTGCTGTTTGTTTGCCACTCGCCTCGTCCTTGAAGTTGACGTACGAGTGCGCCTCCTTGGGCTTGAGGCGCCACAGCGCGCGGTCGTACGCACGCGCCGCCTCCTCCTCGCTGCACCAACAGGTGGAGAGAAGGCACAGTGGGAATACCGTGAGGGCAGCTGCAGCATGGTTGAGATGCGCAGCCCATGCACGCACACTGCTTGGCCAAACCACAAACCGCCCCACACACAACGCACCGCCCACCTCACAGCCACAAGCACACCGCCCCACCTGTCAAACAGCTCTCGGTAGGCCCAGCGGCGGTTGACCATGACCTTGGCCTCCCACTTGCCCTTCTTCTTGGACACGCCGCGGTACCTGCGCAACAGGGCAGGTGAGCAGAAACAGGGTCAGGTAACAAGCACAGCAACCCAGCGAGCATGATGCCACGCGACTTGCTGCAAAGCCTGTCGAAACCGCCCTTGCAGCAGCTCTTGCCCCGATGAGCTGCGAGGGGGAGAGCACCCAGCCAAACATCAACGCCCGACGGAAGGATGCCAACTTCCAGGCACAGCGCCCCCCTCACTTGGAGCTCTTGTCCATGGGCTTCACGCCCAGCGCGCGCTGCAGGTCCTCCCGGTCCAGACCGCTGCACATCAAAGCAGTGGGAAAACGGTGAATGATGAATCAGCGTGAAAAGGTGGAGGGGAAAAAAGTGCGCTGCAGGCCCTCCCGGTCCAGCGCGCTGCGGCACAACCAGGCAGGGACAGGTGGAGGGAGGGTGCGAGTGCAAGGGAGCGGGGCGAGAGGCTCCTCTGGCAATTCATCGCCATCAGCCTTCCTAAGCATGAAGAAACGCTTCAGCTCAGCACCTCGGCAGCCACACCATTCCCAGCCATGCAGAGGAAGGGACCTGTCGACGGCAGTGCTCCACAAGCCCAACACACTGACCTGTACTGCGCCACATCGTCAGGCCGGTAGTTGGACGCCGCAAAGTTGGTCTGCGCCCCCTCTCCGTGCAGCGCCAGCGACACCCTGCAGGGAGGAACGAGGCAGGCATGGAGAAGGGATGAGGGACGGGTCAAGACCAAAGGGAGAAACAAGGCAGGGAAGAAGAGACAAGGAGCAGGTCAGGCCTGAAGGGGAGGACAGCAGGCACATGCTGGGGCAGCGCTAGGCTCCACTCTGCTCTGCCCTCCCGCCAGCTACTGGCATAACAACAAGCCCATCCAATCCTGCGCTCACTTGTCGTACACGCGGGCAGCCTCCTCCGTCTCGTCACACTCACCCACCCCCACCCAGCCAACCAACAGAAATGCTTGAACCACCAATCTGCAACAGCTCACTTGTCGTACACGCAGGCCGCCTCTTCTTCGGTCTCAAACCACCCTCACAACTAACGACAGGAATGTCAAGCAACATGTTCCAGCGCTCACTTGTCGTACACGCGGGCCGCCTCCTCCTCCGTCTCGTAGTAGCCCAGGTGCGTGACCTTGCCGTGCACCAGGATGCGCGCCTGCGTGCCAGAAGGAACCGGGAGATGGCGGTTGGCACAATGCGGTGGCACTTGCATGTGGTTGGCACGCCCTTTACCCAGTCCTATTGTGGCCAGGCACCTGCCAGGGCAAGCTGCCTCTGGCCCTGTTGCTGTTGCCAGGCACCCGTCAGGCTCATCCCTCTCTACAGTTGGCTCTTGCCAGGCAAGCCCTGCACCAAACCTGCCCCCCAAACCCCACCAACCCACCTGCCACTGGTTCTTGCGGTTGGAGGAGCCCACGCCCATGAACCGGCTCGTGCGCTGCCGGCTGGTGAAGCGGCGCCGCGGCGCTTGCTGCAGGCGGGCAAGGCGCAGGGCAGGGCGGAGGCATTCAGGGCGGGGAGGGGGCAAGGCCAGCGCCTGACAAAGAAGAGTGGAAAATGCAGTGCTGGCTGTCGCACAGACTGCGCATCCTCACACCAACATGCATTGCCCACTCGCCATTGAGACGTGTGACGCCCTTGCTTGCAGAATTATCGCAATAGTCACCAAACAGCCCACCAAGCAACCAAAGGTGCAGGCACAGCCTATCAACCAACCTGCTTGATGCGCTCGCTCTTCAGCGTCGTCTTCACCTCCTCCCGCGTCTTGCCGGTGAGCGGCGGAATCGTCTCCCCGGTGTAGTCCCGCGCATCAAAGTTGGTCTGCACAGGGGGTGGCAGCGCGGCGCAGCGGACTTTAGGTGTGGGCAACCGCAGGTGGCTGAAAAAGAGCCCAATGTAAGCAAGGTTGGGCCAGACAGGTGCAACAGCCTGCTAACACCTGGACGTTGTTCCTGGAGATGCAGCACTGCTGCACCTAGAAACAGCAGCCCCTGCCACACACCTGCAGGTTGGGGTTGTCCCGGCCCAGCAGGCCGATGGCTGCCCGGTCGTACGCTCGCGCCGCCGCCTCCTCCGTATCGAAGTAACCCACAGACACGCCGCTCTTGCCAAGCGCAGCAACCTGGGGGGAGGGAGGCGGGGAAATGAGGCAGCACGTGTCACGTAACCCACAGACACGCTGATTTTGCCCAGCACGGCAATGTATGGCACCGCTGTCCGCAACGCAAGTGCCCCTAGGACGGTTCAGTGAGGCTGTTTGGTGGGCATTGGCTTCACAAGGAGAAACTAAGCATGGCTCTCAGCATGATAAGCAGCAGGTGGGTGTCACGGAAAGTGGCAGCATTCTAACCTTGATCTGCACGCGCCACTTGGCCTTCTTGCGGTCGTACGACACGCCTCGGTACCGCGACTTGTTCAACCCGCCACTGCACAGAATGCAACAGCAACAGCAACAGTACTGAGCGCTGCTGATGCAGGGGCAGGCGAAGTGCACCAGGGGGCGGCAGCAAGCAGCGGCGGCCATTGCGGCAGCGGCGACAAATGCAGATTGCGGGCAGGAGCGCGGCAGCTGCGGTAGGTTCAGCAAGCAGGGCGGATAGCCCCACCCTGCCAGAGATGCAGGCCTGTTGGCCACCAAGCAGCTTGCTGTCCATCCCCACCTGCCCATGCAGTCTGCCGGGCTGCCATCGCCATCTCCCTCCCCATCGTCCTCGCTCTGGGGGCTGCCCGGCACGGGCAGCGGCACCGCCACTGCAGGGCAGACAGCAGCGGGGTTGGGTGGCTGTTATGAAGCAGCATCGTTGTTTGCAACAGCGCGTTGTGCTGAGAAGGCATCTGCAATCTCGCCCGCCGCACCTGCGCTCCAAATCAGCAAGCACCGCACCCCAGGCGCCCACGTGGCGGGATAGCACGAACACCCACATGACAGCACACAGCAAACAGCCAGCAGCACGCAGTAGCAGCAGTCAGCAGGAGCAGCACTCTGTGCGCACCTGAGTGTGAGGACGAGGGCAGCGCTGGGTCGTCCGGTTCAAGCTTGAACAGCGGCTGAGTGGCGATGCCAGGCATGGGCGGCAGCTGCAGGCCGGCCATCCCCATCGCCGGCCCCCCCGGCTGCATGCCCTGCATCTGCTGCACACCCTGCATGCCCTGCATGCCCTGCATCTGCTGTGCGCCCTGCATCTGCTGCATGCCCTGCATCCCCTGCAGCTGTTGCAGCTGCTGCAGGCTGAGCGGCTGCGGGGCCGCCTGCTGCGCCATGCCCGGCTGCATGTGCGCCGACAGCTGCAGCGTGGGCGAGGGATGGTTGGGCACCAAGCCACTGCCACCCATGCCACCCAAGGCCATGGCTGAGGACACCTGGGAGCCCAGGCCTGAGCTCTGCGCAAACGTACCCGCCATCCCACCGCCCAGCTGCATGGGCAACGGCGGCGGCATGCCCAGCGGGCCGCCACCGCCAAACAGCTGCGGCTGCCCCTGCTGCGCCGTCGGCGGCGGCGAGGGCGAGGGGTACGGCATGCCTGGCAGCGAGGTCAGGGAGTTGGGCAGCCCGCTGYTGCCGCCTGGCGCGCTGCCGCCAAAGCCGGGCGCCTTGCCAGACAGGACCATGGGCTGCTGGCCGCCGCCCGCGCCGCCGTCCGAAATCACAAACCCTGGCAGCGGCTGCATGCCGCTCCCCGCCCCGCCGCTGGCCAGCATGCTGGGCACGCCGTTCAACGGCGCTGCAAAGCCGCCAGGGGCTGTGCTTGCCTGCTGCCGCTGCAGCGCTTCCCACAGGTCGAGCTGCTGCGTGCCCTGCTGCATGGCCGCGGCCGCTGCTGCTGTAGGTGCTGCTGCTGCGACTGCGCTCAGTCCTGTGCTCGAGGCTGCTCCACCCAAACTTGGGCGCCTTCAAGCCTGCGCCGGGAGAGCAGAGAGTGCGGAATTGTGGCGGTGCGGAGCGGGCGGTGCGGCGGCGGCGCTGGCGGCGGCACTGCTGGGGCGCGCAGGATGAGGGTCGTGAGCTCTCCAATTGCGGGTGAGCGCCATTTACAACACTGCCCAGGCTACCGCGCGGGCTTTAGAGGCCCCGGCAGGGTTGCCCACCCGGCTGCCAGCTTGTAGGGTGCTCCCGCGGAGGCCTGAGGCGTGCTCGTGCTCACTGGCGGCCCTGCCGTGATGCTGCAAGCGCCTGCCAAACCTCGAGAGCCCCGAGAGTGTGGCACCGCAAGCTCACCTTGTCCCCTGCGCTCCCTGGCTGCGCTCTCCTGGGCTTTTCAGGCGCGTAATCGGTGGGCAGACACGCACGTGGGGGATATTATCTGCTGAGGGGGCGCGCGAGCACACCCACGACACTCTCGCTGTCGCGGCGCTCCCGCGAGCTGCCCAGCAGGGGATCGCGATGGGCACCCGAAAATGTGGCTCGCTGTCGGAGCCACTGCCCCCAGAAATCAGCTGCCTCATGCGGCCCGCCTTGATTCTGCTGGAGAGCCGCTGCAGCGCCCATTGCCTGCTGGGTGCATTCCGCACCACTGCCATCGTCCATAGCAGCGATCAGCAGGCCACCCCGCGCCGCAACCAGCACAGCCCCACACCCCTGCAGGCACCTGGCGCAATAATGGGTGCAAGCTACGGGTGCCTCCTGATCACTTTGCTCTGCTGTGTAGAGCAGCAAGCAATCGAGATCGCTGCCCCTGCAGCCTTATTCAGACGGTTTCGGACAGTGCCAGCGTGGCTTTTCTCGATCGTCCGAGGCCTCTAAGAAAGGGCCCGGCTGCTTGTTTAGAGGCCTGTTTTGGGCTGTGTGTTCCKGGAGGGCGCTCGGTGAGGGCCCTGCGTGCCAGGAGGCGAGYGTGGAAGTGACAGCTCCTCAGGGTGAGCTCGCAGCCTCGCAAGGGCTGCTCTCAGTGGGTGGGCATTTGCATCAGGGGCCGTGCGAGCGGCGGGGCSGCCSCTGGCKGCGGCGGCGGCCGGGCAGCAGGTGATGGCAGCTGCCTGCTGGCCCCRTGCTATGCTCAGCAGTGCAAGGGTGCTTGCCTGGCTGAGGCCGGCKTTGGGTTGCAGCACTTCCCGGCTTCACGCAACTCGTGGCCGGGGAAGGTTCACGCGGCCTGTGGGGGCGGCAGGCAGCCGGGACCATCAGTGACCCCCAGGTTTGACCAGGATTCCCAAACAACCCCCTTGCAGGTGTTGCAGCAGCCTTGCAAGGCAGCAGCTAGTCAAGGGCCCACCAGTCCACCCAGCACAGGTAAGAGGGACACCGAGCTGCTGGGGGGGTTGGGCACGGCTGGATATGTATGGGGGAGGCAGGGCAGGGCTCCAGTTTGGTTGCGCCCAATTCCGCGCCAGGTGGGCACTAAAAAACGGGAACATCCTTTCGGGCCGACCATGTTCTTTCTTCAATGTAAATACACCATTGGATTGTACTCCTTACCGAGGTGTGTGATTGCTTGTCCGTTGTTAAAAATTCGACCTGCGGTGAGCCGCAGGCACCTCCGTGCTCCCGCAGATGGGCATTTGTGCGGCGGCAGTGCCAGGGAGCTGGCAGAGAAGAGCAGCATCCAGGCTCTTCTACAGCCATCTACTGGACCATCATGCTGCTACAGCCCTCGAGGTAGGCTCTCTGAGGCGCCATTGCCACTCTGCCCTGTGCTTCAGTCGCCTGGCAGCTGCGAAGTGCGTTGGCGGCGAGCGGACAAACATGCGTCGCGGCAACGCCACCGTGCTTCACGGCAGCGGCGATGGCGGTCAAATGCTGAAGCCCACAGACCGGCCGCAAACACCAGGCTGCCCGCTCTATCGTAAGAGCCTGTTCCTTGTGCGGCGCACGATGCAGCGGCAGCTTCCCTGTGTCACGATACAGCTGGGCCCCTGAGCAGCCGGGTTCCTACTGCACCCCTGCACAGCCAGACACCCCTGCCTTAAGGGACACACAAGTACACCACCACGCGTGCCATATGAATTTGAACTGGCACTCGCCTCCATGTACGTGCAGGTACGCTCCGGCGAGTGGCCCGCCACCCGCGTGCCGCCTGCGTGCCCGCGTCGTGTGCGTGCCCGCGTACAGCCTGACTATATAAGCAGCCTCACACCTGCATGTTCATTCATTCCCTCCTTTTCTTGCTTGCGTGCCCGGCCCTGTCTGTGTAACGATCACCACAGGCCCTCACACTCAGCACCAGGGGTGAATCCCTGCCGCCGGCCGCCAGGCGCCGCCGCAGGTCAGTTTGCCAAGGAACTCAATCGAACTCAAACCCGTCTCAGGTGCGACGCAGCGCGTTAGTGCACGACCCTGCTTGCCCTGAGTGCGCTGGGAACCGACTGTAAGGCCGGCCCCGCGTTGTCATGACACCTGCTATGCTGTGCGCATGCAGCAGCGCGGCCACCAGTGGGTCCTGCGTGAGGTACGCCCACGATCAGATCGATACCGATAGCTTGACGAACTGCACGCTACCCTGTCGGCCATTTTCATGGCGATGCTCCACAGCATGCGTTCCCTGCTCTGCTCCGTAGCATGTGGCCCAGGCGTGCCGAAGGAGGCGCATACCTCCCGCCATGCAGGATGAGCTCTCAGCGCTCGCTGGGCGGCTTGAGTCAACTCCTGCAGACATCCAAGTGTTTGAATTTGCGGACCGAGGCCACATGAGCTTGCGCCACGCTGCCGCGCGCCTGAGCGCGCTTCTGCTGCTGCTGGTGAGCGCACGAACAGCAGCTTGCGACCACAAGCCCGCAGCCAGAACCGATGGCGTGCGTGGGGCCCGACTGCCGCTGCCGCCAGGGGGCACACCCGCCTGCCGCCCGCCCTGCGCCCCCCCGCTTGCGTCACGACATGCCGCCCCACAATGCAGGCTCTGGCTTCCGGGCCGGCAGCAGCCGCCGGGCGGGAGGAGAAGGTGGACGTCGTGATTGTTGGCGCTGGCGTGTCAGGACTGATGGCGGCTCGCACGCTGGAGGGCGCCGGCCACAAGGTGCGGCCAGCTGGCAACGACGGCGGCAGCACATGCGCGCCTGGTCGCAGCACACGCGCCCGCCAGCTGCCGTGCCACCGCATTCTTTTAGCCCAGTTGCAACTCAGGCTCGCCGTCCCAATGCTGCTGTTCCTTGGCCGCAGGTGGTGGTGCTGGAGGCGCAGGACCGAGTGGGCGGGCGCCTGCAGCGTGCAAAGTTGGGCTCAGGGGACAGGACGGCATGGGTGGACCTGGGGGGCCAATGGATGGGCACAAACCACTCCCGGTTGCAAGCCCTGGTGAAGGAGCTGGGGATCAAGGTGCGTAGGCTGGCAGTTTTCAAAAGATGGGCCCAGCTGGGCTGGCGGCAGGGATGAGCAGCACTGAGCAGCTCAGGAGCGCATGCCATGCTGCAATGCAGCCAGCCCATGCACGGCTGGCGGTGCTGTGGCGGTGTGCCTGCCAAGCCGGCCCTGCAATTGCGCTTGCCCACTTGTGCATGCAGAGCTTCGACGTGCCCACGGGCGGCAAGGACACGTTTTTGTACGACGGCCGCCGCACGCTGCACAACTACGCGTGGCCCAGCGTGCCCTACAATGCATCACAACTCGAGCGGCCCTGGCCCGAGGTCAATTTCACAATGGAAGAGCGGGACGATGTTGTTGAGGCGAGTCAGGTTTTGCAGGTCACCTCAGTGCAACATATGCTGGATGTCCAGGCTCCCGAGCCTAACAGGGAGGCTGCGCAGGCGTGTATGCGAGCCGCTTGGGTGCAGGACCCTGCGGCAGCGTGCACCCTGTGCTTGCAGGCTGCAGTTGCAGCTGTATCATCTGAGTGTGGCCTGCTGAAGGAGGTTTTGGGCCCGTTGCTCAGGCAACAAACAGTTGTGGCGGGCCCCTGCCACACCCCGTGACAGACGRGGAAGCAAGTTGAGGCGCTGGCYGCCACCATTGATGCTGAGCGGCCCTGGGATTCTCCCAACGCCACCGAGCTGGATACCATGACAATCTCCACCTGGGTGCAGGTGGGTGGACGGGTGGGTGGGTGTGATGTGGCAGCCGGTACCAGCGGCGGTGCAGTCTGCGCACAGACTGCTTGCGGGCAGGGGCTTTGCTCACGGCAGCGGSTMGGGCAAAAGCCCACCAGCCACAAGCAGCCCATCCCTTCCACTCATTCCCCACACCGCCTGACCGCTGCTCCCGGGCCGCAGCGCACCGCAAAGACGGCCATGGGCGCCTGGTGGGTGCAGGTCATGTGCGAGAATTGGGGCGGGCTGGGCGCCTTTGAGCCGGGAGCCGCCTCCATGCTTCACCTGGCCTGGAGCCAAAAGGTGTCGCCGCAGCGGCAGACGCCCGAGGCCTACCTGGTGAGAGGGAGGAGAAGATACATAACGCATGCGCATGTGCATGCGCACTGGGCGTGGGTTGATGGGGCCGGCTGGGCCGCTCGGTCAAGGCTGCCTTGCTGCGCGTGCGGCTGCTGTGGTGTCCCGCTGCATACACAAGCTCTCTCCTGCTGGTCGAAGGCATGGTGTCATGCCTCCCTGCCTCCCCTGCCACCTCACTTTCCGCTGGCCGTCCTGCCCCGCATGCTACGCTGCAGTTTGACGGTGCGGCCGGCCAGCTCCCCATCAAGCTCGCTTCCCAGCTGAGCTCCCGTGTGCGCACCGGCGATCCTGTGGACTGGATCAAGCAGGACGATGGCGGTGTCACCGCAGTGACGGCGGCGGGCAGGCGGTACCGCGGCAAAGCCGCCATCCTGGCCATGCCGCCACATCAGACGGGGCGGGTGCGGTACAGCCCTCCAATGCCAGGCATCCGAGACCAGCTGACCCAGAGATCGCCCATGGGTGCCATCATAAAGGTGGGGCGGCGTGATTACTCGTNATTTTTTTTCGNCATTTTGTCACTCCGAAGGCTGCACGGGTTTGCTCATTCCGTGTATCGAGGCAGCGACTGAGTTGCATGCATGGCAGGCGCCGCCGCCGCCGCCGCCGCACCCCCACGCCTGGCCCACTGGCCACGTGTGGCATGCATGCACTTCACTCTTTCATGCAGGTGCTGGTTGCCTACAGCACGCCCTGGTGGAGGGCCAAGCAGCTGTCGGGCCTGGCCATCGGCAACCTGAAGACCATTGAGCTCGTGGCTGACTCCACAAACCCCAGCCCAGGGTCAGCCGCTGGCATTTGGGCAGCTGCGGAGCGCAGCATGGCCAGCATGGGCAGCGCAGCTTGTCGCGCCACGGGATGCTGGCTGCACTCCCCACCAAATCTCCCACTCTTCCCTGCGCCCCTCAGCCCAGCCGTTCACTGCCGCCCCCGCCCCGGCTCCCCTCAACCGCAGTTCGGCGGCCGTGCTGGCCACTTTCATCACTGGCCCGCGCGCCACGCGCTTGGGCCAGGCATCTCCAGAGTCCCGCAAGCAGGCAGTGCTGGATGACCTGGCGGAGCTGCTTGGAGAGGAGGCCAGGCAGCCCATTGACTACAGGTGGGGTGTGCTGGCACCGGTTGGGTGCTTATGGGTGCTGCATGCCCACGGATGCGCGCCGTGATGTGGGCGCAGTTCGTTTGATGCAATTGCTTCCCAGCGCTGTGCATGCGTGTTCTGAGTTGCCGCTGACGTGCTGGGCAGCAGGGCCTTCCCAACCCACGGCATGGCAGCTGGCAGTAGCAGGGTGCTGCAGCAGTGTGCACTTTATCTAAAAGCTGGCTGCCAACCTTCCCCCCGCACCACCGCCCCACGCCTCCTGCAGGGAGGGCAACTGGCCGGACAACCCCTGGATCGGAGGCGCCTACACCACCTTCTACACCCCTGGAACGTGGACGCAGTTTGGGGAGGCCCTGCGCCGCCCAGTGGGCCGAGTGTTCTGGGCGGGCACCGAAATGTCCACTGTCTGGCCGGTGAGGCGGCAGGCAGCAACCGGCAGATTGGACGTGTGTGCACATGCACTTGCGATGTGCCTGCCGAGCCAGCAGAGGTCAGCGGCATGATAGCACAGATTCACAGGTCAACATGCGAACTGGGCCCCAACCCGCGCTGCCCATGCAGGGCTACATCGACGGCGCCATTCGGGCGGGCGAGAAGGCGGCACAGGATGCATCGGAGCTGCTGTAGCTGAGGGGGTGCTCCCATCATCCCCCGCTGCCAACATGGGTAACATGGGTACATGTTATGGCGCAGGGTGGTGCGCTAAGCCATTGTCCCAAGCCGGTTTCGCCGCATTGTTTAATATGGTGGTCGCCTCCACTAATGCCCATCCCGCGCCCTGCGGTGCTGTATGCTGCCCTGCGTCGCACCAAGCAAACTGCCGCTGCTCAGCCGAACTCTGCTTGGCAATGGTGAGGCAGCGCACCCTCCTGAATCTAGTACTCATCACAGAGCAGCAGCCTGGCACGTTGCGGATTATGAGGTGTGGAAATCAGAGACTGGGGCCTGCAGCTCTCGGCAGCAGTCCTCGGAGCGGCAGCCAGCGGCGGCGGCAGCATCAGCTGGGCGGCGGGCGTGTGTTTCAAACCTCTCGCCGCTTTGCAAGCCTCCTGCCGCCCCTGCGATCAGTTTCTAAGCCACCAGCTATGCCGGCGCGCGCCGCTGGGCTGGACTCACTGCCCGACGACCTGCTCGGGGCCTGCCTGGGCTTGCTGTCGCAGGAGGAGGGGTGAGAGACGCTCAGGAGGCTGTTCAGCGTGGGTGCAGTGCCCTTTGCGCCAGGTTGCTGCCGCCGCCACTGCCCCGCGTCTGCTGCCGCCGCGCTACCACCGCTGCCTGCTGTGCTGGCCCCGGCTGCCGTGTACAAACCACTGACAGGCTTGTTGCGCCCATGTGCAGTTACTCCATCACTCTTGTGTGCAAGCGCTTCCGCCGCCTGTTCTACGAGCAGCCCGGCCCCTGGCGGCGCTTTGAAGTGGAGTTGATCCGCAGCCCCAAGCCCGACGCCTATCCAGCTGCCAAGCTGGCGGTGCTGCGGCAGGTGGCGGCGCCCCATGTCCAGGAGTTTGTGGTGTGTGGCGATTATGGAGAGCGCTCCTGGGACCGCCCGCCCGCCAGCTTCCTGCGATTGCTGCCGTCCAGTCTGGTGGCACTTGAAGTGCGTCTCGACGGCGCCATGCCCCCGGCGGCGGCCCAGCTGCTGCACCGGCTGCCGGATCTGCGCAGCCTGTGCCTGCAGGGCTACACCCTGCCTAAAGACCTGCCAGAAGCGCTGCAGTGCTTGACACAGCTGGAGCAGCTTGAAATTGGTGTGGAGGAATGCTTCGATCCAGATCGTGTGATGGCTGCAATCGCCCAGCTGGGCAGCCTTACCCAGCTGCTCGTATTCACAGAGGGCAGCGCCCACCTCCGCCCCCCAGCGCCAGCTGCTTTCCCACGGCTGGAGGCTTTCAAGTTTTACTCCGTGTGTCAATGGACACCAGCAAAGGTGCGCTGGGTTTGTGTGCCGCTGCAGGCCTGCCAGCTGTGCAGCACCGGGGTCTGCATGCTGACCAAGGTTGACTTGGCCAATGCTGCCAGGGCTGCCCCAGGACGCGGACGCGCAGACGCGCACTTGACCCTTTTTGATTGCCCTGCTTTTCAGCACATCTTGCCTGTGCCCCACTGCTCCTCCCCCTGCTGTTCACCCCTGGATGCTTGCAGCTGGCCGGCGTGCTGTTCGGCTCATGCTTCCTGGGCCCAGCACAGTTTGGTGGCAAACCACTAACTTGCTTTGCGTTAAGTGGTGTAGAAGATTGTGAGTCGCTTGCTGCGTTCCTGGACGCTGCTGTCCCCCCATCCGCCAACCTGCAAGCGCTGTCGCTGTCCAGCGTGGAGCTCAGTGCGGCGGCACTGCAGGGCTGCACCCGGCTGAATGCGCTGCAACTGCTGGAGCTGAGTGCTTGCAACTTTGACGAGGCAACAGCCGCTGCGCTGCTGGCCAGCACCCCGCGGCTCACCAGCCTACACCTTGCTGGAACACTGCGAAGTGAACTACCTGGTTCGGCTGCCCTGCTCAGCCAGCCGCTCCCCGAGCTGCACACACTGCGGCTGAGCGAGTATCGGCATTCCCTGCCATCCCAGCTGGCACAGCTGACCAACCTGCGCAGGCTGGTGAGTGCCAGCAGCGGACAGCGCCGTAAGCTGATTGGTGCGCTGGTAGATGCGGATGGCGGGATGCGCTGACGTGAACCTTGACCAATACAACTGATTACGCTCCACTCTGGCTTGGCACGGAACACCAAGGTTGTGAGCAAGCGTGCTACAGTCCTTACCGGCCTGCCCTTGTTGCTTGCCTTGCCACTTCCCAGGAGTGGCTCAGCAAGTATGGCAAGCCAAGCGCAAAGGAGACCAAGCTGCTGGCCCGCCTGCCGCGCCTGACCACCCTGGTGCTTGGTGTGATTTTGAAGGGGGACTTCGCGAAAGTCGCAAGGCCTTGGAGGAGCGTCTGCCGGGCGTGCGCGTTGAGCCGCCGCCCGACTCCGATTCTGATGATGAGTACAGTTCGGAGGAGTGAAGTTGAGTTGTAAGTTGTCCTTTGCGCAGCCACCGAAGCCTCAGCGGCTGCCCACTGTGCCCTGGTACATGCCAATGTCCGCTCTGCTGCCGTGCTTTCTGAAACAATTTGTATCCCACAGACCTCAACTGCTCACAACGCCGCCTTCTGAACCTTGGCAAGAACATTTGACTGCTGTGCGATGACATGGCAGTTTCCGCCCCATACTATTGAGCATGATATTAACATTAGTGACTGTGTTGTGTTGCCCTAACTGGCCTATGCCGTTGGCCCTGCGCCTGCATAGAACGGCTCCCGCACTTCTGCTGCCGCGCGCGCTGCAGCTCACCGTTTGTAAATCGCCCTGCTTACTCAGTTAACTTTGCAATGCGAGGAGGAGATCATCAGCGTGTTTCATGCAATGCATCAGACGGGGCAAGCCTTTCACCGTCGGGATAGGGTACAGGCATCGAGGCAGCAGCATGATGCCCGCAGCGCGTGGCAGCAGGGCAGCGGCGGCGCCATCAGGCGGGGCGCGCCCAAACCTCTTGCCGCTTTCAAACAGCTACTGACACTTCGTCAATCAGTTTACACGCCACCAGCCATGCCTGCACGCGCCACTGGGCTGGACCCGTTGCCGGACGACCTGCTCGGGGCCTGCCTGGGCCTGCTGCCGCAGGGGGAGGGGCGAGCAGAGCCTCGCGACGGATGGGCGCGGTTGCAGCGCTCTCCCGCGCAGTTGCAGCTGCCGGCACCGCCCGCCGCCGCCGCACTGCTGCTGCCGCCTGTTCTGATGGCGTGGGCGCTGGGCCGTGGCGGGCCAGTAACAAACCTGTTTCCACCATGCCGTGCAGCAAATCTGTCACGCTGGTGTGCAAGCGCTTTAGGCGCCTGTTATACGAGCAACCTGGCCCCTGGCGGCGCTTCGAGGTGCCATGGGCCAGCCCCAAGCCCGACGGCTATCCGGCAGCCAAGCTGGCCTTGCTGCGCCGCGTGGCGCCCCATGTTCACGAGTTTGTGCTGTGTGAAGAGTACACCAAGCGGGCATGGAACCGCTCGCCAGCCAGCTTCTTCCGGCTGCTGCCCTCCGGGCTTACCGGACTCAAAGTGCGCTTTCACAGCGCCGTGCCGCCGGCGATGGCCGTGCTGCTGCGCCGCCTGTCGGCCCTACGCAGCCTGTGCTTGTGGGGTCACACCCTGCCAGCAGGCCTACCGGATGCACTGCAGTGCCAGCGGCACTTGGAACAGCTTGATATTCGCATGGACGAATGCTTTGATCCAGACCGCTTGATGGCTGCAGTCGCCCAGCTGAGCAGCCTGACCCAGCTGAGCGTGGTTGTCTTGGCAAGCTCCCGCCTGCGCCCGCCAGCACCCACTGCTTTCCCTCGGATGGCGGCTTTCTATTTTCTATCAGACGAGTCCCCACTGGAGGTGCGGTTCTGCCCTGTGCGTTTCCTGGCTACGAGGGTTTTGAGGCAGGCACAGCCAGCGCACTTATTGCTCGCAGCGGGCTGCCTGGAACTGCTTGGTCTGCTTGCAGGCGGCATTGTTGTTGCTGCCCGATAAACACCACATGCCCCTGGCACTCCCGCTGCTTGGCACTACTGCGCCACCCTGGACACTGCTTCTATCTCCGCAATGATCGTCCCCCCCCCCCGGAGTGATTGCAGTTGGCTGGTGTGCAGTGCCGACTGTGTTCCGTGGGCCCTGTGGAGTTTAGTGGCGAGCCGCTGGCGTGCCTGAAGTTGGATGAACTGCAGCACTGCGAGTCGTTTGCAGCATTCCTGGCCGCAGCTGTGCCTCCATCTGTCCCCCTGCAAGCGCTGCAGCTGTCTGACATGCGAGCCGAGATCAGCGCTGCGGCGCTGCAGGGCTGCACCCAGCTGGCGTCCGTGCAGTGCTTGGAGCTGGATTTTTTCCACCTTGACGAGGCAGCAACAGCAGCGCTGCTGGCCAGCACCCCGCGGCTCACGACCCTCCGACTCATTGGCTCCTGGTCAACGGATCTGAGGGCCCTGTTTGTTCAGCCGCTCCCAGAGCTGCACACGCTTCGATTGGACAGCTGCCCTTACTCCCTGCCGCTCGAGCTGGCGCAGCTGACCAACCTTCGCAGGCTGGTGAGTGCCGGGAAGGACGGGGGTGCGTCAGCTGGTCAGCATGCAGGCATGGCTGAATCGCAGGGTCTGCTGCCCCCTGACGCGGAACATTTGGCAGGGGGCAGCTCTGCTTTCAAATGTGGCTTTCCGAGGGTGCCCTGCATGCACGGCTGAATACGGCAAACACCCTGTCTCTACTTACCTCACCGAAACGCAGGAGCTAATCAAACATGGTGACATGCCAAGCAGGAACTTTCAGGTTCTGGCCAGCGGTAGCTGAGCACTGTGGCTGTGGACCTGCAGGGCATGTACGAGTCAGCGCAGGTCAAGATGGCTCTGGAGCAATACCTGCCGGGCGTGCGCATCGAGCCAGCTGCGTAAGGTGCCACATGGTGTGCGGCAGATGCCCCGGCAGGCAGTCGGCCACCTAGGCCTTGTAAATTGCTGCTGCCACACATGTCTGCTTTGCTCTCGATTCCTTTGGACCCAAACCTAAACCCTGTGCAGCATCATGCTGTTGCCCGCCGTTTGCTTGCTACAGCTGTGCAGTACTGCATTTTGAACCTAGCATGCACATGAATGCACCCACACCCTGCACTTGCACAGGTTTCTGGAGCCATGCCTCCCGCATCTCTGCACACACTGCAGCTCAGCCATTGTAAATCACCCTGCTGCTCACTTCTAATTTGGCAGTCAGACGTGGAAAGAATGCCCTCTCACAGAGGTGGTGCCAGCAATGCAGAGGTGGATGCTGTGGCCGGGCTGCAGCAAGCCGAGAAGATACAGGGCGGTGCTTGCAAAGCAGCGACTGCAACATTGGAAAAAGTGCATGGTACACAGCTGTTGTACAGTCAGAGGGAATCGTTGGAACCACTTGCTGGCCCGCCTTGGCATCACCGCTACCTCTCCGCACCGCACAGCAGCTGCCGCCCCTCACCGCCGCTTGCCGCGCCTGCCGCCGCCGTGCCCCCGCCCCGCGCCTGCTTGCTGCTGCTGCTGCTGCTGCTGCTGCTCGGGGACGGGGAGCACCGAAGCGCCCTCAAGCTCGCCGCCGCCTGCCGCCTCTATTGTTTGGCGAGCCTCCAGGAAGATCATCAGGTCCCGCACCTGCAGAATTATCAAGGCTTGCGGTAAGTTCTTGCTGCCTTTATGCATGCATAGCGCCGGGAGGAGAGCACCAGGAGCAACGAAAGTAGCGCCAGATCTGCCACACGCCACTGCTAGTCAGCCGGATCTGATCAGCAAGGAGGAAAGTGATCGACCAACCCAACCAGTTATCGACCAACCCCACCTGATCCTGCAGGTCTGCTATCGTGGCGTCCTTCTCCGCTGCCGTCGCTGCCAGCCGTTGCTCTGCCGCCTTCAGCCGCACCTGCGCTTGTGAGGCAGGAACAGCACTGGGCATGCACGTGAGAGCAGCAACGAGGGCACATAAGTCGCGCAGTAGTGCAAGCCGCTCCCGTGCCGCCTTCAACCATGTGCAGCAGGTTGATATTGCATATAGCCGAGGGCAGCAGCGGCGGCTTGTGCCATCTACTTCTACAAGCCAGAGCAAACCCACATGCGCCGCCAGCCCAGCCACAGATGAGCACTTGGTAATGAAGGCAAGGAGCGGAGCGTCATGCTCACAGCTGGAAAAAAAGTGAGAACGTCGAAAAGCGCACCTGGAAGTCACGCTGGTTGGCCAAACAAGTATTACTTATCATCCAGCCAGCAACCATCAAACCATAAATAACCTGCCGGTCAAAACACACCTGGAAGTCGCGCTGGTTGGCCAGCAGCGTGTCGTTCAGCTGCTTCAGGAACTGGCGCTCCTCCTCCAATTTGGCCAGCTTGCCGCTGGTGGTGGCCTGCAGTAGCAGCAGAAATGAGCCTTGGTTTGGTTTGTGCAGCTTCAGACGCTGGCGCTCCTGCTCCGCTTTGGCCAGCTTGTCGCTGGTAGTGGTTTGCGGCAGCAGCAGCAGCAGCAGCACAGGGGTGAGGAGCGGGCACCCAAATGCCTGCCCCTGCGACAGCTGCAGTCTCCAGACCACTCACTCTCTCATCGCAGCAGCTGTTCACCGGCTAAACAATAACCTTTACCCATTCATCCAGATGCATCACGCTCCCTCACCAGCTTGCTCTCCACTTGCCGCCGCCGCCGCTCCGCCTCCGCTGCCGCCGCATCTGCCGCCGCCGCCGCCTCGCGCGCTGTGGCTGCCGCTGCTCCTGCAGTTTCTAACTCGGCATCTGCCTCTGCTCGGTGGCGGGCCAGCAGCGTCTCGAAATATTGCCGCTGGCTCTCTAGCTGCAACAAGAAGCCAAGGAATGATGGACGAAAATAATCAAGAGCAGTTCAGCAGCGCTAGACAAGCGCCGTCACTTGGTTTTCTGGTTAGGGGCGGGCAACGTAGGACAGCCAGTGAACTGCACACAGTGCAGCCCAAACTGAAACGCACCTGCGTAACGAGCAGGTGGTTGTACTCGGTTGCCAGGGCGTCCAGCTTGCTGCAAGACAAAGGGAGCAAATTATACGAAGCCCTCGGTATGATTGCCAAGAGTTGCAATGAGTAACTTTGCTGGAGAAGCCGCCGCATTCAGTGAGCCATGGCGTCCAGCTTGCTGCAGGATGTGGGGCAGGCAGGCCGCCAAGCTGAGTGGGGTGCACAAGCTGAGCATCACAGCCCGCTTGCTACAGCAAACGGGCGCGAAAGGAGGCACACCCCCAAACCACCACAGCGTGCAGCAGCTAGGAATCAGCTCAACAATACACGAGCTGGTGCCGCTCACCTCAGCACCATGGCCTCCTCCATCTCAGGGTCCACATAGCACTGCTCGCTGCCGCACTCTGCAGCCGCAGCAGGGGCGCAGCCAGGCAGCAGGGACGGAGCCAGTGAGCATGTGAGCTGCCGTTCATGCTGCAAAGCGAGCATGCAAACTGACAGTCATGCACCGAACCGGACTGAAGCTGGCTGGCACTGCATGCAGGAAGGAAGGCAAGGAGAACAGCCATACACTGTCTCCAATTCTGTGCGCCCACCTGAAGGCGCCAGCCCTGCGCCGCGGCTCAGCGGCCGCCCGCTGCAGCCCGGCNTGGTTGTGCTGCGCGGGGGATGGCACCTGCGGAGTGCGGGGATGTATGGGGGTGTGTCGCAGGGCAATGAGTTTGCACAGCTGCCTAGCGCACCAGCCACCTTGAGGATGCAGGATGCATGACTCAATTCAACTGTTGCACAAACAACCGCACCTCCACGAGCTTGCCGTCGGTCTTGGATTGGATCAGGCGGTGCACGTATGAGTCGTTCACGTAGTCCCACACACGCTGCAGGGCAATAGGCGCAGAGCAGGTTGTTGCAACTAACTGCCAGGGGAACAGCTGGGGTACCCTGGAAAGAGCTGTTGATTGTGCACAGCCGGTGTGCCCGCTTCTCGCAGGTGGCCCTTTTGCATGGTCAGCCGCACCTGCATCGCCAGCTGAAGCGCACAGCCATGCCACCAGCTTTTCAACACATATGCAACAAACGTGAAGCACAAAACGGTGTTAATTTCCACGTACCTGCGTCTCCAGTTCTAAGGCATAGCCGTGCCCGCTGGCCTGCCAGTGCGCCGCCGCATGGGAGCCGCGGTAGCGGCCGCACCCCACGTGCCCGCAGATGAGGCAGATCCACAGGTCTGCAGGCAAGAGGCGAACGCAGCAGCAGTGGTTTCAAAGCATCGATGCAGCGCAGGCTTGCGCCCCACGTGCTTGCGGATGAGGCAGATCCACAGGTCTGCAGGCATGCCTTAGATGATCGGGGACAGGCACCTCTGGAGTGACTGCGATGCATGCCAGCAGCAGCGACTGAGGCCAGACCTGGGCCCCAGAACTCAGCGCATGCTTTGCACATCTCGCAGCCCTTGCCTGAGCTGGTGTTGCAGGTGGCGCCATCCTTCAGCACCGATACCAAAACCCTACATCCCTCAGCAAAAAGCCTGGCAAGTCGGCTGCAACTGTGCTGCGCACACTTGCCTGAGCTGGTGTGGCAGGTGGCGCAGTGGGAGGTGGTGGCGCCCGGCAACCAAACCCGAGCACCCAGCAAAACATTCTGGCCAGACTGGAGTCTTAGCCTTGCCTGAGCTGGTGTTGCAGGTGGCGCAGTGGCTGGTGGTGGCGCCCGAGTGGGTGCAGTAGCGGCACACGGGGCAGGAGGTGTCTCCCCACTGCCGCAGGCACTCGTTGTGGAACCTGCAGGGTGGAAGGATTAACATTGAAGTGAATAGTTGAAGGGGACGCCGCCAAGGGAAGCGTTCATGTGGCTGCAACCACTCGGTGCGCCCGAGGTGCCTGCTGCAGCAACGCTGGTACCTCAGGCTGACTGGGGAAGAGCGATCTAATCAGCATATGCCCACCTGTGGTTGCACACGGTCGTCACAATGCCGCTGATGTGCTCATCCAACCGCTCGAGGCACACCGGGCAGGTGGGCAGCTCGGTGGTGCCGGGCGGCGCATGAGGGCCATGGTCGCCGCCCGCCAGACCGCCCTGGGGCTGTAGAGGGGTGGGGAGGAGAGAGGAAGGGGTACGGGGCAGGGCGGTAAGGGAGAGGAAATTGCGCGAAATGCAGGGTGTGGGCCGTGCTCTCCGCCCGCCAGGCCGCCCTGGGGCTGCGGGAGGAGGGGGGAGTTGAAGAGGGGAAGATGTCCATGCTGTGGGAGGCGATAGCGGGGCAGAGCGAACACAGAGGAGGGCGCCACCGTGATCTACGTGGGCAGAACCGGCTGTTGAGGCAAGATGGGTACGGCATGCGTCCAGCAAGCACTTGCAGCAGTGGAGCACAGATTGCCCACCTGCCCCTCTGCGCTGCAGTACTCCAAGTATTTCACGCACATCAGAAGCAGACGCAGCAACCGGCCGGCAAGGAGGATCCCAATCCCTCGCTACCTGCCCCTCTGCGCTGCAGTACTCCACGTCCTTCACATACACCAGGNCGGCACAGCAGCTCCGGCTCCAACAGGCAGAACNTGCGGGGACAGCGTGGATGCGACAAGGACNAACTTGAANTACNATAACGGTAGCTTGSKGWMGNWTGAAKRGWAYCNNGTAGCNTTGRASTGGAAGTGCCGGCAGCTCCGGCTCCAGCAGGCAGAACTGCGGGCAGGGCGTGTGATAGGATGGTTGGGAATGACGGATGGCTCGCGCAATATTGCAAAGGATTGTGCTGCACAAGGACACACGTGCAGAGGGCAGATCGCAGCATCAGCGGGCAGAAGCGGTGTGCAGTCAGGGCAACAAGCCCCAACTGCCCCAACTGCAGTAGCCCCATACCGCTGTGTCCTCCCTCACCGGGCGGCCGTTGAAGTCTCGGTAGAAGCCGTCTGCGCTGGGCTGCACGTCAAAGCGCAGCAGCACCAGGCAGACGGAGGAGCGGCCCTCGCGGCGCACCAGCCGGATCTCCCGCACCTGCGGAGTATCAGAGAGAGAAAGTTGGCAGCAGCAGGTTAGCGAATTAGAGTGAAAAGCACCAGGCAGACGGAGGAGCGGCCCATGCAGGTGCACAGCTCCACAGAACAATGAACAGCCGTTATGAGACAACCGTGCAGCACACTGCAGACCTGTAGCAGTGGTACAATGCAAATGCTGCCGTACAGGGAGTGCTGCTCACGTGCTGGAAGTAGGCTCCCATGAAGGTGCACAGCTCCGCAAAGCCCATGTCGGCCGGCAGCGCCAGGATGCACAGCAACTCGCTGCGGCCGGCCTGCGAGGAGTGGGATTGTGTGGTGTCATCGCGCATGCAACGCTTATGCATACTTGTCGAGTCTTCGTTGGAAGAAGAATGGGAGCTCAGCTGCTGCTCCTGTGTGCTGCACAGCAGGGTGCACAGCAGCGCGGCAGGAAAGCGCCGCAGGGCACTGCCAACGAGTTGAGACTGGTAGGGAAGGGCATGCTGCCATACGGCATGCAGCGAGGCAGCTGCAAACCGGCAAACACATTGCAACAAAGTTGGAGGGAGGCGAGCGGGCCCTCCCTGCCAGCCGCAGGACACACTTGCCGCCTGCCCCAGCACCCACCGGCAAGTCGGCGCCGCCAGGCGCCACCTCTCCAGAGGCTGCAGGCTCGATTTCAGAGCTGAACGCTCCGCCTAGGGGCTGCGCAGCGACCGCTGCCTGCTTCTGCTTGCCGTCGGGTGGGGATGGTGGCAGGTGGCGATACAAGTGCACCCGGCCCACCAAGTGCTCCACCCGAGGGTTGCCCGCTGAAAACGACACATGGTCCAGCTCCTCGGCCTGCGCCGCTGCTGCTGCCGCCGCCGCTGCCGCCGCCGCACGGGGGGAGGGTGGGCGCGAGCCCGACGGCGAAGNGAAGGCTCGCCGCTGCCGCTGCCGCTGGCGCCGCCGCTGTCGGCTGGGGCGGCCCCCGACGCCGCGGCCGCGTACGTGGCATGCCGCCTGACCTTGATGGAGTACATGGCGGGGCGCGGAGGAGCCCAGGGCGCGCAGGGAGGCCGGGCCGATGGGCTGCCGCGCGCTGGGAGGCTTAGCGGCGCTCGTGACGCATGCAACCACAACTGGGCAGCGGTCGGAACGGACTGGAGGGGATGGGGCGCCCAGCAGAGCACTGGCCAAGCAGCCGCATGGAGAGGTCGAAATGGGCTGGCAGCAAGGCTTTGTGCACAGTGGCGATCGTGGCAGCCGATCCTTGTGCCGTGATCGCGGTTGGACGCCCCAAAGGCGCTGCAGCGGGCCGCCGCTGCCGGCCGGCACTTGCGCGCAGCGCGCTTGTTTGGAGCCGCAGGCTGTTGGAATAAGTGAACAAGGAGCATGCGGTTATTCAGGGTAGATGCGATGCCCTGGTTGCTGCTGGCCGCGCTGCTGGCCGCCTCCGCGGCAGCGCGGCCTATGCCGCAGCTGGCTGAGCCGGACTACACCCTGTACCACACCATGTGCGTGGGCGGCGATCTGCAGTACTCTTGCTCTTGCCGCTCCTGCCGCCGCCGCTGCCTTCGCCCGCCTGCCGCCAGCTGCCCGGCCCACCCGCCTCTCAGACAGCATTGCCCAAAACGCCTTGCAGGGACTCTGTGTTCAAGGAGGTGCGGCAGATTGTGGAGAGCTGCCCCGCAACTATGAAGGTGGGCCGAGCTGCAGGGCCCATCCTATCTGCCGCCGCCAGCCTCTGCTGCCGCCGCCCCCAGCCAGAGGCGCTACCGCCCTCTGCACACCGCTTGCGCCTGCACCCACATGCGCAATCGCCCTGTCTAAGCAGCACACTGTTTGGCATGTGTCCATTCAACCTTGCAGCTGAGTGAGGAGAGCTTGACCGCAGACGGCAACTACAGCTCAACGCTGACGGTCGTGACTGTTGAGCCGGCAGGGCTGAGCGATGCACACGAGGACAAGCTGCGCCTGCTGCTGGTGCGAGGGCCGAGCTAACTGCACTGCTTGCACTGCTGACGGTGCTGCTGCGCGCTGTTGCACTGCGCCGGCTGCCGTGTGTGTGCTGGCCTGATGCGGGTGTGCTGCTTGTCATCCCCCAGCGCTGCCTGCAGGAGTGATGCCTCTGCTGCTTTCTGCATGCCTGTGGCCTCCCATTTGCATCCAGCTGCTGGCTGGGCACCGACGTGGCCCTCCGGACCAGCGCAGCGGAAGTCTCCAAACACACGCACATCTCCTTGAGCTTTGTGCTGTTGCATTTTGTGTCCCATGTCGCGCCCGCAGAACTTTGGGGAGCACGGGCGGGAGCTGATCTCCAGCGAGATCGCGCTGCACCTGCTGCGCCTGTTGTGCTCTGGCGAGGCGGAGCGTGGAGCGTTTGTGGATGGCTTTGGCCTGAGGCGAGACCATGTGCAGGCCCTGCTGCAGCGCACAGTGTTCAAGGTGCGCTGGGGTTCCTGCTTGCGTGTTGCTTGGTTTGGCAAGCAAGGTTGCTGGCAATTGCTCTCTGCTGGTCAGCCTGCTGCCGTCGCCCCTGCTGTGCGGGTGTCGGATGTCGACCGTGCAAGCTTTGTGCTGTTGTGCCGCACAGCAGCACAAACCCGGGTGCTTTGCGGAGGGTCACCGCCGCTGCAAGTTCGCTGCCTGGCAGCTACAGTTTGCAGCCGCCTCGTGGTGTGCTGAACCCCAATACGCCATGCTTCCATGCTATCCCCCTTGCACAGATCGTTCCAATGGAGAACATCCGGGGCCGGGCCCGTGTGGAAGCTGGGGAGCTGTGCCTGCGCAAAAACGGGCGGGGCGTGGACCCAAATCGAAACTGGGACTACCACTGGGGAGAGAAGGAGAAGGGTGAGCCGACGTGCAAAGGCAGCAGCGTAATATCTTGTGAGCTTGTGAGCATCGTGCAATGCCGCAGCAGCATTCGTGTGCACTCCGTGCATGTACTTACGGGCGCTGTCGTCATAGCAACCATGCTTCTCGCCTCATTTTCCTGGCTTTGCAGACTACGACCCCAATGAGGAGTATCCCGGCACAGCACCCTTCAGCGAGCCTGAGGCCGCGCTGCTGCTCCGCCTGGCGCAGGTGGGTGGGACCCGAGCGTACAGCTGTGGTGGTTTGCTGCTAGCAGCGCTGGCCTGCAGGCTGAACACGCTGATCGAGCGGCCGCACCTGCATGCATTGTGCTATCCTTGCTGGAGCCTGCGACACCTTTGCTTGATACTGGTCAATTTCGCCCCTGCTGTGCTGCACTGCAGGGCTTCAAGCCCCACGTTTGGACCAGCGTGCACAGCGGCATGGCCGCGCTTTTCATGCCCTATGATCACCAGGCCACCATCCCAGGTGCGCCTTGCTGCTGGGTGGCAAGCAGTGCCAGGTGCTGCATGTGCCGGCGGCGCTCGCTTCACCTGCAACACTTTCAGGGACTGTTGCTTGGCCGGGTGTCTCCCAACGTGCCGGGCATTCGGCATTGCAACAAGCAGTACATGTTGATTGCACTCTGCCTGCAGACGGAGAGGGACCCGCCGCACTGCTGGAAATCTTGAAGGTTATTAACGAGCGCACGTGCAACAAGAAGTGTGCCGTGGGCTCGGGCGGCAAGAGCGTTGGGTGAGTGACATCGGGGCGGTGGTGCGCCGCTTCGTCCGCTGCTGCTGGATGGTGGCTGCTGCTGCTGCTGCTGCTGCTGAGTGGCTGCTCCACCTGTGCCTGCTGCTGTCGCACGCTCTGCCTTGGCTGCCGCCGCCCTCACCTCTGCTGCCGCCACCTGGCGCCGCTACCTCTGGTGCATGCCATCCGTTCACACACACACACTGCTTGCTATGCTGCTGCTTGCCTTTGGGATGCAGCTATTTGGCGCACGGCACCGCCACCGACTACATGTACTCCAAGCTGGGCTATGACTATGCTGATCTCTACTCTCACCTATATCTCTACTCTTTACGCCCATGTTTCTCTGCAGCTATTTGGCACATGGCACAGCCACCGACTACATGTACTCGAAGCTGGGGGTGCCGGTGTCGCTGACCTGGGAGGTGTACGGCGACACAAAGGTGGGCGGGTTGCTTTGGATTCCTGGGGATGTTGTCTTCGGTAGCTGTGCCAAGGCCAGGCATGCTGGCTGAGCGCCTGCACATTCACTGGAGCTTTTATTGGAACTGGGACGGAGGCAGGGCTTCCTGGCATTGCGCGGATTCAGCTGCTTTCTCTCTGCATACAGTGCAGAGGCATGCTCTGCAAAGCCATTATGCCAGAACGAGCGCCTGCCCTGCAGCCAACGCTGCACCTCCCTTCATCACTGTGCGCAGGCGCGCTTCGAGGACTGCTTCAGGATGTTCAACCCCCTGACCCAGGAGGTCTATACAGAGACGGTGGAGTCCTGGTCGGCCTCCTTTTTCGCGCTGCTGTCCCTGCTGCCGCGGCACCCAGACATCCAAAAGGAGCTGGCACTGCCCACAGCGGCAGCAGAGGGCGGCCAAACGGGGCCGGCAGCGGGCGGCGGCGGCAGCGGCGGCACTGCAGGCACGCTGGGGCGGCGCGGCGGGGATGCTGCGCAGCCAAACGACGGCGCTGCAGCAGGGCAGCAGCAGCAGCAGGCGGACGGGGCAGGCGGCGCGGCGGTGCGCGAACCTGCTGGGGTGTTAGCGGCGAGCAGCGGTGCGGGCGGCAGCGGCGGAGAGGCGGCTGGGTCTGGGGACGGCGGCGATGGCAGCTCAGCAGATAAGGCGCTAGAGATCGCCTCTGCGCTGCGGGAGCACATGCAGCAGCAGGATGGCGGCGAGGCGCAGCAGCAGGGGCAGCAGGGCGGGTCGGCGGCGGCAGCAAGCGGGCGGGGCGGTTTGGAGCCGCTGGCTGGCGGCAGGCCACGGTCAGGCGTCGCTTCGGCGATATACTGGCTGACGCTGGCGGCCCTAGGTGCGCTGGCTGGGCGGGCATGGGTGCTGGCCTGAGGCGCAAGGGGTGCCATGCGCCATGGGGTGTGGCAGCCTGCTGCGCGTGAGCGGTCTGTTATGATGTTACTGCATGCAGCCAGGTCTGCGAGCTGCATGCGCCCTCTTGCTGCTCACTCCATCTGCCCTGCCCCCGCTGCTGCGCAGGCTGTGGGCTGGCCAGCTACCTATGGCGGCAGCCCCGGGTGCGGTACCAGCTGTCAAAGCTGATTGGCAGCAGCTTCAGCAGCCGGCGGCGCCGCGGCCTCATACCCTTGTGAACCGCGCTCGGTCAGTGACGCTTCCATGGCTTCGTGGCAAGCCTAGAACTGCTCGACACTTGCCTATTCTTATCTGAATATTGTGTGAAAGCGGATAGCCCGAGGATGGGTCGGGCGGCGTTGGAGGCGGCGCTGCCGATGGCGGCAGCGGGGGCGGCATGGAGGGATGGGCGGCCAATCGGCCAGTTGCATCGCATTCTCAGACTCTTGTTTGATCACGCACCGGCTGCAGCAGGGCGCTTGGCGTGCAGCAAACCAGGTCCCTGTTCGGCTCCACTTGGGCGCTTGCCGGTGGACTCCTTCCGTCAGCTAACACCAATGCAGCTCACCGCGGGCCTGGCAAAGCAGACGGTGGCCGCAGGCAAGGCTGGTGGGGTTTTGGGACGCGCCCACCTCGCCCTGCCCTCTGTTCTCCTGTACGTGGCTCGCATTGAACTCGACTACTTATCCAAATCACGATCCGCACCGCCGATGACCTCCCTGCAGGCTGGCCTCGCGCCGCCGCCGCCGCCGCCTCCAGCC
>JADXDR010000017.1:422786-434054 GCA_025026875.1 Chlorella ohadii
GCGTGCGGGCAGACGCCGGCAACGGCAGCGCAGCCGATGCTGGGAAGTACGATTATGATCTGTTCTGCATCGGCGCCGGCAGCGGCGGCGTGCGCGCCTCGCGCGTCGCGGCGGGCACCTACGGTGCGTCTTCGTGCGTCCTTTGCAGTCTTCGCTGCCTCTAGCGTGCTGCGTGCTGTGGGTGATGCAGACGTCGGGGCTCTGCTGCGGCATTGCAGCGCGCGGCTGCTGCAATGCATGCACAAGGCATCGAGGCAAGCGTCCCAAAAANGCGGGCAGTACAGCCGCAGCCGCACTTGCAGCGGAGTTGTCGTGCACGCATGCTTGAGCTCTTGCCAGCCCAGAGTGTGTCTTCAACCAAGCTTGCATGCGGCTGCTGCAGGCGCCAAGGTGGGCATTTGCGAGATGCCGTACAACCCCATCGCTTCTGACGAGGTGCGCTGGGCCTCTGCTTGATTTATTTGCTGGCGGCCGGGGTCAGCCAGCCGATGTCCTTTCCCAACTGCAAGCCAGCCCAAGCAAGTGCGCACTCCTGCATCTGGACTGAGCACCCTCGTGTTATTGTGTCAGCAGCTTCTGAACCCCTGTGTCCCCTGTGCGCCCTTCACCCCTGCCGCAGGCCGGCGGCGCGGGCGGCACTTGCGTGCTGCGCGGCTGCGTGCCCAAGAAGCTGTTCGTCTACGCCAGCGAGTACCGGGAGATGTTTTCGGACGCGCAGGGCTTTGGGTGAGTAAAGCGGGCACAATTTGTTCTGATGGCTTGACTGCTTCTGATGGCTGGACTGGAATGGTGCCCAGGGCAACTTCCACGGAACACCTGTGCATGTGCAGGCTGCTGTGCAGCAGATCCCAATCGCCCCATCTCGCTCGACCGTGTATCAACCTGCCCCCCGCAGGTGGCAGCTGCCAGGGCAGCCCACCCTGGACTGGCAGAGCAAACAATACATGCAATTCTGACCCTCGCTGCCCCCACACTGCCGCACCCGCCTCGCAGGTGGCAGCTGGCGGGGCAGCCCACCCTGGACTGGCAGGCCTTCCTGGCTTCAACAGAGTCGCTGCGATTGTTACATTAGTCCCTCTACCCTGCACACCCCACCACTCCTGCGCAGGTGGCAGCTGCCGGGCCAGCCCACTCTGGATTGGCAGAGCTTCCTGGCCAAGAAGAACGCGGAGCTGCAGCGCCTCAACGGCGTGTACATGAACCTGCTGAAGAACAGCGGCGTGGACGTGAGCTGTTTTGTGGGGATGCAAAGGGAGAGTGCACCTGCTGGTTCGGCGGTCCAATTGACACGGCTGCAGTTGAACCTGCTGGCGAGCGTCGGCTTGCTTGGATCATCCACGAGCCTGCAGCACAGCCACGCTGCATCAATACGGTGCTTTTGCAAATCCACAATCATTGCAGTACATCGAGGGGCGCGGCAAGCTGGTGAACGTTCATGTTTGCTCAACTGCTGTTAACGTTTGCTCAGCAGCGCAGCTGACAGTCGTGTTTCCACCGATCCTCTGCAGTACATTGAGGGGCGCGGCAAGCTGGTGGATGCCCACACCGTGGACGTGGGCGGCAAGCGCATCACCGCCCGCCACATCCTGAGTGAGCCACTGGCACCATTCATTGCGTTTGCGCCAACACTGATGTGCCTTGGTGTGCTGCCTGGCTGGGGGGTGGGGGGGTGGGGTGGGGGGTGGGGTGGGGGGGGGGCAGACAGCGCATCACTGCGCGCCACGTCCGGAGTGAGCTTGCGTGCGTGGCGGCTTGCTGGTTGAGTCTGGCTGGTGGGGAGTGCGCACCCTGCACGCCCCAAGCGCCCAGCCCTGCCCAGCCCTGCCCAGTGTGGCGCAAGTGCTGAGCACCTGGTCGCACAAAGGAGGGCAGGACACCCACCTTCCACCTGGACCATGCATCCCGCCATCCCAACCCCTGCAACCCCTCGGAAACGCCTGCCATCACCCGGCTGTCCTTTGGCTGCAGTCGCCACCGGCGCCCGTGCGTTCGTGCCCCAGTTTGAGGGCTCGGAGCACTGCGTCATCTCGGACAACGCCCTGGAAATCCAGGAGGTGAGCTTGGCATTCTATCTAGCTAGCCAGCAGACCAGGCGAACTCATGTCAGGTTGCGCTGATGAAATGTGTTTTTATGCACCAGCGTTGCATTGGAAGCGGCGATCAATCGATGACCCTTTGGCCTTGCAAACTGTCTGCAGGTGCCCAAGAGCATTGTCATCATTGGCAGCGGCTACATCGCGGTCGAGTTTGCGGGTGAGTGGTGCATTTTGGCTTGGGTGCGCTGCTGCCGGCGCGTGCGCATGTGCGCTGTGTGTGAATGCATTAAGTTGGCGGTTCCCTGTCCCCCCCCCCCSCTCTGACAAAAATGCATACAAATGGAGTGCGCCAATGCCCGCCCGCCTGCAGGCAACCTGCTTCACAACATGTCTCTCAACCAGCTTGCGCTGTCTGCACCGTCCCGCAGGCATCTTTGCGGGCCTGGGCTCCGAGGTGCACCTCGTGTTCCGCCAGCCGCTACCGCTGCGCGGCTTCGACGAGGAGGTGCGGTATTGCATTCTGCCATGTGTGTGGCATTCCACCATGTGTGCGGCAGCGCTGCTAGCGTGCCACTGCGCGGCTTCCAGGAAGAGGCGCAAATGCTGTGGCTGCGTGGATTCTGCAAGGTTTGCAGAGAATTGGTTCATGGTCAATGGTCACCCAATCGCTCGCCCTCACGTCCACCCCCATTCGCTCTAACCGTTCCTCCCTTGCAATGCGCAGGTGCGCAAGTTTGCTGCGGAGCAGTACGCGCAAAACGGCCTGCACCTGCACGGCCTGACCACGCCCGAGAAGCTGGAGAAGCTGCCGAATGGTGAAGGTTTTGAACTGCTATGTTTCGCTGTGCAACAATGTCGTTGGTCTGCCCTGGTGCTGGAGGCTACGCCTCCCAGGCAACTGGGTGCCTGCCTTTCGGGCCCGCCTGGCGTTATGCCGAGTGGGCGCACACTGCAACCCCAGACAGACATATACCACTCTCTCCCAGGCGTATATCTCACCCTCGCCTGCCTTTGTTTCCAAGCGCAGGCCGCCTGCGGTTCACGGGCGCACGCCGCAGCGGAGCCCAGGTGCGTGCCCATGGGGTTGTTGCCGGGGTTGTTCCTTGGGTGGGCCTGGGAGGCTGCACCCTGCCCTGTTGATTGCCGACTGCATGCCTGATGGCTGTGGCCCAGCCTGATGCGGTCCTTTGGCAGGCACCAGTTGGTCAAAGGCACTGTGGGATCCTGCGGCAACTCCTGCTTTCTCACCTCCATTCATTGCCGCTGCAGTCGGCCGATGAGGAGACCTTTGAGATCGAGACCGACGTGGTGCTGGCAGCCACAGGCAAGCCAGGCCAGCGGCGGGCACTCCGCGTTCTGCCGTCCTGCTGCTCTGTGCAGCTGAAGGGGCGGCAGCTGCCCTGCCGTCAGACTGTTGCAGTCGCGGAGCTACGGCGCTAGCTGCTGCCCTGCCCTCTGCCTGCTGAACATGTGAAGTTGCAAGATCCCACCCGCTAATCGACTTCTCACCCCGCACCCCCAAACTCGCTCTTGGAACAGGCCGCCGCCCCAACGTGCACAACCTGGGCCTGGAGGAGCTGGGCGTCAAGATGACCAAGGGAGGGGCCATCGATGTGGACGCCTACTCCCAGTCCAGCGTGAGCTGCTTGTTCCTTTGCGACCACGCTGCCCCGCATGGTTGCCTGCCTCCCAGAGACCACGGCATGCACCCCACCATGCCAGCTGCCTTGCAACCCGGCATATGCAGGTGCCCAGCGTGTGGGCCATCGGCGATGTGACAGACCGCATGGCGCTCACGCCAGGTCAGCACAACCATTGGAATGATCTGTATGTTAAGTTGTGGTTGTTCTCAATAGACAATGTGTATGGCGCNCACGCCAGGTCAGCACAACCTTCATAATGCGGTCTGCAGTGAAATTGCACCGGTGTGTGGGAGGCGCGGTGGCAGCGGCAGCCATCACCGGCAGGTCTGCTGGCCCCTGTCTTGTGCTGCAACCCGCTGCCCCTACCTCTTGCCCTCCCGCCCGCCTCAATTCGTACCCCTGCTTGCCAACTGACGATCAGCGATATGCATCAACTTCAACTTTTGGCCCCTGCAGTCGCGCTCATGGAGGCCATGGCGCTGACCAAGACCATTTTTGGCTGGCAGCAGCACTGGCATTCGCCTCACTGTCTTAAACCCGCTTGTTATTTTTTACTTTTCACCCACAGTGGCCCTCATGGAGGCGATGGCGCTGACCAAGACCATCTTGGGCGGGCAGCAGCACTGGCATTCTCCTCACTGTCCTAAAACCGCTTGGTATTTTTTACTTTTAACGCAGTGGCCCTCATGGAGGCCATGGCGCTGACCAAGACCATTTTTGCCGGGCAGCCCACGGAGCCGGACCACCACAACGTGCCCACCGCTGTGTTCAGCCACCCCCAGATCTCCACTGTCGGCATGAGCGAGGAGCAGGTGGGCAGGGAAATGTTATCCAGTCATTCCAGTGCGTGGTCATTGCTGCTCAGCCACCCACAGAGGTTGCCACTGTGGGCATGAGCGAGGAGCAGGTGGGCAGGGGATGGTGTTATGTCCGGTCGTTTTTGCTTGGTTGGATGCCGGTTATTTTGCTGTTTAGGCCACCCCCCAGAGATTGCCGCTGTGGGCATGAGCGAGCAGCAGGTGGGCCCAAGCTCTGTGGCTTGCCTACTGTGGTGCGTGCTCCCTTCCAGCTAGCCTGCTTGGCCGCCAGCTTTCAAGCTTATTTGCGACTCGTTTCCAGCGCAAAAGTACCGCCCGCCCCTGCGCGCTGCCGCAGGCCCAGGCAGCGTACGGCAATGTCGACGTCTACACCAGCAGCTTCCGCCCCATGCGCAACACAATCAGGTGCGCCAACCAAACTGTGTCTGCCTGGCTCGCCGGCCAGCTGTGCTGCTGCCGCTGTAGTGCTGTTATGCGGAACAATGGATAGTGCAACGTTTGGCCTCTCGCGCCATCTATCAAAATCAAGCTGGGCTGCATTTTCACCCCACAGTGGCAACGCGGGCCGGACGTTCATGAAGCTGCTGGTGGCGGCTGACACAGACGTGGTGGTGGGCTGCCACATGGTGAGACTGGGCAGGGAGTATGGCAATGTGCCTGTGATGCCGCATCAATTGCCGTGCAGCACAGTGACTCATTGCCAGTGCAGCAGCGCAGCAGGAAAGTTGGCCTGTTGCGCTCAACAGTTCTTGTGGTTCCTTGCATTTGCATGAAGGGCCCGATGCGGCGGCTATATTAGAGCCTGGGCGGGGCTGCTGGCTGGCCTGACATGTTTCCCTCCTCTGCTCTTTTATCCTGCAGGTGGGCCCCGACGCAGCGGAGATCATGCAGGGCCTGGGCGTGGCGGTCAAGATGGGCATCACCAAGGCGCAGCTGGATTCCACCGTGGGCATCCATCCTTCGGGTGCGTAGTGTGTTTGAGGCTGTGTGGATGTTTGCACTGAAATGTTTCGACAGCTTCGGTTGCGGCTGGATGCAGGTAGCGTCCGCCGGCGCTTGCCATTGCCTGTGAAGTTGCATGGCCTGGGATTAGTCTGACATTTGGCCCGGCCCTGAAAATCACTTGAATTTCGTCCAACAACCTTTCTGTTGCCTTTCCTGCTCCTCACAGCCGCGGAGGAGTTTGTGACGATGCGGTCGGTCACCCGCCAGCTTCGCAAGGAGGAGGCAAAGGTGGCGGCATGAGCCAGGTGGCAGCTCCCGTCAACCGGATACTGCAAGCTCGGCGGCGACGTGAGCCCGACTAGCCTCCCACTGGCATGGCCCGCCAGAGTGTGCGGGATGCTGCAGGAGTGGCAGCTGGGATGCCTCCTCTTTTTTGCGGAACGCACAGTGCCTGCTTGCGCCTGCTGGTGTTTGTGAGGTCGATGCTGCCATTGCAGCGCCGGCCTGTCCATTTTATTTTCTCCCTCGCTTTTGCTCAGCTTGACCGCTTTTGCCCGAGAGATCGGTAGTATTGAGCTCCTCTGTGTGACGCACTGCACCATTGCTTGTGATGCTGCATCGGCAAGGGAGGCTGGGCCATGGGTGGAGAGGCACGGCCAACAGCAGAGGCTGCTGGTCTGACAAGTGTGAGATCCCAGAAAGTACTTAATTGCTGAGCCTGCACAGCCCTGGGCATCCACAAACTAGCAATTGATCATTCGGTCGCTACCGGCGCTGAAGGGCACGCCGACGCAGCGGCAGGCTGGCTGGTCGCGCTTGGCAAGCGGGGGGATCAGCGTTCGCTTTCATCGATCGCAGCAGCTCATTGCCATTCTCTGGGGCAAAGGGACGGCCCCTTGTCGCTCAGCTGCAGCACTTGGCGAGCCGGCCCGACACACAGGCGCTCCCTGGGATGGCGGCCGCTCAGCAGGACGTCAGCGGCGCCTTCCAGGCGCTGCAGGCGGCGTGCCAGGGCCAGCTGCCGCTCACCACCCTCGCCCAGCAGCTTGAGCAGTGAGTGCGCCTCGCTTCGTGCAGGGCTCCTGCCTGGTTCATAATCAAGTGGTTTCGAGCCCGATCGCGCAGCCGATGTCAGCCGCCGTCACCTGCTGCCACCGCCGCCACCGCCGCCTTCTGCCGCCGGCGAGCGGTGCATCGCTGCGCTCCCTCCAGCCCCCTTGCTCCTCTCCTGTCTCGCACTCTGCAGGCTGGGCTCGTATCGCGGTCTGGGCCGCGAGAATGCAATCGCCAAGTTCAGCCGGCACGTGCTGGACGCGCTGCCAAAGATTCTGCTTGGTGGAGCGGGGCCCAGTGCAGCAGAGCAGGCGAGTCAATGCGGCCTGTGTGCTCGCCGCTGGCAGTTTATGGTGCTGCCTGCAATCCATGCTGTCCTACATTGTCGAACTTGCAGTAGTGTGTTTCAACCGCGAGCAAGCTGCCTGGAGCAGCTGCATGCGCTGAGCTGCAGGCAGCTGCTTGCTTCACGTGCGGCCGGCGGCTGCGGTGTTTGGAGCACAGGCACCTGCCGGCGGTGCCTGGCATTTCGACACGTTGCTGGGGTGCCATGGCTAGGCGCCGCTGCTAACACTCAGCTTTGTTTCGTTACTCTTTGTTTGCAGGCGCTGGCAGAGAAAGTGGCCACGCACCAGCTGCTGCTGCAGTGCCTGTCGGACTGCGGCGCCTTCCAGCGCCTGCACGCCTCGGTGCTGCGGTGAGCAGTGGCTGGTGCTGCTTTTCTGGCTGGTTTCCTGGTGCTTATTAAGATGGGTATTGCAGAGCCTTCCAGCGGCTGCACGCCTCGGTGCTGCGGTGAGAGAGGCGGCCCGATCGGGCGGGCAGCACTGCAGCACCGCCTCTGCTGGCACTGCTATCCTGGCACGAGCAGTCACTCGCTCAACTCGTAGATGCAGATCAAGGCTGCCAAGGCTTGTAGGCCCACCGTTTTGCACTGTTCGCTGCCCAACTTTGTGCAGCTGCCTGCTGGAGGACGGGCAGCGGCTGGCAGTGCTGACCAATGTGCAGCAGCTGGAGAGTGAGCTGGCACGCAGCGGCGCCCCAGGTGGGCTGAGGGTTGATTGCTGGCTTGGTAGGTGGGTAATGGGCTGGGCAGGTTGTGGGGGTAAAACAATCGGCGAAAACTAGCCGCTAACCTACCTCCTCCCTCCCTGCTCAGCCTTGTCCCCCTCTCCTGCCCCTCCCACCCTTTTGCCGCAGGCGCGCTGCACGGCGTCGTTCTGGCGGCTGGCACGGCCTGCATGGCGGCGGTGGCCGGCAGCGGCGACCGAGATGCCCCCACCGTTTTCTACTCCTGCCCCACCGCAACCGTCACCCAATTTTTCCAGCAGCTGGCGGCGGCCGCCGCCGCGCTGGGCCGCAGCCCCGGCAGGGCTGCCGCCGACCAGGCTGCTGTTGCTCAGCTGGAGCGAGGACTGGGCACGGCCGTGGAAAGCGCGCTGGCGCAGCGTGCGCAGCAGCAGCAGTTCTTCCCCACCGCTATGAACGCTGCGGTGGCGGGGTCTGATGAGCCGGAGCTTGCAGCGGGAGCAGATGTGCGCATTGCACTGGCGGCACTGGCAGACGCCTGCTGCAGGTGGGCGGGGTGGGTAGGTGGGCAGCAGGTAGCATCTTTGAAAGTGCATTGCATAGACCGCCTGCCAACACCTTGCGGGCTCAGCCGACTTGCTGGGAGCGCGGCGTGGCGCCGCGTAGAGAGTGCGGCGTTCCTGCGTCCGCTGCTGCAGTGGCACTACCAACCAGGTCTGCTGGCCCATGTCTGCCCCCCTGCCACTGCCGTGCAGGCTGCAGCCGCTGCTGGAGCGGGAGGCCCCGCAGCTGCTGCAGGCCAGCGTGCAGCTGCTGTTCAACATCACAGGTGGGGCACGCTGGGCACCACCGTGTGTTGACCACGGGCTGATTCAGTGCCGGTTGCATTACTGCGGCCTGCCTGCATGTGGGGCTGCTGCTGTTGCTGTCTGTTGCTCAGCAGAGGGGCAGCAGGCTGTGGCCCGATAGGAAAGGAGGCACTTTGCACCGTCTGCCCTTGCTTTGCTCGTCACAACCACGGACCGGCTGCTGAACGCGGGCGCGCAGCCCCATCCTTCCACCCTTTCTTTCTTTTCGGAACGCAGGCCGACGCGCGAGCGCTCAGACCCCTATTTCCACCTTTGCTGTCTCTGTGCACCGCACACCGGCTGCTGAACGCGGCAATCTCTTCTCCATTGCTTACCAATCAGTCTCACCCGTCGTTTTCAATCAACCGCAGACCGGCTTCTGAACGCCGGCGCGGCGGCCGTGACGGCGGCGGCTCCTGGCCAGCAGCGGCGCCAACTGCACGACGAGTACGCTGCGCTGCGGGAGAAGCTGCTGAGGCACCTGCTGCGCCAGGCGGCCGCGCTGTGCGACACGGGTGCGCTGTGGTTGGTCGGCTGCTGTGCTGTGCTGCGCTGCGCTGTGCTGCGGGATGAGCATCTGCAAGAGACCGCATCTCCACCAGTTAAATTGCATCGTCCACTCCGTCTGTGCTGTTCAAGCAGATGAGGATGATGGGACGGCGCAGTTTATTCCCACTCACCCACTCCTTCTGTGCCATTCCCCACTTGCAGACGAGGCTGAGGGGGCAGCACAAGTTGGCCGGCTGCGCAGCCTGGCGGAGGGTCACTCCGGCTGGGCAGCGCTGTTTGACGTCGCCGACCTGACTGGGGAGCGGTGAGCCTGTGCGGCACCTGCGTCGGACAGCAGAATTGAGCCGCTGCGCTGTCTATGCGCTTTGCATCTGGCTGTTTTTTGTAGCAGGCATGCTACGCCTCTGCTGCACTTACGTCTCGTCCCTCCTTCGCCCTGCTTCCCTGCAAGCGGCTCTACAGCAAGATGGAGCAGCCGCGCTCTGCAGCAAGCATGCACTTCTGCGGCTGCCCCTGCACTTTCATCTCACGCCTCTTTTACCCAGCTACCCTGCCGCAGCGAGCGGCTCTACGGCGAGATGGAGCAGCTGCGAGGCGACGGCCTGACGCCGCCGCTGGCCACCTATGTGTTTGCGCGCCTGCTGGCCGAGGGCCGCCGCGCAGAACTGCTGGACCTCCCTGCACAGGCAAGCGCTCGTTTTTCGTGAGTAACAATGTGTGCAAAGCGTGGGAGTTGCTGGCCGAGGGCCGCGCACCGAACTGCTGGACCTCCCCGCCCAGGCAAGCGCTCGTTTCTATTGGTGGTTATGTGTGCAAAGCGTGGGAGTTGCTGGCTGCTGGCCGAGGGCCGCCGCGCCGAGCTGCTGGACCTCCCCGCCCAGGCAAGAGCTCTGCCGGTTGTTGGCTGCTGTCTGCTGCAGCTTGGATACCGCTGCTGCACCGCCGGTTCTCCTGCGTTACCACACGCTTAATAATGCTGAGGAGCCCCTGCAGCCCTGCCCCCGCCCCTGCCTGGCCTGCAGTTTGGTGCTGAGCTGCTGCACTGGCTGGCTGCTCTTGTGAACGTGCCAGTAAGGGAAATATCCGAGACCTCTGCCCCTGCATCATTTCCCCCGCGCCCGCAGTTTGACGCTGAGCTGCTGCACTGGCTGGGCGACGCGTCTGGGGAGGACGGGCCCGCGCGCCAGCAGCTGCTCTGGCTGCACCAACTGCGCATGGAGCAGTACGGTAAGTGGATCGATCTTACAGTCAGTCTCAGTAAACTAACGGGAACCGCACTAGTGATGCGCTGCAAGCGCAGCAGTGGGGTGCGTGGGTCTTTGGGTGCGCATGCGATGCTGGGCAGTGGATGAAGAAGCGCAGTGCGTGCGCTTGGCCCAGCCATCCCGTGTGGCACAGATGCCGGCGGGTTGTGCGATACCGAAGGGGCGTGGTGGCAAGATGGCAGTTGCTGCTGTCCACACTCAGCCCAGCAGCGGCTGCCTCTGCCGCCTACCCAAGCCTCTGCGTCGGCCGATGCGTTGATTGCTGTTCACCTGTCTCCCCATAATCTGTTGATGCAGGCCCCGCCTCGGAGACGCTTGCAGCCCTGGTGGCAGAGGAGCAGGAGGCAGCTGGGGAGGCAGCTCCCCGCCTGGTTGCTCTCCAGCGCCTGGCAGCTCTTGCGGCAGGCGACGCTCAGGCGTAGCGGCAGGAGTGAGAGGCAAGCAGTGCATGCCCTGCGGGAGCCGTGGATGCTTGCACTTTCTGAGCGTGCTGGCTTGCTGCGGTCGAGGCTTGTGAATCGACATGCACAGCAGTTGGGCGGTGAACCAAGATTAAAACACAGTGAAGGAATGCGCCTCCAAAACTTTGGTCCCGACAAGCTATTAATTAAGCCGGGGGGCATGGCTAGCCAAGCAGACATGCCGCTCATGCTGCCACCCGCTCTGCCTTTGTGTGGGTTACATGCCATTCAGCACTTGTGCTTGGTAAGCATGTGCTGCCCAATGCAACATCGAGTAAATGCAAGGCAGCATCGGGGAGCGAGCGCAGAGCACCGCACGGGCGGGTACACCACGGCTAGCCAAGGCCGCCGAAACATGGAGAGATGCCGTACATGCTTGCAGCTCACTGACTTTGACTTTGCGTGGGTTACAGCCATTCAGCACAATCCTGTGCTGCCCACTGCGACATCGAATGAATCCAATGCAACAGCGAGGAGCGAGMGCAAAGCATCGCACGGGCGGGGAACAACACGGCTCACCCAAGGCCGGCTGCGAAGGTCATGCACTGCATCAAGCAACGCCCAGGAGGGGCAGCTCACTGACTGACTTTGACTTTGTGTGGGTTACAAGCCAGTCAGCACAATCCTGTGCTGCCTACTGCAACATCGAATGAATCCAAT
>JADXDR010000179.1:0-27941 GCA_025026875.1 Chlorella ohadii
GCAAGTCACGCAGCAGGGCGAGCAGCAGGGTGGCTGCCTTGCGGGGCAGCTGCTCCATGTGCCTGAAAACGCAGTCGCAGCTGTCGGGCAGCCAGCCAGTGGCAAGGGCCGAGGCCAGCTTTTGCACCAGGTGCACCAACAGGAGCTCATAGGATTCCACGATGTCTTGCGGCATTGGCTGCCCCGCACGAGCGGCTTTCACGAAGGGCATGAACTGCACGAAGAAGCCAGGCTTACACTCCAGCAGGAAAGCCAGCCAGTCGACACCAAGCGCAGCCTTGCCCGGCGTTCCACCTGTTGACAGCGGGGGGGGGGGGGGGGGGCTGCACTAGCTGGGTGGTGCAATCCGATGCGCTGGCAGCGCATCATCCACAGGAGCGCTGGCATACACACTCCTTGGCAAAGCGCCAGCTCCAGCCAGCACAATGGTCCGCCTGGGGCAKCCCCTTACCTTCAGCAATTGCAGTGATCGATATTGAAAGGAGCAGGCGCACAGCTGCCGGGCAACTGTTGGGCTGCAGCCACCTCTGCAGGGTCGCTGGGCTGCCATACAGGGTGGCAACAAATGCCGAGACTTCCTGCATGGCAGCATCTGGCACGTCTGTCAACAAGCTGCACTTTGGTGGGAAACATTCAGGTCATTGCGACCATGCACACCCACTCAAACGCTCCACGTCTGCAACCCAGGGCCGCACCAAGGGTGTCTTGTTCACTGCATGCATTGCCAAGGTGCAAGCCTCCAGGAAAGGCTGCTCCGACAGCAGCAGCTGCTCTAAAGCTGTGCCCGACTGCTGCTGGCGCCGGCGCTGCCGCRGCMGCTGCTGCTGCTGCTGTGTAAGGGCCTGCCGCTCAGCCTCGAGTAGCCCKCCCAGGACACCAGCCACGTAGATAAGCATGCTTCGGCTGGGACCATCGGCRGCGCCCCAGGGCAGCGCACACAGCAGGCGTGCCACTCGCAGCACGCTGCCGCATTTCACCAGCTGCCGTGGAAGCGCCTGAACAGCAGAGGGTGGCGCAGCAGGCCTTGGCTGCGACATTCAGCAACCCTAGCTGCGCTTGAGCTGCCCACGCATTCATGAATGAAGGAGAATGAAGGATCAACCCTATCCCCAGCCATAACCAACGGGTGCGCACCTGCCCGAACTTGCAGCAGCTCAGCATGCATAGAACTGCCGCTGCCCTCTCCAAATCCTTAGCAGGCGCGTCCTCTTTGCAGAGCCGCTCCAACACCCGCTCCGGCAGCTCCAGCGCACAGAACTGCTGCACCAGGGACGGCACTGGGGCGTCCCAGGCGCGCGGCGTTGAGCCGGCAACTGACAGGACATCAACAATTGCCCTGCAACCAGGGCAGGTGCCATGAAGTTGGTGTGAGCGGCGCAACGTCAACAGCGGCAAGGGTGGCAAGCAACAGCAGGTGGAACTCAAAAACCATGCTGGTGCTGGCCGCTGCTCACATAATGCTGGGTATGTGCTGCTCGAATTTTGGCGGTCCCAAGCACGTGGGCTTGTCCTCGGCAATCACCGGCTCCAGCAGCTTGAGGGCTGCAGGGGGCATTCTCAACGACAGGGAACAGAATTAGCAGCAGCAGGCAGGGCGCTGGCGGAACACGCCACATGGTGCACCAGCTGTGTGGCTCCGGTTGATAATAGGGTTGGAGGTGGGAGGCCTGCACCCATGCATGTGTACACGGCATGGCAGAAAGTGGGCTGACATGCACTGTATACCACCCCGTGGTTTTCAGTTGGGACTGATGTTGCACTGTGACAAAGCGAAGCAGCAAATGCCCTTGGCCTGCTCCCCACTTGCATGCCAACCGCTCACCGTGCAGCTGCCCCGCCAGCCGTGCTGCCTCCAGGCTGCCGGTCACCCCCTTCACGGCATCCCCGCGCTCTTTAGAAGGCTTCGACAAATCGGCCAGCACCTCCAGCCGCCGCCGCATGTCCTGCGCCACCTGGCACCTGAGAGAGGCACCGGATAGGCGAATAACATGCAGGACGGCTCCTTGCAATCAGTGCGTCAGCAAGCCAGCCTAGCGCCGCAGCTAAGAGGCACTTGCATGGGTGGGACGCAGAGCTGACCCTCAGCTCATGCAAAGCACTCCGCACCGCTGCTTGTGGTCTGGCCACGCCAGCTTGAAGCACTGCGCGTTGCAATACCATGCCAGAGTGCACCTGCGGCAGTGCGGCGGGCAAAGACATGTAGCACTGCGATTGGCTGTGCAGGTTGAACTTGCAGCCCATACATTGAGGTGGCAGGTAGACATTTCAAGTGCGCACGCAGGTGTTGCCCGCCTACTGTGCACCTGCGCCGGCCCGCAACTCACCCACTGCATCTCTTGAGCTCCCCCTGCGCGCCGCAATGGTCGCAGGCCATGTTTGACTTGCGGGCACGGCGCAGCTCGGGCGGTGCGGCATCGACAGCCGCCTCCAGCAGCGCAATACAGCGCTGAAACGTCTCCTCGTGCTGACGGCTGCCGAAGTGCGACACTTCAATGCACGCCTCCAATGGGTCTCTGCCTTTCTCGTCCAATGCCAGTGCGTTAGCGCCTGCACATGAAGGAACAGGCACATGGGACAGCATGGCGTGCAGTGCAGCAACAGCCCAAGGTAGGTCTCTTACATGCCAGGCAGGCTCAGCGCACGGTCAGCTGGCCAGCGGCTTTGCGCAGGTTGCTGCATGTGCTGTGCGTGCAAGGGCTCAGCACGAGCTGCAGCAGAGTAGGGGCTTGGCAAAGGCTGCAGGCTCAGCAGGGCCTCACCCCGGCTCAGCAGCAGCTCCACCACATCAGGCGAGTGCAGTACTGCCGCAACGTGCAGCGGCGTTCCATGGCGAGGCGCGACCACTTCCAGGGTGCCCCTGCATCCAGAAGCTCCTCAACTGCGTGCACACACCTCTGCGAGCAGGGCGACAATGCAGAAAGCGGCAGGGTTTGCTTGCCGCGTCGCACGCCAGGCGTCGCAAAGCAAAGCATGTGCGAACAACCCCGCTGGTCAGCAACGAATAAGCCTCGGCTTCCTGTCCGTCTCACTTCTAAGCAGGCGTGGTGCAGCGGCGGCAGGCCCATCGCCAGCGGTGCCGCCAGCAGCGCACTGCGCTCCGTCCCGGGCAGGGCCGCCAGGACTTCAGCGACTGAGGTGCGGGAATCGGCCCTGATTGCACGGTGCAGGTCAGCTGCTGGCCCAACAGCAGTTTCCAGCTGCTCCATCTCCGCCAGGTGCACGGCCGTCCGGCGAAAGATGTTGTTGCGCCAGCCTTCCGGCATGTCATAGTCGGTTTCCGGCCCCAACAGCTCGTCGATGGCCTCGAGGCTGTCCATGTTGGCCTGCGAATGAGGGGAAGGAAGGCAGGGCGGGGAGGATCGTTGCGAAGCCCCGCAAGTAGGGCGGCGGCGCCCCGCAAGGGTTCATCTCCTCCGCCACAGCACGGCGGCGGCCCTCAGAGCGTGCGCATCACCTAAAGGGCGCATCTGCGCGCGCACCGCGGTGTCGAGCGCAGCAGGGGTCTGCAAGGCTCGCGACTCCAACGGCCAACGGCTACGCTCGTTTCGCAGCCCACAAATCGCCCGAGCGTCCGGCGCCCGACGTTACGCGCAGTTCATCGCGTGCAGGCACCCTACCCCTCCTGCAGATCCCGCATGCACGCTGCGCGTGCGGCGCAGCGGCGGCATGAATGCGGCATGTCGATGGCGCCGTGCCCTTGCTTGTTCACTTTTAACACATCAACTTAAAAGGGCTACGTGTAAAACTTTTTTCCCCTGCAACTCATTCTCACACCAGCACAGCAGCCGCGCGCAGCAGCCGCGCCGCCTCCTGCCCATCAGCCCNTCCCNGCTGCTCGGACGCTGCCGCCGCNGCCCGCAGCTGCTGCGCCGTCACTGCTGCGCGGCAGGCAGCGAGCAGCTCTGCGCCAGAGTGGTGCAGCAGGGCGAGCAGCACGGCAGCCGTCTTGCTCTGTACCTGCTCCACATGCTCAAAGGCATGGTCGCAGGTGGAGGGCAGCTGGCCGCTGGTCAGGTAAGAGGTCAGCCTTTGTGCCAGGCGTGCACAGGATGCCCACAGGGGTGCCGCCAGCACCGGAGGCACCGGCAGGCCGCCTGCCAGCATGGATGGCAGCTGGGCAAAGAAGGCGGGCTGCTGCTCCAGCAGGAGCGCAAGCCAGCTGATATACACAGGCGTCACGTCTTGCACTGCACAGTGAAGCGGAGAGTGCGGGCGCAGGCAGGCTGTCGGCATGAGAGGCAACACACATGCCGCCATGGGTGGCAGCATGCAGTATGGGGGGCAGCATGGGGGCCATGATGCAGCTTTGCAGCTCTACAGTAAGGCAGCGCCCACAATGCATCAGGCCATCGCCTTGCGGTTGCTCACCCTCAGTGTCCGCAGGGGCAATGATTGTGGTGACAAGCTGGCCGTGAATGCCTTGAAACCCGTCTGGCCGCTCCAGCAGAGTGGCTAGCATGGCTGGGCTGCCAAACAGGCTGCACAGAAACACCATCAGGTCCTAAAGTGGAGGAAGTGGAGGAAGTGGGGGGTCGAAGCTGTGTTGAGGTCCGCAGCACGAGACGAGCCGCCTCAACCGCTGCCACCAGCCGGCACCGGCTGCAGCCATGCATGCAGCGTGGGATGGGGGGGAAGGCAGCAGCTGCTTCGACAGCTGATTGGAAGCATGTGTACCACTAACCACCACCCCAAACATACAGGCCCACCTTGGCAAGGTTGTCTGCGCTCAGCATCAGCCCTTGTGCGCAGCTGTCCATAAACGCTCGTGCGGACAGCAGGTGGGTCTCCAGGGGCGTGAGCGCCGCTGCCTGCTGCTGCCCCTGCTGCCCCTGCTGCCCCTGCTGCTGCTCCTCCTCCTGCTGCTCCTCCTCTTGCCGCTGTGCAGTGGCCCGCCGCTCAGCCTCAAGCAGCCCGCCAATAATTCCTGTTGCATAATTGAGCATGTCTCGATCGGGGCCGTCAGGCACACCCCAGGGCAGAGCGCACAGCAGGCGTGCCACACGCAGCGCGCTGCCGCACTGCACCAGCTGCCTGCCGCGGAAGCGCCTGCATTGCAGAAGGCAGCGTGCAGGTGATCCGTACCAAACTGGCAAGTGGCTTTGCTGCCTGCTGCAGTATGCTGTGCCCTCATTCAACAGCTCTTCAAGGTGTTGACACTTCAGCATCGGCGGTCCCCTCAGCGCACCTGGCCGCAGCGGCAGCGGCTCAGCAGGGTCAGGACGGTGATTACTGCAAATTCTCTGCCGGCACGTCTTCCCGGAAGAGCCGCTCCAGCAGGCGCTCTGGCAGCCCCAGTGCACAGAACTGCTGCACCAGCGGCGGCACTGGGGCGTCCCAACGACGCTCCTTGGCTGCGACCCGCGCCATGACTCCAGTGATCGCACTGCATGTCGATTGTTGGGCGGCAGGGAACAGCCAATGTGTCGGCTGTTCAGCACAGCCGTATGCTGGCAAAATACACCAAGGAAAGTGGCGCAGCCAGGACCTGTCACCCAGACAAGTGCTGCAGCACGGCGCTCACATAATGCTGGGGATGTACTGTGGGTACATGGGCGCAGGCCCCAGGCCAACTGGCTTGTCCTCCGGAACGGCCGGTTCCAGCAGCTTGAGCGCTGCGAGGAGCAGTAGATGCAGCTCAGGGCACCCAGATTTAGCAGCAGCCTGGTGCTCGGACCAGGCAGGCATTGCAGGGCAGGCGGCGCCTGCCGCCGCAGCGTGCTCCATTCGTGGCAATGGTAGGAGTGGAGGTGGGGGGCGCGGGGGGCTCTACCAGCTCCTTACTGTATCGGGGCATGAATGTGCAGCGAGCATTTCCACCTTGCAGCTTGCATCCCACCTTGCAGCTTGCATGCCAACCGGATAGTGTCTGGAGTGCCGATGACGAAGTTTCATGGCATCCCACCGCTCATTAGGGGGCTTGGTCACATCGACTAGCAATGCCAGGCGTCGCCGCATCTCCTGTGCCACCTGGCACCTGCGCAGGGGTCGGGCATTTGGGTGTGTGTGCATGGGGACCAATTGTAAGCCGCTGGCAGATGAGGAGGCATAGCCGCTGTGGAGCAGAGCATGTCCGTTTCAGCTGAACCCGGCAGTGCAGGCAAACCAGCTGGCCACCCCAGCCTCCAGGCCCAGGCCACATACCGTTGCTTGTGGCCGCGCCACGCCAGCTTGGCGCACTGCTCATTGCAATAGCATGCCAGCGTGCACCTGCGGCAGTGCGGCACGCACGCTTGCCTGGCGGTTGGGATACATTAGCTGGGGCATTGGGAGTGTGCTACTCCCGCATTGCACCCGGTGATGGATCCTAAAAGCCATATGGGCAATCAATGCCCAGATGTGCCTTGCACCAGCAGCAAAGCACAGCCAGTGCATCGGCGGTCCCCAAGCACAAATATGCTTTAAATGCACCGGCCGCTGCACAAGGGCATGCCCCTCGAGCGCGCTCACCCATTGCAGCGCTTCAGCCCGTCCTTGCCGCCACAGTGGGCGCAGGCCGCCGCTGCCTTTCTGGCGTGCTGCAGCTCAGGNCCCAGCGGCNAGCCNTCCGNCCGCCNTTCAGCAGCTGCACACAGCGCTGNAANGAGNCCNGCNTTGGTCGNTGTTNNGCNATTGGGGGGNCGGGGGAGTGAAGGGAGGATGGAGGCCAACGGGCCACCTGCAGCTTTATACAGGCATGCCTGCCGCGGCGTGCGCCCAGTGCTGTCCAGCTGAAGCGGGTTGGCGCCTGCACGGAGTGTGCGGGGCACAATCCTTGTTGAGGGGAGGTTTGGGGTTGGCTGGTGGAACATAGATATACCAGTAGCACAAGCTGGCTGGGCGTTTGCACCCACTGCTTCTGCCGGTAAAGCGGCAGCAGGACTCCCTTCACTGCAAGGCAGCAGCCCACAATGGATGCACCCCTGCCAGCACAGTGGGTGAGAACCCACCTCGGCGCAGCAGGAGCTCCACCACTTCGGGCCGGCAGGCCTCAGCAGCCGCATGAAGCGGTGCGTGGCCAGAGTGCGCGTCCAATGCGTGAATGGGTGCCCCGGCATTCAGCAGCGCTTTGACCACCTCCGGGGATGCCTGCGCAGAGCGTGCAAGTGGACGGGAGCGGTTTGGGTGACTTGCAGTTTGCAACACATGCTGTGGGACACTCGCTGGCCTCTAGGGTTCTCGGCAAAAGGTTTGCAAGCGCAGCGTGTGGTGCATGGTGCAGACCGGGAGGCGGTATGGTGGTTAAGAGCAGTTGCCCCGACCTACAAGCCCCACAACAAACATCCCCAGCACTGCAGCCGGGGCCGGCGGCTGCACTCACATGTTCGCAGGCGAGGTTCAGCGGCAGGCAGCCCAGCGCCAGCGGGGCAGCCACCCATGCCTTGCGTCGCTCGCCAGGCAGCTCAGCCAGGACTCGCTCCACATCAACCTCCGGCCCCTCTGCCCTCCCCCTGACAGCCAGTTCCAGTGCTCCCTCAGGCGTGTCGGCTGTTGCTGGGTGCTGCAGCATGCGGTTCACGTCGGCCCAAATGCTGGCTGCCTGTCGGCCCATGTAGCTACTGTTGGGGTCGTCGCCCTGCATCCCCTGTACTACATCCTGGAGTGCATCCCGCATGGCGCGAAACGCCTCAGCGTGAGCCTCAGGGGTGCTCTCCGACATGGTCTGCAGCAGTGGGGTGGCGCAGGGAAGTTGCCAATGCACATGCTGTGGGGGGCATAAGGGGAAGGCGCCGGCGCCGCACTGGCGGCGGCGGTGGTAGTGGCTTTGCGGCTCTGTGCCGCCGCGGCGCAGCGCACCTTTTCACTGCAACGTGCCAGTAGGCGTTTAGCGCCAGAAGGGCCTGCCGCTGCTGCAGGCGGTCAGGGCTTTCGACGACGAGTCGCTGAGCTGGGTCGGCGTCCGCAGCCAGCAAGGTTGTGATGAGCAGGTTCGGAGGGAGGGGTTGGAGAGCTAACCTGCCTGATCTGATTTCTGAGCCGCCCCGCCTGCTGCCGCTGCGCTGCCGCCGCACCGCACGATCCTCTTCACACATTCCGTTCCACACCAACCCTACAAGCTACAGACCTCCAGCACACTGTGCTCCCCTCACTCGGCTGCCTGCAGCCTTCAGCATGGCCTCCTATTACACTGGCCAAGGACTTCTCAGGTTGCCAGCACAGCAAAGGGTGCATCTTAACCACCTCCGTGCGGCGGAGCCACAGGTGGCAAGGCCGCAAGGCACTGCTCAGCCAGCTGTGTAACCGCTTGCTCAGCAGCCCCCGCAGCCGCTCGCTCGGCAGCCGCCGCATCCGACCCCAGCGCCTCCGCCGCCACCTCGCCAAGCACTTTGTTGCATGCTGCCGCTGCCTGGGCACTCAGACGGCCAGCCGCCTCCTGTAGCGCCCGCCAAACGCTGGAACCCTGGGCAGGGGCCGCAGGCCAGCGCTGCTGTATCGCCGGCCCCAAACGCTGGCTGAGCTGCTGCCGCAGCAGCACCGCGACATGCGCTGCACGCTGCCCCGCTGGCTGCTCTTGCGGCGCGGTATGTGAGGGTGGTGCACCTGCCGTCTCCTCAGGCTGCTTCTCCTGCTGCTGCTGCTGCGGGTGCTGCGCCAGCTGCTGCACCTGCTGTGCCGCATGCAGCGGCGGAGGGGTGAGCGCTTCCTCAGCCGCCTGCCGAGCAGCCAGCAGCAAGCAGTGCTCTGGCCGCGCCTGCTGCGCCGGCTGCGCCGGCTGTGGCCCAGCCTCAGCTGCTGCCGCCTGCTGATCGCTCTCCTGCTGCACTTGCACTGCCTCTGGCAGCTGCCCCTCTGCTGTGCCGTCTGCTGGCTGCGCACCCTCCTGCTCCGCTTGCATTGCCTCTGCACCTTCCGCCAGCGCACCGTCTGCCCCAGCCTGGCCTTCAGCCGCACCTTGCTCCCCTCCCTGCTGCTGCTCCAAATCACCCTCGGCAGCAGCCTCGGCTGCCGCTTGCTGCTGGTGCTCCGCTTGCAAAGCCGCCTCCGCCTCCTTCTGCCTCTGCAGCTGCCGCACATGAGCGGCGGCCGCAGCCAGCACTTGCTGGTTGAAGGGATCCGACAAGCCCAGCGTCTGCCGTGACGCGAAGCAGGCGCTCTCCACTTTGTCCTGCACCGAGCAGGCGGCTGTGGCGATGGCCTGCAGCTGCTGCCTGCAGGGCGGGCGAGGCAAAGGGCGGAGAGTCTCATTGGGCGACCCTGGCAGTCCTGCCACAATTCAACTGCCTTGATTGACGCTCAGCTGCCTCTGCAAGCGCACAGCAACTCTGCTTCCGCCAAGCATGCTAACCCCATGACAATCAGCCAGGACAGCACGCTCGTTCCCTCCCTTACCTATCCATCGCCGCCCCAGGCGACCGTGGCTGCTGCCGCCTTCGAGCCTCCCGCTCCAACTGCTGCTCCTGCTCCTCCACTGCTGCCAGAGCCTGCTCTGCTGCGGCCACCGCGTCCGCTTGCACAGCGTCGGGGGAATCGTAGCCGCCCTGCTGGCAGCGCTGCGCGATTCGGGAGAAGGAGGGTGTGCCGGCGGAGGCTGCAGGGCAAGGGAGAACGTGCAGGAAGGGAGGTTGGAAGAGCGGACGAGCAAGCAGAGGCGGCTGGCACCAGCACAAGCGTGCATGCCACCCTTACCACAGCAGCACCACAGGCAGCAGCACAGTGCCAGCAGCGCATTTACAGCCACCACCACCAGAGCTCCACGGATGCATCCCTCACCGGTGCGCCTCCGGCCTATGCGCGCCACCCATCGGTCCAGGCCAGCCACCTTGTCAGCCTCCAGAGCAGCCCCTAGCCAGCGCTGGAACGACAGCAGCTGGTCAAAGAGCCGCAGGCCTTGCTCCAGCTCAGCTGTGTTGCATCGCGGTGCAACGCCTGCTGCCGCCCGCTTTGCACTGCCAGGCGCCACTTCAGAGAGCGCCTGCTGCTGCTGCTGCTGCTGGTGGTGGTGCGGTGGTGAGCCGCCAGCACCTGCCGCCTCACTGCCACTGCCTGCTGCCGCGCCAGAGCCTGTGCGAGCCGCTGCAAGTAGCTGCTGGTGCAGCAGCAGGGCTGCCTGCGTGCCCACCGCAGCTGCCACCTGCTCGGCAGCCGCGGCAGCTGCCTGCTGCCAGGCGTCGCTGCCGGGCCGCTGCATGCGCACAATGCTGGGTGCTGCCACGGCGCCTGCATCAGGTGGCCCTTCTGCTCCGCCAAGCAGCTGCCCTAACCAACCCGGCTGCTGCTGCTGCTGCTGCTGGCCGTCGCCTGCTACACCAGCCGCCCCAACAGCAGGGCCGGCAAAGAACTGCACCAGGTTGGCTGGCGTGGCATCCGCCGGTGCATGGCAGGTGGCCAGCACAATGACGGGCTGCAGGAGGCAACAGGTGGAGGTGGGGCATCAATGTTTGTTGCATGCTGCAAGTGAGGGACCTCCGATCCACACCAAACACCAAACACGCCCTGCTTCCAGCATGAGCTGCAGCAGCAATGGCATTGGCCAGTCGAAAGAACAGGGTTTCTCCCAGGCAACCAAACACCACTCCGACCTCTACCGGCTAAATCAAATGCAAGCCGTCCAAGCCTGCCTCACCTGTGTGGCGGGTACCTGACGCACGAGGGACTCGAAGACATTCCAGGCCTGGGAGAGGCAGGTGACTTCCACATCTGCCCCTTCCTCTCCCGCCTGGCTGCCATCCTGCTCGAATCGCAGCAGCCCTCCGGCCGCAGCTGCTGCCGCCTCGCCGCCGCCGGCAGCAGCAGGCCGGCCTGCAGTGCCRGCKGGGGGKGCACCGGTGCGCGSCGCCCGGCTGCCCCTGGCTGCACCACGGCCGGCGCCGCCGGCGGCTGCCGCAGGAGCAGGAGATGCCGAGGGCACCTGAGCGCCGGTCCGCTGCGCTCTGCTGCCCCTGGCGCCTCGCCCTCCTGCTGCCGCTGCAGCCTCGCCGCCTGGGCCAGCCGCCTGCTGCTGCAGCGGCGGCTGCTCGGGTGAAGCCGAGGTGCGGATGGGTGCCAGGCCAGCTGGCGGCGGCAGCAGGGCCACGCCACTCGCGCCAGCCGAGCCAGGCGGCCGCGGTGGCCGTGCACCTGAGCCTGGGTCCGCGGAAGCGGCCCGCTGCTGCATGGTGGGTGCGTCCCTGTCCTCTGGACCGCCGCCCTCGCCTCCCAAGTGGTACCTCTCAGAGCGGTGCAGCTGAGTGACGGAGCGCAGCGCGCGTGCCACAGCAGGCGTGTGCCCCACTCGCTCCTCAAGAGGCAGTAGGCCGCTGTACACAGAATGGGATGGAGAGCAGCACACGGAGCGCGGCATGTGAGCGCCGGGGTGATGCATGCAGCGGGCTGGCCTTTGGGTTTTGGTGCCATGCAGGCTGCGCCCAGGGGGGGCAACAGAGGGCAGGTAGTGAACTGGCTCGCACCACTGGCGGGCCTCATCCAGCGCCCCAAAAAAATTACAGGGTTGCGGGCAATCATGCCACCCAAGCAGCTGCCTTGCCTGAAGGGGGAGGGTGCCACCAGGAAGCCGCGGTGCCCGGGTGAGCTGCCCAGCGGGGAGGTGGCTGCACAAGGACGGCATGAAAGGAAAACATTACAGGCTGCTGTGCACAGGGGSTTGGCACAATCACACGAGCGTGTTGGCAGCTGCGCGGCCTGCTGGGGGACCACACATGCCAGCACMGCTTTTGAGCAGGAAACAGAGCAKGCAAGCAGCTTGAGGCGCACCTCCGAAGCGTGGAGACTGCAGCCCAGCGGTGGCGGCACGCAGCACCGACCAAGGCTCATCCGCCTCCTCTTCCTCGCTGGTACTGCTGCTCTGGTTGGTKCCGGCGSCCCCGCCACTAAGCTGGCGGGGATGGCAGTACCAGCCGCCCTCAGCCAGCTCATCGCTCCTCATGCGCGCCTGTAAAAGGATTGCAGAAGAGGACTGGCCATTGCATGGGTATGATTCATTTGGTCAAAGCTGCCGCGCCAAATGGTGGACTAGCGTCTCAGGCTGAGCCTGCAAGCCTAGCAGTGCGGCAATCGTAACTGCTCTTGCCTTGGACACAGCCCAGGACTCCAGCCTCGGCAGGTAGAAGACGCAGGGCTGGCTGGGGCCCGACCGCCTGCAGAGAGTGGAAGCAAAAATTGGAGCTCTGCCTAAAACCGAGCATAAGCGGTGTTGCGGGAATCGAGGCGCAGCAAGCAGATACCGCCAAAGCACCCCTTCATCAACTCGACAGGAGGCACACTTGTGCCAGCAATCGCAGCGCCAGCTGATCCTGCACACCTCAATGCCTCTGTGACGAGGCCCACGCAGCCCGCTGCTGCATCCTCGCCGCCCTCCGCCACCAGGCTTGGCAGGCTCAAGCAGTGCACCGGGCAGCCTGAGTGGAAGCAGATGGAGTTTAGAGAAGGCAGGGAGTCAACAGCGCACACACAAAGAGAAGAGAGAAGAGAGAGAGAAAGAGATGCAGGTTCCGTGCATCCATCCTCCCTGTATTATAAATCAATTCCAAACAAGCATAGCAGCAGCCCAACTCTTCGCTCACCGTCCAGCAGCTTGAGCAGCGCCCCAGCGGCGGCCTCCTGCCCCTGCTCCCCATCGCCCCACAGCAGCAGGCGGCAGGGCGGGAAGGACCGCCCCAGGCGCTGCAGCTGCTGCTCCACATCCACATCGGCTGGACGGCTCTCTGCTGCCACCACGGCCGCCGATGCCACCCTGGTGCCGCCAGCTGCGGCTGCGGAGCCAGCCCAGGGCAGCAGGGCGCCGTGCCGCAGCAGCGCCGCCTCAAGGTCACTTGCAGGCTTGCCGCTTAAGCTCTGCTGCTGGTCGCAGCTGCTGGCTGCACCGCCAGCGGCAGCAGCCGTTGCCGCCCAAGCCGCCTCGGCTGCAGGCGGCGGCAGCGGGAGATCTGCTGCATCCAAAGCAGCCAGCAGCTGCTGCAGCGGCTGCACCAGCAACGGCAGCTCGTGCGCCTGCAGGGGAGCGGCTGCTTCTGCTGCTAGAGCAGCCATGCCATGGCGGCGGGAGCAAGGGGGCGGAGCGCTGGCCAGGGCTTCCCGCCAGTCGCACGCCTGCACTTGAATGGAATCAAGCACCTCCTGCCGCCGCTGCCGCTGCTCCTCAGCAGCAGGGGACAGCTGCGCACTGCCCGCTGCTGCCGTTGCCGCCGCTGCTGCTCCGCCTGCTCCTGCTGCGCCTGCTGCTGCTGTGCCTGCTGTGTCTGCTGCTGCGCCTGCTGCTTCCGCACCTGCTGCACCTGCTGCTTCACCTGCTGGCCCCGCCGCCGCAGCCTCCCGCTCTGCCTGCTCTAGCAGCAGTGGGGAGCTGCGCCGCACTGCCGCCATGACAGCGGCCGTGCAGAGCGCCTGCAGGTCTGCACCCGCAAAGCCTTCAGCACGAGCAGCCACCTAAAGGTGGGCCGATGGCAGAATGCAGAAAATGGGGTGAGGCAGCCACAGGCAACAACTGAACGAGCTGCAGAGCTGCAGCACGTGGCGAGACGGCAGCAAACTCTGCTACAGCCGGCCACAGCCCTTCCCGCACCACCAATCCCCCAGGGCCCTCACCTGCTGCAGCAGGCTGTCGGGCGGCGGCCACGCCCAGCGCTGGGTGTGCACCCGCAGAATGGCCAGCCGCTGTGCGGGGGTGGGCAGCCCAAAGTAGACCTGAAATGGGAAGGATGGAAAGTGGGCAGAGGGCGGCTCAAGCGGGCGTGGCAGCTTATGGTGCACTGCACTGAACAAGCTGCTTCCGGCTACCCAGCGGCCCCAGCCACGACGCTCTAAGAAACCAGAACGAAGCAGGCCAGCCACCTACCTCTCTGTCCAAGCGGTCGGCGCAGGGCAGGACAACTGCCTCTGGCTCGGTCAGTGGCCCTTATCACAACACAAACGGAGAACCAGTCAAAGCAGCTGCGCACCTCCCGATCGAAGCGGCCCGGCCGCCTCAGGGCGGGGTCGATGGCTTCCGGCCGGTTGGTCGCTCCAATCACAATGACTGTGCCACGGTCCGTCACTCCATCCATGAGTGACAGCAGGGTGGACACAACTGGAGGGGCGCAGGGAGAGGGAGGGGGACAAGAAAGCGGTGTGAGAGATAGCATGTGGCAGGTGGACCTGCCAGCAGTAGGGCAGCATGGTTCAACATGAGGCTGGCTGGCAAGGCCAGATCATTGGCAGTAACCATGCATCAAGTGTACCGCAGCCTGGCAGTGCGCACCAGAGGCATAGATCTGGTCGCCCCCGCCCGCCCGCGCAGAGCGGCAGGGCACCAGGGCGTCCAGCTCATCAAGGAATATGATGGCCGGGGCGCGCCGGCTGGCCTGCAAAGAGCGGACAAAGGCAGCTCGTTTGAACCTAACTTTGGGCATCAAGGGCGTCTAGCTCATCGAGGAAAATGATGGCGGGGGCGCGCCGGCTGGCCTGCGAAGAATAAGACAAAAGGGCATGTGTGTAGCCTCAGGACAACAAAGCGTCCAGCTCATCCGCGGGCGAATCCTCTGGCCCACAGCACCCAGCGTCCAACACCACAGGGCCTACCTCCTCGAGCAGCAGGCGCAGCGCGCGCCTTTTGCCTCTCTTGCACAGCCTTGGCTTCCCATGTACACTCTCGACAGCACACATGCACACGCACACAAGCAAAACCGAGGCAGTCCTCACCTCTTCAAAGAGCAGGCGCAACGTGCGCTCCGCCTCTCCGTGGAACTTGCCCAGGCAGTCGGCGCCCTTGCGGGCAAAGAAAGTGACCGGCACGGGCGAGTGCTTGGCGCAGGCGCCTGCGGGGTGCAGGGTGGGGTGTGAAGCAGGGTGGGGCTGCGCTCAGCAGCATCGGATTGAACAGTCCGTCCTTCGGCTTTTGNCACTGCGCATGTTTAGGCAGGGCNGGCACGCCCCANTAGCCGGCCGCAGCAGCCAATTGCTGCCGCAGCGCACAAATTACACGATGCCATCAGCGGCACAACAACCGTATCTGTATGCATGTGGCAGCGCACCTGCCAGCGCACGCGCCACCAGCGTCTTGCCGGTGCCTGGCACGCCGTGGAACAGGATACCCCTGCAAAGAGGGTGAACAGCCAGGTCATGCTGAACACCCATGCCAGCGCCCCGCGTGCCCGCCATGCTTGCCAGCGGCTCGTGTTTCGGCCGTCTCTTTGCGCAATGCCCCCTTCCCCAATCAGCCACAGGTGTCAAACCAACCTCTGCTGAACCAGCCCAGAAGGCGTGATCCCACCTGGGCGGGCGCAGCCCCATGCCCTCAAACAGGGCGGGGTACTGCATGGGCAGCAGCACCATTTCGCGCAGCTGCCGCACCACATCGTCTGTAGGAGGGGCAGACGGGGCGGGGGCGGAGGGGTCAGGTGGGCAAATGCATTTGCACGGGAGATGGAAGGCAAATTCAAGTACGTGCCCACTTGCCCGTGTGCAGGCGCCATGCCCACATGCAGTCGGCAGGAGCACGCTCTCGGGCTGCCAATTTCGAAGCAGCCCGGGACATCCATCCAGTCGCAGTGCAAGCAAGTCCCCCAGAGGCCGCTCAAGCACTCACCCAGCCCCGCCACGGAGGAGAAGTCGGTGCCCGCAATGCTGCTGACCACCGTCGTCTCCACTGTAGGCTTCTGCTGCGCTGGGGGTGGCGGCGGCTCGCCCTGGCCTGGGGCACAAAGGATGCGCGAGGAGACAGTGTTAGCTGGCACTGACACACAGGTAGGCTGCCTGGCCTGGCTGCTATGACCAAGTCAGCTGTGCCAGTGAGACCAGTCGCAGTTGGAGACCAAGCGGCACCTTGCATTGCACAGCCCATTGCAGCAACACATGGATGCATGGCTCCCAGTATAGCTGCAAGCACCCTTGCCATGCGTTGCATGGTTCCCTGTATAGCTGCAAGCACCCTTGCCGGCTGGGGCGGGGGACTTGATGTACAGGTGCTGCACCGCGGTGCCGTCGCCCATCAGAGAGATTGGGTTGAGCTTGGCTGCACGGAGGGGCGAGCCCGGCAGGCAGAGGCAGGCATGATGCTCAAGTGGTGACACAGGCACGCAGGCGCAGACAGGAAGGCAGGTGGAACAGAGCTGGGTTGCAGTCTTGAGCCATGGGCCGCAATTCAAGTGCACTGCGGAACAAAACAGCGTGAATCTGCACAGAAACAAATGGGCACCTGTGTCTCGGTCCAGGCGGCGGGCTTCCTTCTTCTGAAAGTGCTCGTCGTCATCCGAGGATTCTGGTTCCGCCTCGCGGCGCCTGTGGCAAGCGATTGAGAGCGCAGCATGCAGTCATCAGTCTGAGCAGCTCCTCCAACGCGTCGTAACAGTCGCACCAGCACCCAAAATCCTTGGCCGCAACTGCGGCCTGTGCAGCAATCCACAAGTTTAGCATGGTGGGGCTGCTGCCTAGGAGAACCGAGGCACCACTAGGGTGCATGCAGCCAGAGCGGCAAGCCGACCCCTGCCCCGATCAAACTGCCAGCTGCTCACCGCCGACGCTCCAGCTCCTTGCGCGCCCGCTTCATCACAGCCCGTGCTTGCTGGATGTGGGCGGCGGCCGCTGCAGCGCGTCCCCGCTTGCGCCCCTTGCTGCATTGCGAGCGGAGTGGCAGGTTGTGCGGAGACAGTCGGTGGCAGAAGAAGACTCAGCACGCGGCAGCAGCGGAACAGGCGGCACATCCCTCGGCAGCGGATGCGCTGATGTGTGTACACAGCAAAGGCCCTGCCCAGCCCAGCTGTGCAGCAGCATGAACCCCAGCAGCGTCGTCCAGTTCAACGAGGCAGCAGCAGCACCAGCTCACAGGAAATCTGGGGGCAGCTCTGTGGGCGGCGAGAGCAGATCCTCTAGCTCTCCATCCAGCTCAGCCCCTCCAGGCGTGTGCCCCAGCTGCCCCGCCGCTGCCAAGGCATGGTCCGGCTCCCCGGCTGCCTCGCCTGCCGCCGCGCCACGGAAGGGTGTGAAGGGCGTGCGGCTGTGGGAAGGCAGGGGGGGAGAAAGAGGGCTGATGAAGATTTGCACCATTGGACCATTGGACCATTATTGTATCCTCAGGCAGCCGGAGTGCTATGCATGCTGCCGCTGCCACTGCATGTGCAAGGGCACCGTGTGCGCAGCAGGACCCTGCCACATCGCAAAACAACTAGCAGTGATTCAGCTGCTTCCGTGCGAAATACAAGCAGCTCACCGCAGCTGCTGCTTGGCCTCAGCTCGGAATTGGGCCGAGTGCGCGGGGCAGGCCACCTGCAGGCAAGCAAATGAAGTTGGGCCTGTGCGGTCAGACAGCAGTGGAGCAGTACTAGCCCGCACGCAAGAAGCATGGTGAGATGGCAAAAGAGACGGAAAGCCCCTTGCTGCCGTCCACAGACCGCCCATGTAGCCCTAACAGGCAGCCCCGCTGCTGGGCAGCATCACTTGGTGCCCCATTCAGGCGGCACTTGCCTGGTACTGCTCGCAGTAGTAGGTGCACCCTGCATCCTTGGCGCAGGCCACGTGGTAGCTGCGGCAGGCGGCAGCAGAGCACAGACACGATCGGTACCAGCGCAGCGCCTGTTGCATTTCGGCCGCAATGCAACAGCGCCGACCGCGTGGCGCATGGCGTGCAGCTCCGCTGGCGATCATGCTGCTGGTAGACAGTCCATCCACTGAGTTTTCCAGCAGCCGGTGCATTGCTTGCTGCACCCACCTGCAGCTGCAGCTGGGCACGCGGCAGCCGAGCGTGGCGCCGCGGTGGCCGCACTGAGTGCACCGCATCTGCCGCCCGCGCTTGATGGCGCCTAGCACGCTGCGCAGCTTGCCATCCTCCGTTTCGTACACCTGCGGTACATCACAGGCAGGCAGAAGAGTGCAGGCTATTGCTGGCAGTGGTTCCTCTGGCTTGAGCACCACAGCTACATGTATGTTAAGCGCTGGGGCAGGCTCGAGCAGCGGGCCTCGGGGCAGTGGGCCAGCCGGCCCAGGCAGCAGAGCACCAGGCAGCAGCAAGGCAAGCACAACAGCAATGCACGGATCAAAGCACTGTCCAACACGACAACGTACGCACCTCGGGGCTCCACAGGGCGCACAGGCGGTGCACCCACAGCTCCTGTGTGCCTCGGTCGCGCACCTCCCGGATCGGCCCCAGCAGGGGCCCCAGGTTGACTGCCGCGACCGGCGGCTGGCCGCACAGCGCGCAGGCCTTGTGCAGCATGGCTCACGCAGCTGGCACGGTGTCAGGCAACACCGCCGCCGACGCAACACCGCCGCCGCCCGGCGGCTGCGAGCGATCGCCCCGCCCTGTCAATGCTGCGTTCTGTATCTGGTGTTGTTGCTACGGTATTGATGCCGCCGGTCTGAAGCTACTCCGCCTGCTGCTCAGGCACCCGCCTTCAAAACAGGGCGCCCGGCAGTCTCGCTGCGGCGTCGCGCATGTCGCAAAGTGCAGTGCAGCACTGCTGCATGCTCTGTAGGTCGCGCAGGGGCCGCTAAAGACCGCCCGCATGGGAAAGCTCGCGCCATGAGCAGCACCAGGGTACTGCATTCGCCAACAGCTGGCTGCCTGTCCCCCTGCCCAGCGCTCCCAGCCCGTCCCACAGCAGTCAGCGACCACATCTCCCAGCGCGCCGCAAGCAGCGACCCTGCAGCATGGCTGACAACGAGGCGGAGCTCCAGGGCGTGGATCTGGGCGAGCAGGGCGCCGAGGAGATGCAGGACGACGCCCAGGCGGTGCGCCCGGAGCTGTGCTGCCGCTTTCTGGTGCCCGCTGCGTGCCTAGAGTGCTTAACAAGGGTTGGGCGACCTCCACTCAGCCGCACCGGCCGGACTGGCTTGCAGGGCGCGGCGGCGGCGCCTGGCGGCAGTGGCGGCGACCGCCCAAGGTGGACCTCCGCACAGCTCTGCCTGCCTGCATGCCTAACAAAAAAATCTGAGAGCAAGGGCTCCAATTGAACATGCAGAAAAAGAAGAAAGATAAAGAGCCAAAAAAGAAGCCCGTCAAGGGACGGAGCCGGCCACATAAAAGCCGCATCCGCAGCTGCCGCCAGCGGCGCCCGTGCTCTCCACCTCTGCTGACGCGCCCGTGCCTTGCTGGGTGCTTCATGATTGATCTGCTGCAGGAGCAGGAGCTTGAGGCAATGAAGGCGCGGCTGGCGGACATGGAGAAGGAGGCAGCCAAGCTGAAGGAGATGCAGGTGCGGCGCTGGCCAGCTGGAGTTTAATGCTGCCTGTTGCGCCCTGGCTTGCGCGCACGCTGCTCAGAATGTGCCAGCTTGCCACGAGAAGCACGTCTGTAGCTGCCTGCAGTGCGATGAATTCGAGCAGCACACTCCCTGCCTCCCAGCCCAGCAGCCGCGGCACCTCCTCGACAGCCCCCGCAGCTACGTAGCAACTCAAGACTAACGAGGAAGAAGGAAGAAGGACTTACCCCCTCCGCTGCTTGCTTCCCTGCAGGACAAGGCGCAGAAGGAGGCGGGCATGGCTCCCTCCGGCAGTGGTTCGGCAGACGCGGCGGCAAAGGAGGAGGCGGACAGCCGCTCCAGTGAGTGCTTCAGCTGGGCGCTTTTGGCTGCGGGCAGCTGAGCTGCCTGGCAGCTTGGGGGTGGGAGATAGTGGGAGGAAGTGGAGTGCCAGTGGGGCCATGGGCGCCTGCTGTGCTGCGGTGCAAGGCCGTGGTGCGGCATTTCGTGGCACCAATTGCATTCCGAATGTGTTGTCATCTTGTGCAGTCTACGTGGGCGGCGTGGACTACTCGTGCACGCCCGAGGAGCTGCAGATGCACTTTCAGTCGTGCGGCACCGTCAACCGCGTGACCATCCTCACAGGTGGGCGAGTGAAGTGAGGGTATCCGGCATGGCGAATCTGGACTTGAAATGAGGTAGTTACACTTCTTGACGCCCCGGCGGCGCACACTGCGGGGTCCGGCGGCATCCATCTTCGCACTGCTGGGTGCGGCGGCGGCCCGTGCGCTGCCCCATCTTTCTGCATTTTCACCTTGGTTGCCGTGCTTGCCCTGCCGCAGACAAGATGGGCAACCCCAAGGGCTTTGCGTACATCGAGTTCTTGGAGGCGGATGCAGTGGCCAACGCCTGCCTGCTGGTGCGCTGCTTGCGACTTGTGCTGGGTGCTGCAGGAAGGGGCGAGCAGGCGGGGCAGCTGGGGCAGGCAGTGCCTGCCTGCTGGTGCGCAGCTGATTTGGAGTTGCTGGTTACGGGTTGGGTGCCTGCAGATGTGCAGCAGCACTGGTGCTGCTGCTTGACCTGCTGGGTGCTCGGCTCCAGCTGCAACACATGCCTGGCAGCCTGCTGGTGGTCCATGGCAAGCCCAGCTCGTCATTCCACGCACATGTCAACCAGCAGCTTCCCTTGCGCCCTCTCGTGTCTTCGCAGGATGGCTCGGAGCTGCGGGGCCGTGCACTCAAGGTGGCTCCCAAGCGCACCAACGTCCCGGGCATGAAGCAGGGGCGGGGCCGCGGTGGCCGGGGGCGCGGCGGCCGCTTCTACGGCGGCTACCCTGGCATGATGCCAATGATGATGCCCTACGGCATGCCCATGATGTACCCTCCCTATGGCGGCGGCGGCCGCGGGCGGGGCCGGGGGCGCGGCTATTACGCGCCGTACTGAGTGGCGGSGCCGCGCCGCAGCCGCGCCGATTTTTTTGCCCTGACCAGCGCGGCCTGTGCTGCTTTGTTCCTGCCCTTTTCCTGCTCTTGACGACCCTTTCTGTATACTCTTGACATGCCGAGGTGGTGAGGCAGGAAAGGGCGGAACTTAAGTTGCACCAGCGGCGGCCGGCATGGGCGACAGCTGGGCGGCTGGGCGAGAACAGTAGCAGGCTACCTGCATTCAAGACGGCATTCAGTTGTTCCCACGCCCAGTTCGAAGCATCTTTGCCCATTTGCGCCCTGCCAGGCGGCTGGGGCGCGCTTCCAGCAGCCCGGCGGTGGTTGTGGCGCCTTGGCACGCCTTGGAGCCCATCGGACGCCCTCTCTCAGCAGTGTGGCGCAACCTGCTCCCGCCGAGCTAGCGTCGGCTCSGTTGCGCCACCTGCCMGCCGCCGCCCGCCGCTGCTGCCCAGCCGGATGGAGCAGGAGGTTGGCCGCTTCAGGCTGGGTGCCTTCCTCGGCTGCGGCGCCAGCGGCGAGGTGTACGAAGGCACAGACACTGAAACAGGCASGGCTGTGCAGTGGGCAGCCATGCGGCATCCACACGCCGCCAGCTTTTCCACCCAGCTCAGTGAGCCCGCCGGGCTTCCCCTTCACCCCACCACCCACCCACCACCCKCCTCCCTCCCATTGCCTGCAGGCGAGCGCGTGGCGGTCAAGTGCGTGGACTGCCGCCGCTTCCGCTCCATCGCCGAGCTAGAGGCGGTGCAGGAGGAGGCGGCGCTGCTGTCCAGCCTGCGCCACCGCTACATTGTCCGCCTGCTGGGGGTGAGGCAAGGGTGGGCTGGGGTGGCAGGAAGGTCCCCACTTGCAAGTCCAGCTTGCATCCAGCACTCAGCACCCACAATGACCCGCCCACAGCACGTTGAGGCCTGCGGCTACTGTGCCCCCCAACACACCCTATCCCCACCCCAGGTGCATGTGACCAGCAGCCACATGTACTTTGCCATGGAGCATGCCGCCGGGGGCACGCTGGACCAGCTGCTGCGTGGCAAGGCAAGACATACCTGTGGGACCCTGGCCTGCACTGAGTTGGGCCAGCGGAAGCGCATGGCTTGGACGATACACATCCCTGCGTGTGATCTTGTGCGCTGCCTGCTTGCTGCTTCAGCCCGCCGCCAGTCTGTTGACCCCAGCAGGTCCACCACTAACGCTCAGCCACCCCTCCCCGTTATACAGGAGGGCCGGCAGCTGGATGAGGGCGAGGCGCTGCGCATCTTCCTGCAGATCTTTCAGGCCCTGGAGTACTGCCACCGGCGATGCGTGGGTGGGTGCTGCTGGACGCTGCTGCTGCCTGGCTTGCAAGTGCATGCATGTCGTCTGTGGACGCAACCGGGCTGCAGCCCTTTCCAGCATGCCCTTCTTGCACGCCCATCCCCGCCCCTCCGTCTCATGCAGTCCACCGCGACTTGAAGCCTGAGAACATCCTACTGGACGCAAAGGGCGACGTCAAGGTCGCCGACTTTGGTGGGTGTTGGCTCCAATGGGGGCCACTGTGCCAGCGCAATGGGAGTCAAGCTTGCGTGACGTGCCTGATTCAGGCAGCCAAGCGCTTCACGGCGCTCATCTCCGGCCTATATACTTTGCAGGCATGGCCAGCATCCTCACGCCCTTTGACACCAGCGTGAACGACATTGGTGGGCTGCCCTGTGCTGTGGGGTGCTAGTTTGCGTCGATGCCCATCTGCTTACTTGCTGCAAATCGAGTGGAAGCTGCTCTTACTCAGCATCCCGGCTTGGTGTGCAAAGTTGATCAGCTGAGCTTGCGTGATGCACTGCTTCCCTGCTGCAGCTGGCACGCCCGCCTTCATCGCGCCAGAGCTGCTGGTCAGCAACTCGTGCGGCCTGCGAGCCGATGGCGCTAAAGCAGGTGCGCTTTAGGCGGACATACACTGGGAGTCCTGCACCGTGACTGCTAAGGGGTGTAGCATGGGGCTTGGACCAAGTGATCAGCTGCTTGCCTCACACAACCAACCTGGGTACCCGCCCTGCACCTCCCCCCGCCCAGACATGTGGAGCCTTGGTGTCATGCTGTACGAAGCCCTGGCCGGCCGAACGCCCTTCAGTGGGCCCAACCTGGCTGCCATCATGCGGGCTGCGCTCAGAAACGACTACCCGCCGCTGCCGCTCGGTGTCAGCCCAGAGTGCCGGGACCTAGTGGCAGCCCTGCTGCAGCCNGACCCGCATCGGCGCATAACTTTGGAGGCGGCGATGCAGCACCCCTGGCTGCGCCAGGGGCTGCAGCATGTGCGGGAGCTGTCGCCGCTGCCTTCTGATGCTGAGGAGGCAGAGGGTGACGCTGCTGCGGCAGCGGCCGATGGGCCATGCCAAGCCAAGGCAACAGGCGGTGAGGCACCTGCTGACGGCTCAGCAGAGCAGGTTCCGGCTGGGCGCTCGCGCCCAGGCAGCAGGGCAGGCGGCGGCAGCGAGGCGGGCAGCGGCAGCGCCCTCAGCCGGCCGGCAAGCGAGCACTCCTCTCTGGTGCTCCAGCTGCCGGGCAGCCAGGTGGCAGCAGCGGAGCCGTTGGCGGCGGTGCCAGAGGAATCCAGCCAGCGCTGCCTGCACAGCTTCCCATCCCGCCGGGACTCTAGGCAGGCAGGTGCCGGTTGCGAGGGCAGCAGCCAGCCTGGGAGCCCAGCAGGCAGCGGCTCGCCATCACGCCTGCTGCGTGGCAGGTCCCTGGAGGCGGTGCAGCGACGCACAGACGCCTCCCCCAAGGCAGGAGACAGCGGCCGCAGGCTGGCCAAGGCCGCCAGCAGCAAGGCGTTCAGCATCAGCGCGCGCGCGGAGGGCGCAGCCAAATCACCTGCGCGGCGGTCGCAGGCGTGAGAGAGCGAGGCCTGCCCGTCTGAGGATGTGATGTGAGAGTATGCTGATGAACTGCTGTTTACAAGTGTGAGTTTACAAGTGTGAAGGAGTGACTGGAAACTGTCGTTGCAACAATGAAGGCAGGGAGCGCAGGCGGTTGGCATGAATGGTGTCTCGCATCAGACATCGCGACAGCGGTTGGGTGACACAGCTTGCAAGCACTAGTGTTAGCTACAGCGGCAGTATCGGAATGAGAAACAACATCTTGTGGAGGGTTTGCAGCAGTATGAGGAGGGCAAAAGTTTCATGGATTACGCATGCACTACCATCTGTCTCTCGGGAGGCTTGGGTTGTTGGGCAGGACTGCAAGGACTGGATTGGCTATTGGGCAGGAATTGGCCATCGGGCGCACCATCTGCCGCACCTTGACTTCCTGCACAAAGCTCAGCATGCTGCAGCACCATGCGGTGCCTCATGAGGCTGATCACTGATCACAGTGTAGGCGGTGGCTCACTCAGCTCGGGCCTGCTGCGCTGGCGCATCAGGCACCTCTGCTGCATCCACAAGCGGGCCGTACTCGGCATCTGCGGGTGCGCTGCCTTCCTCTCCAGAGCGGCGCCACACCACAAAGCCGGCGGCGGTGAGCTGCCGAGAGTGGATGACCACAGCTGCTGCCAGGGCGGCCACAAGTGCAACCACAAGGCCCACAGTCCAGAGGGAGCCGGCTGTGTAGCGCCGGGCGAGCGCCTTCTTGGCGGCGGCATAGCAGTCGGGGTCGTGCAAGTTGAGGATCCTGCGAGGGTTGGTGGGGCGGGTGGCAGCGCGGGGCCTTGCGTTGACCAACGCCTGCATGGCACAACAAACCTGCAAGGACAGCAGCGTTTTTCTGCATGGCCAGCCTTGTCAAGCGCGCGCTGCCGCAGTGTGCCCAGCTGCCCAACTGCTCACTGCCCTGCTCGCCTGAGGCGGCCGTTGGCCTGGTCAGCCACCAGCACTGAGCAGTTGGCCAGGCAGGAGATGCTCTGGATGGAGTCCGAGAACAGCGCGCTCTGGCCCGTGCCGTCCCGCTGCCCGGTGGAGCCGCACACGCCCGCCAGGGTGCTGACCATGCCTGTGCAGGGTTAGTGTGACACGAATGGCTCAGCAGGCACTCAAAGCTGTGCTGCGTGTTGGTCCGCACTGTCATTTCGGATGCACCACAGATGCAGTGCAGGCTGCCACCAGTGCCTTGCCACCTCCCTCCCCAACAGCTAGCAGCTGCCGGTGCCGGTGCCACCCTGCTGCTGCTGCCCTGCTGCAATGCTCCACTACTGCACCCTTGTACCCACCGTCTTGGGCCACCAGGCGCAGGCAGGCGCCAGCGGAGTCGACCACGACCAGATCAGCCGTGGGGGTGGTGCACATTGCTGTGGGGCGATTCAGCAGGGAGGACCCAATGGGGCCATCCCGCGAGCCAGCCTTGCCGTCTTCGCCGGCAATCGTCTGCCAGATGCCTGCGGCAGCGGCAGGTTGCTTTGGGTTGAGTGGGTGTTGGGGCTGTCGCCTGCTCAACCGCAAGAGTGCAGCAGGCATGCAGTGTTGCATTGCGTTGAAGCTTCCTGGTGCTCTTGCAAAACTCACACAACAAGCTACATCCAAAGCCCTCGTACCTGTGGAGACATCCTTGCGCCGAACCACGTGGCGCACTGCATCCGATGCGTACACAAAGCGCGGGGTGGGGCTGTCGGTCGCCACGTAGTGAAAGGTCCCAGCGGCGGGCACCGTGTCTGTAGTCACGACGCTGACGTCGTTGCGGCCCGTTGGAGGGATCCTAGCGGCTGCAAGGCTGCTCCCAGACAGCAGCAGGGGCAGCAGCAGGGGCAGCAGCAGCATGGCGACGGCGGGGCTGCTTGGGGGGTGCTGAGGTGCGCCCTCAGGGCCGCGGCCGCGGATCGATTGGGACGCTATTGATGATCAGGCGAGTACAACACACGTTTGGCTCAGGGGCAGGGGACTAGCATGGCTTGTGCAGTGCCAGCACTGGCAACCTGTGCCAGCCAGTGGGGGCGCAGCACGCAGCACCGGTTTCCGTCTCTCTTTGAGTCGGTCAACAACTACCAGAAAGCGGAAAAGAAGGCCGGGCTACACCGCAGCCTTCAAGCCGGCTGGCTGAGTTCCTCTCTTTGCCGCCTCCCCGCACGCTGTCAAGCACATCCGAACACCCGTCCAGGCGAGTGCGTGCCTTGGCGATGCGCCGTCCCGCCTGCAAGCGGCCCCGCCCACCTCCCGCCCGATGCCACCTTGCGTCGCGCAAGGCGGCCTGATGCTGGGGCAAGCCTGCCCAATGCCTTGCCTCCTCCCATGTTACACCCTTCAGGCTAGCAGCAGCGGCATACATGAAGGCATCGATGAAGGCACCAGAGCAGCAGGCCATCCTAGCTCGGGACAGCGCCGGCAGCTTGGACGCAATTGAGGGGGTGGCGGCCGCCCAGCAGGCGCAGATGGCCGCCCTGGGCAGCACATTAGCTGACAAGGAGGCCCAGCTTGCATCGCTGTCTGATGCACTGTCGGCAGCGGAGCAGGCGCTGCTGTCAGCACAACAGCAGGGAAGTGAGTTGCAGGCAGCCTCAGCGGCACCTACGGCACAGCTTGACGCAGCGCTGGGGGCACGCTGGGCATGCCTTTCGGCGCAGCGGCAGGAGCTTGCGGCCCGCTGGCAGTGCCTGGCAGAAGAGCGGAAGCAGCTGAGCTTCCTCATGCAGCAGGCGGGGCGGCGAGGTGGCGGTGAGTGGGCATCTGGGGGCGCTGAATCCTGTTCTGTGGATGAAAACAATGCTCAGCGTGCAGCCAGGCTGCAGCAGGTCTTTGATACCCATCTGCCCCGCTGCCGGTTCCGCGCGCCACTTTGCCGTGCTACAGCTCGTGCCCCACACTGCTGCTGCTTGCTGCCTTCACGAGGGCAGGCCCTACTGCTGCACTGCTACTCCTGCTGTGCAGGCGGGGACAGCGGGTTTGAGCCGGGGCAGTTTCCTGTGCGGGATGTGCGCTGTGCAATCATCTCCCACCAAGTGGACATCCCCTGCGGCAGCTGCTGCTTCCAGCGCTGAGCGGAGGCCCAGTACAGGTGTCACAACTAAACGTCCTTCGATACAAAAGAATGCCGCGATGGTGCACAGCGGAAATCGTGGCTGTCCTGATGGCCGCCTGGCGACGGCATTGCCCAGCTTCTGTGGATGCGGGCCGCTGCTCCTGCGATTGGCCATGCCTCTTTTGTTTCCAAATCCTGCTTGCCACGACTTTTATTGCAGAAAATGTCAGGACATTGGTGTGGCATGACCATTGCAAGCAGGCATCAAGTCAATGTAGGGGCACAGAGTTGGCAATTTTCGCTCAAGAAGGCAGTTCAAGGGGCGTGAAAAGCAGGCGGGCGCAATGAGGACGATTGGAGCTTGTCGCAGTGTACAAAGCATGGCTTCACATGAGCAGCGATTGCATCGGCCGATCAGTTGCGACAAGCAGAGAAGAGTGGCCACAGTCATACAGCCAGCAACTGGAAACAATGGGAGTATATAGCTGGGCTAGCTAAACTCAATGAAGCCCTCCGCGTCCCCGCCCTCCTCCACCTGCTGCTGCGCATCGGCGCCATAGCCGCCAAGCGGCATCTCGGCAGCGTCGATCGGGGTGCCGCCGTCAGCATGCTGCCCCTCCTCTTCCGGCTGCTGCTGCTCTTCCTCCAGGGCTGCATCATCGTCTGCCAATGACTCCTCCTCGCTGCTGCTGCCACTCTCCTCCCCCTCCTCCTCCTCCTCTTCTTGATCCTGCTCCTGGCTTCCATCCGCCTTGCCGCCCGCAGCTGCAGCTGCCGCCGCACCGCCATCCTGCGCAGCACCCACCGCCGGCAGCAGCCCTTCCTCCATGTCTTCGTCCGACAGCTCCACATCGATCGCATCCTTGGCCACCGTGGCCAGCAGCGCCCGCACATCCTGCTGCCCCTGCTGCAGCTGGACCTCTGCCSGGCCGTCTGCTGCGCCGCCCTCGCCCCCAGGCAGCCGGCCCCATGCCGGACCGGCGGCGGGCGGGTAGGCGGGKGGCGGGGGCAGCTGCAGGGGCGCCCCGGCTGCATAGTCGAGCAGAAAGTTGTTCCGCACAAAGAAGCGGAAGGCCTGCAGGAGGTACGAGMGGTCCTGCCTGCAGCACCAAAGGGATCAGCAGCGGACGGTGCGCACAGGTCAGATGTGCCGCGTGCGCGCGCAACAGGTGCAGCACATGCAACAAAAGGCAAACTGCAACGCAGGCACAGGCACGGCCGTTCAGCTGCACTGCTGCCGCAGACTTCAGGCCGTCAAACTGCAAGGCAGCGCAGCAGGCAGAGAAGCAGGCAGACCAGGCCGCACCTGATCTCCTTAGCCAGCAGCTTCTGCAGCAGGGTGGGCGGCTGCGGCCGCGGCGGCCGCTGCTGCACCGCTGCCTGCTGCTGCGCCTGCTGTTGACCGCGCCCTCGGCCGCGGCCCCGCCCGCCCTGCTCATCCTCCCAGCTGACGCCCCGGCCGCCCCGGCCGCGGCCGCGGCCACCACGGCCCTCTGGGCCAAACCGCCCTCCGCGGCCGTCT
>JADXDR010000179.1:30204-46863 GCA_025026875.1 Chlorella ohadii
GCTGCACCGCCAGCCCCATCGGCCGCAGGACGGGCTGCACAACCCCCAGCTGCTGCGGCCGCATGATGCCACCAGCCACGGTGGGGCGCATCACATGCCCGCTGAACTGCTGCTGCTGCTGCTGCCCGTAGGCAGGCGGTTGCAGGGCCAGGCCCGCAGCAGGCGGCGGCCGTGCGAGCGGCGGCGGCGGCGCTGCAGCCTGGTACGTGGGTGGTAGCAGCTGGGGCGGCTGCAGCTGAGGAGGAGGCGCTCCCCAGGCCGCCTGCGGCTGCTGCACGACACCATAGGCGCCGGGTGCAGGCTGCACGGAGCGGGGAGGCGGCGGCAGGGCTCGGTCCCTTGCTGCGCATGCAACCATGTCGCTTGCAAGCTGCAGATGCATGTCCGGCAGCGCACCTGGGCCTGCGGCCCGCTGCCTGGCGGCGGCTGCAGGGCGGGGGTGAAGCCGTAGGCGCCCCCGGGCGGCTGCATGATCGGGTATTGACGCCGGTTATGCCTAGTGCGCGATGGGATGTGGAAGGGGCGTGCAGGCACTTGGGGTTCTGGCCGAGCTGGCGCGATGGAGGGTGGCCTTGTCAGGCCCCGCCCGTGCCACTACACCCATTTCCAGCCTCCACAATCCATCCAGCAGCCAGTCAACGCACAGGAGCAGCCATGCTGTCCCAGCGCTCTCTGGCGCGCCGCCTGGAGGAGCGGGTGGCCGAGGACGCGCGTCTGAGGGTGCGTCCGTGCGATGTCGTGCCCTGCAGTCCGGCCCGCGCCAGCCTAGCCCACCGCGCCGCTGCCGTCGCCTGCTCACCGCCYCCTCGCCYCCCGCCCACCCCACCCCGCCAGGCCGTGGAGGCCACCAAGAAGGAGGCGGTGGCACGCCGGGTGGATGTCGACACCTTCCAGGCCCTGGTGTCCGCGGCGCACCTGCGCCCAATGCGTGGCGGTCTGCGCCTGGCGCCGGGAGGGGCCGGCGGCAAGCCAGCCGCGCCGCGCAACTTCAGGCCCGACGGCACGCTGAGCGACGGCTCCAGCGCACCTTCTAGCAGCACCGCACTGGCTGCCGCCCACGGCTCCACAAGCAGCGACGACGCACTGCGCAGCGGGGCTCTGTTTGTGCGAGCCTGGCGTGCGGCAGCACCCGCCGGCCGGGCAGAGCTGCTGCGGCGGGCTGTGGCAGCGGGGGCCCTGCCGCGCCTGCTGCGCTTGGAGCTCAGCAGCCGACTGCTGGAGGAGCTGCTGGACTGCCTCTCCGCTGCTGTTAGTGCAGGCACGGGTGCAGCGGCAGACGCGGCGGTGTCCGCGACAGGCAAGAGCACAGGTGTGGGCATGGCAGCAGCATGCAGCCCCCCGGCAGCAGCGGAAACAGCAGCGGACGCCGAGCCCAAGGACCATGAGCTGGCACGGGCAGTGCTGCAGGCGGCGGAAGCAGCCAGCTCCTTTGCTGTGGCGGAGGCGGGGCTTTCGTTACAGGCCAGGCAGCGCCTGGCGGGCCTGAGGGCGGCGCTGCAATGACGCACGGCCTGGGCGATTTGTAATGAAGCAGGCGGTGGGAAAACGCACGACAGGAGTGAGGCAAACATTTGAGAAAACTGGGGCAGACAGGCGTGTTGCATTGCAGAGGGACAGGGCAGAGGCTGCATACAAGCAGGGCGGGTCGGGTACAAGAATTGCAAGCGGGAGGGGTGGGGGAAAATTCAAGGGTCAAGGGGGAAGGCCACTGTACAGATGTACGGGCAGTTGCAGCCAAGGCGTGTTAATGTATCATGCCATAAAATCGTTGGCCATCGCAGTTCATTCATTAGATTGGCAGCTGGTGCTGCAGGATCGGACATGTTGGGGAAAGCAGCTTGACTGGCGCAGCAAGCGACACTTGACCAGGAGAGCGCTGGTCACTCCTGCACTTGGCTGGCCTGCAGGGCGGCTGTTGCTGCCGCGGCCGCTGCGCAGGCTGCAGAGGGCGCCTGGTTGATGCACGACACACTCATGTAGCAGCCCCAGGCAATGCCTGCAGCACGGTGTGAATTTTGATCAGTGCGCATGGAGGCGCGCGCACACACTTGCCATGTTGCGAAACGGCGGGTAGGGAGCTGCAGGCTATGGGCGAGCAGCTAGCTCAGCAGCACCCAGCTGACCCCAGCCCACCTGCGCAGTTGCCGCACAGCACCCTCAGGTGCTCAGGGATGAAGCGGAAGCTCGCCAGGTTGTAGGGCCCCCACACTGCATCGTGGGATGAGCAGAAAATGAAGCTCATTGATGCAGCAGGTGGATGTGCACTCCATTGCTGGGCGCGGTTGGCAGTTGCAGGCAAACCAGACAAGTAGCTGGCCAAACGCCTTCACCACAAAAGCTGACGTCCAACGCACCTGCCATGCTGGTGCACACCGTGGGCAGCCACTTCTCCTGCAGGCAGGGCAGCACACAGGTCGGTCAGTGGAGCTGTGCAGGTGCCAGCGCGCGCGCATGCAGCGGTGCAGAAGGGCTGGCACCCGGCTTGCCTGGAGGAAGGGCAGGATGCCCGCGGGGTTGCCCTCAAAGAGCTTCAGCGCGGTGAAAAACACGGCACACATCACCGGGCCTGCGGCACCAGAGGGCAGATGGTGCAGATGGTCAGGACGCCGTGGTTGTGGCCGCAAAAACAGGTCATGCATAGCACACCAGAAACCGGCTGCGACACTCACTGAGCACCAGCTGGTCTAGCGCCGTCTTCTTCACCACCTGCAGGGAGCATGCAACAAAGACCGCTCCTGAGCAGAGGAAGGCACGCCAGCTTGCGGGCACAGCGCATAACAGCGAGCGACAGCAAGCCGGTAGGGCCCTGGAATGACGGGCGGCTGTTTGGTGCGCCAACGCCTTCACTGCAGCACCCACTACAGCTCTCAAACTCAAACCCAGTGCTTGCGATATGGAACAGCACAGCGCACCGCGGCGTGGCACTGCGGCGCCTCTGGGTGGATGGTCGTCTCCAGCCAGCGGTGCCAGTAGTGCCCGCAGGAGGCGCCCACCGTGCTGCTGTACGCCGCCAGCCGCAGCACGCGGATGATGCTGTAGGGCGCGCCTGCGCAGGGGCGGAGGGGTGGGTGACCGGGCAGACGGTAGGCGGGAGCACATTCAGCGGCGGCAACGGTAAGGCCCCATGCATTGCTGCCGCAGCGTGCATCTTACCGCCGATGGCCTGCGCGATGCTGTCGCCGATGATGACGCACGCAAAGGAGGTGCAGGCCTTGGTGAGCAGTGGGCGGCGGGCCAGGGAGGTGAGGTACATCTGCCACAGGGAGGCAAGGCGGTTGCCCAGGCTTGGCGCCGCCGCTCCCCACCGTCGCGCGGGCGCCGCAGTGTCGGGCACCGCCGGCTGCAGCCCCGGGAAGGGCGTGGCGATGGCTGAAATGTTGTGATAGCGGCGGGCCGCAGCTGCTGCCAGCGAGCGGGGCGCCGGGCGCAGGGCGGTGCCGCNAGGGCGGTGCCGCGGAAGGCTGCGGGCGCGCCCTGGCGGGAGGCGGCGGCGCCCAACAACCGCGCCGTGGACACCAGGGCGCGGTGCATGGCTGCGAGGGGGCTTCTTGCGATGCTCGGGGCGTGGGGRGGGRCGGGRGACGGTGGGCGTTGCCTCAGTTGCTGTTGATTTTTTGGCGGGCCCCGAGGAGCTCGAGGCGCGGCGGGCAGCCCCTCCACAGCCCCTAGCAGTGTCGGGACGAGTATCGAGCTGCGCAGTGGGCCGGGGAGAGCGGGGATGGGGAGTTTGACGCTCACCATGAACTGCCAGCGCAACACCCATGTTGGCCTCTTCACCTTTCTGTGATCCAAGCTAGAATTTGCAGGGCCCACAATCTGCTCTGCACAAGCGCTGTGTTGAGTCCCGCGCCCGCTGCCTCAAATGGAGGCGCTCGTGGCTCGCGGCCGGCAGGCCGCTGCTGCAGCCTCGGGGCCCACCCAGGCGAGTGCGGCATCCACAGCGCCCATTGATCAGCAGCCCTGCGGCTCTGTTCGGCTTTGCTGCCCCCTCACCGCCGCCCTCCCGCCGGCGCCCCTTTGACCGCAGGCGGCATTGACCGCAGCCGAGGCGACACGCATCGCCGAGCGCCTGCGCGTGTCTGACATCCAGGAGGTGGGGTGCTGCGTGCCGAGACAGCCAGGCCGCAATTGGACCTCATCCGACTTGCGCAGCAGCGCCGGCCTCGCAAGCACCCGCTAGCACTAACCCCCTGCCCCCGCCCCGCTCCTGCTCGCAGTTCGGCACGCCCGCCTGGTACGAGCAGCACGAGTGGCTGGAGCAGCTCAACCTGCAGGCGCACCTGAACGCCCAGGCGCACGCCGACGAGTTTGTCAAGGAGACGCTGGTGTCGCTGGACTGCATCACCCCGCTGGTGCAGGAGCTGCTGGTGGCCGAGGCGCGTGCTGCGCTGGGTGCTGGGAGAGGTGGCTGCAGCAATGCGCATGCCTGCAAAGGGTCGCCTTACTTGCGTGGATGACTTGCTTCAGCCGCGATGCCGCCCACCAGCAACAACGGCCAGAGCACTCCTACAAACAATGCATGCCCAACCACCGCCGCCGGCCCGCAGGTGTGGCGGGAGCGGCTGCTGCCGCGCCTGGAGCGCCACCTGGCGGACCGCCTCGACTCGGTGGCCTCCTACCAGCTGCTGTACCACGAGGCGGCGCTGGCCAACCTGCTGGAGGTATGCCGCCGGGGGCTGCTTTGTCAAAGGGGGACTGTGGCAGGATGCATGGGTGCGGGGCGGCTCTCAATCTTGTGTGCCTGTTGGGCTCCCCACCCTTCCCAGACGCACCTGGCCTGCTCCTCGCAACCAAATCAACATGCCGTATGCACACCCTGCAGGTGCTGCTGTTCCACAGGGACGTCTGCGAGGCTGTGGAGGAGGAGGCGCTCATCGAGCTGTGCGACTGGTGAGCGCCCATCCATGCATGCCCACCCTTGCTTGCAACTCGCTTGCACCGTGTGCACACAAGATGCAGCGTGCTTGCCATTGCGATACTGCCTGCAGGTGCGCACGAGCCGTGGCCTACCTGACAAGCGACACTCACGCGCACGCTGCGTGGAAGGGTGAGGGCTCAGCAACTGGGCACGACACAGAGGCAGGTCCACAGCGGCAAGTCTGCTGCTGCTGCCAAGCGCATGGCATTGGCATAGAGCAGCCGCACTACTGGTCACACCGCGAAATCACTTTATCGTCTTGATTTCCACTGCAGAGCGCTCTGCGGCTGAGCTGGTGGCCCTGACACCCCTGGAGGAGCTGCGAGAGCGAGCAGCTGAGGTTAGATTTTTGTTGTTGCACCAGCGCACTTTGTTGTTGGAAGACACATGTGGTGTTCTGCTGTCCAAGCCAGATGGAGCCAGCGGTTGCCCTGTTTTGGCATTTCTGCTCCTGCTTACAGCAGCTGCCTCCCACGGCTTGATTGTGCCTGCTGGTGCAGGTGCGGTTCGCGGCGGCGCAGTGCGGCCTGACCATCCTGCGCTACATCACCGACCACGCCCCTTACCTCAGCTTGTCGGTGCTGGCCCGCGTGGTGGGTGGCCTGGGGAGATAGAGAGGCTGCAAGGCAACATGTTTCGCTCAGCTCGGCTGGATGCCTGTGCACCTTGGCCATGGCATGTCCACATCTCTTGGCTGCGCAGTTGCTTCGCACTTGCGCCCACTCTAGTTGACCTCAAACAACTCCGCCCTATCTCGCAAGCAGGTCTGCACCAACGACACGGCGATGGCGCTGCTGCCTCTGCTGGAGCGGCCGCCCTGGGTGCGACGCGGCAAGGGTGGCGCGCTGGAACGCTTTAGCGGCGGCGCCTGGCAGCCGGTTGAGGCGGCGGAGCGGCACCGGCTGGGCCAGCAGGACGGGCAGGTGGGCTGGGGGCAGGTTGCATTTTTGGCAGCGAGCCTGGATGTGTTCAAGCCCGCCACGTTCTGCATGGAAGGCTGGAAGGGCCCGCCGAGTTGTAAGTGTGCAACCACCATTCCCAGCTCACAGTCGAGCTCCAACTGCCGTGGTTACTCCATCTCTGCTAACTGCCCTCAGGTGTGGCTGCTGCTGCACAACCTGCTGGCCGACGGCGCAGCGCGTGCTCGCATGGACATGACTGAGGGGCAGTGCGAGGCGCTGCTGCGCCTGCGCCGCCACTTCAATGAGCTGCTGTTCGACCAGGTGCGGCTGAGGGACGCATTGTTGATGGGGGCAGCTTGTGCTTCCAAGGATGCTTGGTGGTTGTGCTTCCAAGGATGCTTGGTGGTTGTGCTTCCAAGGATGCTTGGTGTAGGGCTCCTCCCTGTCCCAAGCAGCCTGCCTCACATGGTGCACCTGATTGCCTGCAAGCTCAAATGCTGCCCTTCGAAGGACACCCCAGCTGCCCACCGCCCTTTCCCCATGCAGCTGCCGGTGCTGAAGGACCTGCAGCGTGTGATCGATGAGCTGGCGTTTGGCGTGAATGCCTGCCAGCCGGTGGCCACCCCCGCCCGCCTCATTGTGGAGCAGGTGGGAGGAGGGAGGGGCATCCCATGCGAGGCTGGGCGCTGAGTAGCAGACAGGTCTGCCAAGTGGCATGTGAACTGCTGCGCATGGTTGGCACGACATGTGCTCTGTGCTGCTTTCTGACACCCCCCAGCATACATCTCCCACCTGCTTCTCCCATGCGCCTGCCGCCACAGGTGCCCCAGCTGCGCACCCGGCTGCTGGCTCGCAGCCCTGCCGAGTGGGACTCCCTAGCGCAGCGCCAAGCGGCCGAGCAGTTTGGCGCTGCTGCTGCGGCCCTGTCCAAGGAGCGCCTGGGACGCATGCTGCGCAGCTTTGAGCTGATGTGCGGCATGGAGGAGCAGGAGGGCTCGGCGCGGCAGCGGCAGGTGAGGGGCTGCCTGCACGGGCGGCTGTGACCTGTTGCCGTCCTGGTGTCTGTTTGTAGCCGGATTGCCTGGGATGGCTCTCTGTGTGGCGCTTTGTTGCTTGGTGCCGACAGTTAGTGCCCAGCGCTAGACCAGCTTGCTGCCGACTGCCTTGCTTTGCAGAAGGGCCTGCCCACCAGCGTCAAGCTGGATGCGTACCGGCAGGTCAAGCCGGGTGTGTGGGAGTGGTGGTCAACTTACCAGCTGCAGATCAACCAGGACAAGCCAGCGGAGCCAGTCAGCAGCAGCGGCAGCAAGCCAAATGCAGGAGCGGCCGGTGGCAGCAGCGTAGCCAGCAGTGGGCAGGCAGGGGAGGCGGCAGCAGCCAACGAGAATCAGCCGCGGCAGCCCAGCAGCGGCGACAGTGCAGGGGTACCGCCAGCTGCGGCAAAGGGCAAGCGCTACCGGCTGCTGCCGCTGTCTGAGAACCTGCAGAGGGCGCTGCCGGCGCAGGGCAAGCTGGCTGTCCTGTATGGGGGCCACACCTGCGAGGCGGCCCTCAGCCTGCCGGCCAGCGAGACACGGTGAGTCAGTTTGTTGAGAGGTGGGCAAGAGTATGGGGCAAGAATGCACTTCGTCGCTTCAGATTTGCAAACCAGAAACTGCTGCCGAGCATTCAGCACATACTGCCTCAGCAACCGTGCTGCACACTCTTGTCTGCCTCCCTGCCCCTCAGGGACACAAGCGGGCTGGCCCCTGCGGTGTGGCTCACCGTGGGCAGCCTGGGCGGCAGCGGCCTGGCGCTGCAGCTCAAGCTGAAGCGGCTGGACCGCCCCAGCGAGCGGGACAAGGAGGCGGGTGTGTGGTTCCCGTACGTTCCAGTGGGCGGGGCACTGGCGGTGCGTGACGGCCTGCTGGACGCGTGAAGCGGCTGCTCAGTGTGATTCCGCTGCATCTGGCGGCAGGGCAGCCAGCGCTGTTAAGCCAATGGCGCAGCGGCCTGTCTTTTTTGTCTGCGTCTGCAATGCTGTAAGGCTCTTCAGGTCTCATGAGTGCAAACCAGCTGACCAAAAGCACTGTGTGCCTCAACCAGCAGCGCAATGATGGGCTGCCGGCGGGAGGGCGAGATCGGCAAGGAGATCGGCGGCGCCGGTGGGGCACCGCCTCAGCATGCCCGGCGCGCCTGATCGCGCGCTCTCTCGCGCACATAAGCGCTTTTACGCTTTTTGGCAGCCAGCTGGGGCGCTTGCAAGCTTGGTGAACAGCGAGCAGCGCGAACATGGCTGCCTCCAAGCTCTGCTTGGCCTGCTGCCTGGCCTTGCTGGTTTGTGCCCAAGCGCGGTCTCTTCTGGCCGAGGCGCCGGTGAGTGGAGCGAGGCAAACTGGCCGGGTTGGAACTCTGCCGCTGCCCTCCGCTGGTCTGGCCTGCAAACAGCCGCCAATTTGCGCACCTCGACGACTCCAACGGCGAACAGTGGGGCCGGGCGGCCAGGCAGCAAGTGTCCCAACCTGTGGCAGCCGGTGCCTCCGCCTGCCGCTGCCGCGTTCAAGCCCACCCCGGGCCCGTCCTCCCGTTCATGCAGGCGCCTCAGCCGGCTGCTGAGCCAATGCCTGCTTCCCAGCCGGCCATCATGGTGGCTTATGCGGACGCTGGCTGCTTTGCTTCAGCCAACCTGACCGACGTCGATGCCGACCTGTCATACTTTGGTGGCGAGGAGCCGCCGAGCGGCGCCGAGAGTTGGGTCTTCCGCCGGGTGGGTGGATGGGTGGCAGGGCCGCTGGGCAAGGGGTCAAGCACTTGAGAGAGAAGAGAGAGTGGCGTTGACAATGGCCAGCAGTAACACGGCTACTGTGCGGCGCACTAGCTGTGCCCTGTTCTGCTAATCGGCTCCCCTGCTTCTTGCCCCTCAACACGGGATGCTGCGTTTCACGCGCCCAACCCATGTTGCAGACGGGCATGGCCACTGACGCCCCCGCCCTTTGCAAAGCCATCGAGAGCCGTGAGTGCTGCTGGGCCTGCCGCTTGCTGTCCGGTCAGACTGCTCAAGGGTGCTCAAGCAGGTCAGGGTCCAACTGGCTGGCTCCAATCATGCAAGCGCAGCAGCGTGCACATGCTGCACACCGCCCGAGCCAAGGGAGCTCACCTCACACATCTACCCCCTGCACCGCTGCACCCTCCGCCTTGCGCAGAGCTGGTGACTCCCTGCACCTCAGGCTTCCTTGCCTACCGGGCGGCAGGCAGCGACCAGGTTTTCCTGCAGCCGACCGTGGACCTTTTCGTGGGCGCCGCCAGTGCGGGCTGNCCAACTCNTCGCGCTGNCCAGGGCGGCATGGCCACTGTGGCGGGCGGTGCCGCCAGCGGCACGTTTATGCAGCGCCTCACTGGCGAGCCCACGTGAGTTCGTAAGCACGATGCAAGGAGGGTATGAAACAAGGGGGGAATTGAATTGATGGTGGTATGGGCCTTGGCGGCATTCTGAGATGCCGCTGCCCAGGGCAAATCAGTGGACGCGAGCTGCTGGTGCTTGCAGACCTGCTGCTGTTGCGGGCTGCAGCTGTTGATCAGCCGTTGTGCGATGGATCAACCCTGCCTCCGCTGCTCTTTCAACACAGGTACAATGTGACCTTGTCGCTTGTGGAGGATGGCCGCATCTCGGTGGCCACTGCCACCCCTGTGGGCGAGTGCCCTCTGCTGTATGAGGGAGCGGGAGCAAAGGCGCTGCTGGCATGAGGCGCCTGCAGGCTTCAGGCTAATTCCCAGAGCCGCAGCACAAGGGCACAGTAGGATCGAACGAACGCAACCGGCCCAACCCTAAATAAGTAACTCCCAGCATGCACTGTGCTCCGTTTATTGTTTACTGTCAATACCACTTGTCAATACTGTAGCCAACAGCTCGCATGGCTCAACATCAGCCACAGTCGGGCTTCACACTTTGGCACGGCGGCGGGCTGCTATGGCTGCGGCGGGGCGGGGCCCAGCAGGCTGCTGGTGCAGCCAGGTTTGCAGCCTGGGTTCAACATGCGAACCACCCTGCTGCTTCTTGTGCTGTTGCGATCGCGATCCGGGCGTTGTGAAGCCAGCTGGGGCAAGCTGCGCTCGGGCCTCCCGCGCCCTTGCCTGCCGACATGCTGGCGAGCAGGCGCGCTCTGGGAAGTGCCCTGAGCTTGCTGCCGGCGCATCTGGAAGCCCTTACGGCCGCTGCCGCCGCCGCCGCTGCCGCCACTGGCGCCGCCGCTCCCTCTGCTGCGGCTCGGTATGTGCACACCACTAGCCCCTGCACCGGCGAGTTCAGCCATGTGGTTGACGAGCACGGCATCCTGGTGGGCTCACAAACGCCAGGTAGGCACAAGTCCTGCCAACGAGCTCATCTGTGCTCCGCCAAGCCGGCCGCTGCTCCAGTTTGTGCCCCTGCCCAGCAGTTCGCCTCCAAGATTGCCGGTTTGCTTGCTGTACGCCGAGCCGCCAACGTCAGTCGCCCTCTGGCCTCCCCGCCACAGTCACCAAGCACCTGTGGAAGCAGCGGTATACTTGGACGGAGGAGCGGCTGCAGCAGGCGGCGCCGCGCGACCCCACGGCAGCCGCAGAAGCCAAGCCACCCAACCGGCTGAGCGTGAAATACCCCTTTACCAGCGACCCAGTGGTGAAGGAGCACGTGAGCATAGATTGATTGCCGAATAGCTTTCGCGTCCTTGTGGCTTGCATGCTCTGGAGGGGAGCGGTGGCAGCTTGCAAGGTTGTGAGCAGCATGCATCATTAAATGATTGCAGCCTGGCCGGCCTGTGCCATGCTGCAACCCCTGCCCCGTCCCACGCCAGCCTCCTCCCCTCCTGCTTTGGCCCGCGTCAACGTGCGCGCAGTACCGCAACCCCTGGGGAGAGGCACGCATTGGGCGCATACTAGAAGACTTGGATTCGCTGGCTGGCTTTGTGGCCTTCGACCATTGGTGGGTTGGGCTCTCTTGCTGGCCGGTGGGGTGGCTTTCAAACGATGAGTGCGCTGTTTGTATGTGTTGGCTTCTCCCTACATTGGCTACCTTCTGCGAGGGTAGATAGCAGCGGCAGCAGGCACTTGTTGGCTGTCATGCGCCCAAACCCATGCCCCTTTTTTTTGCAGCGACGACGGAGACCCGTCCACCCGGCCGCCCCTGCTGGTCACCGCCACTGTGGAGAAGATCGAGCTGCGGGGCAAGCGCATCAACCTGGACCAAGACATGGAGGTGGGTACAGTTTGCAAAAGTGTCAGCGGTCAAGCGGTGCGCGCGGGCGGGTTCAAGCCCTGCAGTACGTGTCTTCCTGGGGTCCCCAGTGGCTCAGCATCTGCAATCAACCCAAGGCTGCTGTTGCCACTCACATCCTGGTTTCCTCTCTCCCCTTGCCACACCACTCTGCAGCTGTCTGGGCGAGTTGTGTGGACCGGCACCAGCAGCATGGACCTGGCAATCGAGCTGGAGCAGGCGGGGCAGCAGCAGCTGAGCGCGCTGTTCACGTTTGTGGCGCGGGAGCCGCTCACTGGCGCGCCCTGCCGCATCCCCTCGGTGCTGCCGCAGACGCCAGAGGTTGGTTTTGAGGGGCTGTGCACATAGGCAGTGTGGCTGGGAACTCGTGGCCCTCTTTGTGCAACAAACCCTAAGCACTCCTCACTCCTCAGTTCCTGTGCCCGCCTCACAATTCCTGCCCCACCCCTGCCCCGCCCGCAGGACCAAGCGCTGTTTGCAGAGCGGCAGGCCGTGAACGCGGCGCGTAAGGCGGCCCGCAAAGCAGGCGGCGGCAAGCTGCACCCAGGTGCGCTTTCAGCTGGGTTCAGCTGGGAGGCTTATTTGAATTGATAGTTGGTGCCTGGTCAGCACCATGGTCAAAACGCTGCAACCAACCGCCAAGCATCGACATGCCATCTGCCAAGCATTGACATGNCCATCTGCCTCCCTGCACATGTAGTCAGCCCGGATGGGGAGCAGTGGGCCAGGGAGCTGCTGGCGGCAGCAAAAACGAAGCGGGACCTGCCGGCCCTCGCGGGTGTGTGCTGCTGCAAATGCGCATGGCTGTTGTTCGATGCTGCTCATCGTCGGGTGACCGCTGTCCCGAGAGAGAGAGTTATACGTGTGGTGCCGCTTCTTACTCTCCCCCGGGCTGACACACAGCTTCTTGATTTCCCCATCCTGGGCAGATGCGCACTGTGGTCCTGGACAACACCTTCACCTGCCTTACAGTATGCCTTTTCCACAATCGCCCACCTCCCCAGTGATCCACAGATGCGCACTCTGTGTTCATGGACGACACTCTGCTGTCCAACCCATCCACCTGCCATGCACTTTGCGCCCCTACCTGCCCACCCTACATTCCCCACCTACATTCCCCACAGATGCGCACTCTGTGTTCATGGATGACACGCTGCTGTCCAACACCTTCACCTGCCAGCCGGAGGAGCGAAACATGCACGGCCGCATCTTTGGCGGGTTCCTCATGCGGTGGGTGGGTGGGTGGTTCCTCATGGGTGGGTGGGTGGCAGTGATTTGAGTTCTGTTTGGAGTGCTTTCTTCATGCAGTTTGTGGGCAGGCGGGTGGGTGGCGGCGTACCAATCAGCAACGTGCCTGGGCGGCAACGCTGTGTGCACGCCATGCAGGCACGCCTCTTACCACATATTCAATCAGTGGGCCACAATTCTGCACAGGTTGCAATTTCAACTTCCGCCCGCCTGCATGCCTGCAGGCGCGCCTTTGAGCTGGCGCACTCCACCGCCTACCTTTTTGCCGGCTGCCGCCCGCTGACCGGTGGGTCAGCTGCGCTGCGGTGGCGTGCTCCGCTTTGATTGGTAGTTGCCGCCCTCAGCTTAGCGTCACTCTACCCGCCCCTTTTTCCCACTCTCTCCGATACGCAGTGGAGGTGGATGGCATCACCTTCCGGCGGCCGGTCAATGTGGGCGACCTGATTCGCTTCAATGCATGGGTGCTGCGCTCCTGGCCCTCACAGCTCACGCCCGGCAAGGTACGCCTGCTGTGTTTCACTGTCTTGGCTGGGCAGACACGCTTGGCAGTGCCGGGGAACAGTTGCTGCAGCCATTTTTGCTCGCAGTTGTGTGTGGGCGTCTGCGAGAGGATGGTGTGCACGTGCATCATGCGCCCACTGCCGCCGACCAACATGCAGCCACTGCTTCTCTAGCTGGGCCGGCTCAACGTAGCGCTGCTCTCCGCTGCCGCAGGGTGTGGTGCACGTGCAAGTCGAAGCCTCGGTCACTCAGCCAGAGAAGCTCCAGAGGTGAGCGACCCTGGCTGCTGCCTGGGCCCATGCCACACACCAACACCGCAATACACTGCATGTACCAACACAGCAGTACGCTGCATGTTGCCGCACCGCTGCACTGCTGAGGGAGGAGCTGTCATGTAAGCCCTGCCACCGACTGCTCTTCCCTGTGCTTCCCTCCCTCCCCTGCCCCCCAACAGCGAAGTGACCAACCAGTTTGGCTTCCGCTTTGTCTTTGACCTGCGGAGGGACCAGTGGGGCACCCTGCAGATGCCCAAGCAGGTCCTCCCCGGCTCAGGCGCGCGTCAGGGGCAGGGTCCCTTGTCTGCTTGTCTGGGGCTTGCACGCAATGCCCTACAGGCACATGGTGCAGTGCACATGTGCATCACAGCCCACCACATTTGTGCCCCAACCGCACTATGCACCCTGCCAACCAGGAGTTGGTATGTCCCACATGCCTGCCTGCTCGCCCACCGGCCTCCCATCCCATCCGCTGCCTGCAGAGCAGCAAGCGCTCGAAGTGGCGCAGCGGTTTGGCCCTGGAGCTAAGCAGCCAGGGCCCTGACGTGCCACTGTACTTGCATGGCAGCTGCCTATTAATCCCTTGATAACGGCCACTGCTGAGCTGCGTTGGGTGGTTACATCAGCACTGTTTCTGCCCATGTTTTCACACTGAACAACTTGACGTTCAATACACCCGACGGACTTGCTGAGGGATTTTGCTGTTTGCCATCGATAGGCAGGCTTGTGAAAGAATTACTGAGCTTGGATAAAGAAAGGCCGGAGCTGGAAGCAGAGGGCAGGTGGTCCAGGAGATGTAATAAAAGCGGGGGAGAAAAAAATGCACTGGTGATCGCACAACACCGATGCAGCCAACGGGCCCCGGCTGGATGGGCCGGAAATGGGGCACGGGCACAAATTAATACAGGAGCGCATGCAAAGCGGAGGGGCGGAAGAGGCATGAGGTGCGGACCCGAATCGTGTTATTACACCCGGCACAAATGAAGGAGCCATGCGGCTCAGGGCAGGTGGATGCGTTTGAATTGGTGCCGGAGCCTTCGAGGCTCACATAAAAAAGTCAGATCCGGAGCCAAACTCGGGCAGGAGCAACGGGTCCTCCAGCAAGTCGTCCAGCAGCATCGCCACCTCATCATCGGTCAGCAAGCCATGCAGGTCGCTGTGCTGTGCGTGCTGCGCCTGCTGCACAGCCTGGTGCGCTGGTGGCTGCGGCGGCGCCTGCTGCACAGCCTGGTGCGCTGGTGGCTGCGGCGGCGCCTGCCGCTGCGGCTGATGCGCCTGCTGTGCGCGCTGTGCCTGCTGGGTGGGCATCAGGTTGGCCGCAAGCGGCAGCGAGGCAGCCAGCCAGCTGGGTGTAGCGCCGCTGATCTCGCTGCCGAAAGCATTGCCCAGCTGCGTGGCGGTTGGCTGCTGCGGGCCGCTGGCCTGCTGCACGCGGGCGGGCGACAGCTGTGGGGCTGGCTGAGTTGGAGGCTGTGGCAACAGTGGTACAAGCTGCTGTGTCTGCTGGGGCGGCTGCAGTGGCCGCAAGCGGGGCTGCTGCTCGGTAGCCCAGCCGCCTGCCGGCCCAACAGCAGCGGTGCCGCAGCGCATGCCGCCAGCCGGAGCCACCTGCTGGTGAGCAGGCGCCAGCGGCATTGGCTGCTGCTGCTGCTGCTGCTGTTGGGGCTGGGTGGCATACTGGCTGTGCAGCGGTGCACCCTTCCAGCCAGCCTGCAGCTGCGTCAGGGCAGCGAGGGCCGTCACTGCTCGCTGCTGCTCGTGTCGGTGCTGCCCAGGATGCTGCTGAGGCAATACCAGCTGCTGCTCGCGCGGCTGCGGACGCCGCGATGGTGATACCAGCTGCGCATGCTGCACCTGGTGCTGCAGGCGCGGCTGCGGCGAGGCTTGCTGGTGCAAACCGGGGCCAGCCAGCATGGCGGGTGCAGGCACAGCAGGCTCGGCATGCAATGCCTGCAGTATACCGCTGCTGCCGCCGGCAACCCCTTGCTGCTGCCCGTTCATTGTTGCGGAAGGCGGTGGACTGCCTGCTGCGTCTGCTTCTGGCTGGGCCAGCCCTGCTGCCGCCACGACGCCTGCACACAGCAATGCGTAGCAGCAGAGCCAGGATCAGCACAGGTATGCTGCACTAAAGACGAATGCTAGTAGAGGCACTTATTTTGGACGCAAGCATGAGACAACCACATGGCACCCTCAGCATACTTGTTTGCACGCCTCTGCAGCGATCTGACCAATCGTCCTCACCAGAAAACAGGCTGGCTTGGCACGTGTCGTCAACGGCATGCGGGAAGAGCAGCTGCCACCCGTCGCTGCGGCAGCATTGGAGGGCAGGGGTGCGAGTTGGAGGCCCAGTTGAAGCAACCGTGCCGCATCTTTTCGGCACCAGCACACTGTATCAGCAATGCCTGGCCAGAAGCCAGCGGAAACGCAGCAGTCTGACTGGCACCCTCACTGTCACCCAGCGTGCCCTCACCCGCTGTCCCAAGTGGGCACTCCGAAGCGAGGGTGCGCATACAGCGGCAGCTCGTCCTGCTGCAGCCAGTCCCGCCGGTGACGCAGCTCCCCCGTTTGGCAGCAGCAGGCCAGCAGGCGCAGCGCAGGCTCCAGCCCAGCGGCCCTCCGCTGCAGCAGCGCATGAGGCCCGCGCAGCTCGGCCGGCAGCCGCCGGGGCGGCAGCAGCACGCTGAGCATGAGGGCGAGCACGGGCTCTGGCCGGCGGTCGGTGCCCGGCTGGAGCAGCCACACAGCGGGCAGCACGCCCAGCAGCTCGGGGGAAGATCCGGGCAGCTGACGCGCGGCCCGCAGCTGCGGCAGCAAGGTGGGGGGCAGGCAGGCGGGGTGGGGTGAGGTTCCGGCAGGATTCGGCAGCTCCTGGGCTGCCATGTTGTTTCACTGGCGCCGTTCTCAGGGACAGCGAGAGCCCAACGAGGTGCCAACTGATGCAAGCAGGTTGGCAGCCCCACGATGATCTGTGCTTACCCCCGCGCTCAGCGTCTGCCGCATGTGCTCGCTGCCGCATGCCATGCGCCAGGTGGCGGCTTGCAGGCTCTTCAACTGGTCCCTTCCCACCAAGAACTCGAGCGGGGCTCCGCGCAGTGCAGGCGAGCCGCTTGGTGCAGCCTGGCGCCGAGCTAGCGGCGACAGCGGCGGAGGCGGCAGCGACCCGTGCTGTGGCGATGCCTGCTGCTGCTGCTGCTGTCCTTGCTGCTGCGTGCGCTGCTGCGTGCGCTGCTGCTGCTGATGCTGCTGGTGTGTGCGTTGGTGCAACTGCGCCTGCTGCTGCTGCTGCTGCTGCCATGCATTGGGCGGCGAGGGCTGTGCCTGCTGCTGCTGCTGCTGCTNRSCMTGCWKYGGSYGGSGSWGSMYNTGSCTGCKGYTGCKGCYGCKGCYRRGSCTGCKGCKGCKGSKGCWGCNNTGCCNWGCNNCTGCKGCTGCSSCTGKSSCWKCRRSTGCKGCWRCRSCYGYYRMGCCTGCTGCNGCCCNWGTCYSRYCNMGKGCWRCWRCGSCYGYTGCGSCTGCTGCRCCNNGYCTGKSSCNRGCAACTGCKGSKGSKSCYRCTNGCTGSRCYGNSCWNGNTGGNNCRGCARYKGC
>JADXDR010000179.1:46868-69616 GCA_025026875.1 Chlorella ohadii
GSCCMASYSSCYRGSCNGNGCAGNCTGGCTCGGCAGTGGCATCTCGCCCAAGCCCCCAGCCGGCAGCTGGCTGCTGATGCTGGTCTGCCCCGGCGACCTGCCTGCCGGAGGGATGTTGCTGTATGCTGCCGCCTGGGACGAGTGCCCGCCGGCACTCAGCGGCCGCTCGCAGTCCCCAGTGCTGTGGTCCGATGCGCCCTGGTACAGGCTGCCGCTGGGACTGGCCCCCTGCGCCGCCACAGCAGGGATGGGAGGTGAGGCGTGAATAGGCAGGATAGGCGATCGCAAGGTGTGGCAGCTAGCGCTTTTATGTCACCGCTGCGCTCCGGCATGTCGCTTCCTCGCTGTGCTGGTCAGCCTGTTGATTCAAGCACGTCCGTTCTAACAGTTCGTCCGAACTACTTGCCCCCTGCTCACCTCGCTGCCGCTGCTGGCCTGGGTGTTGGTGTGCGAGCGGCAGGGCCGCTTGGCGGCACGGCACAGCGCAAGGGCTTCGTCCAATGCTTCAGGCTCGTCCTTTGCGCGCTTGGACAGATACACGAAACAGGGGTTGCCTGCAGGCCCCAAAGGAATGGCGGAAGGTTGGCCTCGTGAGGGCAGGAGCAGCACTGCAAGGCTGAGGGGGGCTGAAGTTTGCAAGTGCAGCTGCAGGCACCATGCGGTGCCGCCTGCCTCCAGTGCCGTCTCACATGCCATCGTGCCGGCCGCTTGAGGCACCGTTGAGGGGAGCCGGCGCCAGCTGGTGGCGACCTTGGCGCCGCAGAGCCGGCAGGGCCCTTTCTGCAGGGGGGAGGGTGGCGGCGGCTTGTGCCTTTTGCCGCTGGCACGTATGACGCCGGCGGCGGTAGTGACCGCTGGCAAAGTGCGCGCGCCCCAATGTGCTGCATGGCATCAATCCCGCTCACATTCTTCTCTGGTAGCTTGCTTGTGGAGCAGCTCATTCTGCTAGATGGATGGCATGGGCAAGCTTCCTGCAGGCAAGTGGGGCCAGGTAGGGGGCGGGTGGTGCTGGGCACACCTGGCGCGGAATTGGGCGCAACCAAACTGGAGCCCTGCCCTGCCTCCCCCATACATATCCAGCCGTGCCCAACCCCCCCAGCAGCTCGGTGTCCCTCTTACCTGTGCTGGGTGGACTGGTGGGCCCTTGACTAGCTGCTGCCTTGCAAGGCTGCTGCAACACCTGCAAGGGGGTTGTTTGGGAATCCTGGTCAAACCTGGGGGTCACTGATGGTCCCGGCTGCCTGCCGCCCCCACAGGCCGCGTGAACCTTCCCCGGCCACGAGTTGCGTGAAGCCGGGAAGTGCTGCAACCCAAGGCCGGCCTCAGCCAGGCAASCMCCCTTGCACTGCTGAGCATAGCAAGGSGCCAGCAGGCAGCTKCCATCMCCTGCTMCCCGGCCGCCGCCGCTGCCAGCGGCCGCCCCGCCGCTCGCACGGCCCCTGATGCAAATGCCCACCCACTGAGAGCAGCCCTTGCGAGGCTGCGAGCTCACCCTGAGGAGCTGTCACTTCCACTCTCGCCTCCTGGCACGCAGGGCCCTCACCGAGCGCCCTCCTGGAACACACAGCCCAAAACAGGCCTCTAAACAAGCAGCCGGGCCCTTTCTTAGAGGCCTCGGACGATCGAGAAAAGCCACGCTGGCACTGTCCGAAACCGCCTGAATAAGGCTGCAGGGGCAGCGATCTCGATTGCTTGCTGCTCTACACAGCAGAGCAAAGTGATCAGGAGGCACCCGTAGCTTGCACCCATTATTGCGCCAGGTGATAGCACCCATGCAGCGCAGCCTTGCTGCACCAAGCGGGCCTGCACAGCCAAGATCGGCTCTACCGCAACGCGAACCCGCCTCCCTTGCCCTCTGCAGCCCGCTCACAGCCCATCCCTCGCCGGCCCCGCTCCAAACCGCGCTCGCAGCAGCCCCTGGCGCCATGGCAGCCCCGCTGCAGCTCACGGATGTCGCACACGGCGAGCAGAAGGGCTGGCGGCGCAGCCAGCACCTGGTGGACAGCCTGCCGTACGTGGACGGCCTCACGCCGCAGGAAAAGGCGGCGGTAGACAAGATGATCGAGGAGGAGGTGCGCGACAGGGGCGCAGCTGCCCTCAGGCGCCCGGGTGCACCTCGCCGCCACTTGCCGCCGCCGCTGCCGCCATCGTTGCCCTTGCGTCGCTCATTCATTTGTCTGCCGGCTGCCACTTGTTTGCCCCTGAGCAGATGCGCAGCAGCAGCAAGAAGCCGTCGGACTACCTGAACGAGCTGCCGCCGCTGCCCGAGACGCGGTTCAAGGTGCGGTCCTCGCATGCGCCTGCCCGCCGCCACTCGGCGCTGCCACTCCATTTGCTTGGTCCCTGCTCTGCCTGTGCATAAGCCCAGCTGTCCGGCTGCCTGCCTGTTTAAGGGGCCAGTCTCTTGATATTACAGTCAACCTGAGCGGCTGCTTAATCACACTGTTCTTTTCACGCTTACNAGGGCGATGAGCTGCTTGAGAAGGANGATNGGCGCGAGTGGCGGCGGGCGAGCCGATGCAGGKGCGCCCAGCCGTCGTTTTGCATCGGGCTGCGCAATTGCATGCACCTGGCAAGCTCAGCAGKGCATGGAGTAGAGCAGGCTGCCGGGCAGTGGCTGGACATGGAGGCGCCTTGCACAGTCAGCTCTTTGTGGCATCCGGTCATTGCATCCTTTCGACACCACCGAGCAGGGCGTGACGCAGCACGGTACAACTGCAGCAACTGATGTCTGTTAGTGTCCCACCGCTTGCGAACTGCAGAGCAGGCCATGGACACGACACGGCACAACTCTTCCTGATTGAAGCTTTGTTTTGCATCTCGTGAATCTCTTCTCCCTGAGCAGGCCATGGACACGGCGCGGTACAGCCTGGACCCGCCGCCGCCCACCAAGCGCAGCGACCACAACGCGTGGCGCGCCGCGCTGGACAACGCGCACGCGCAGCTGGAGCACCAGTACAACCGGTGCGCGCTTTCGTCAGTTTGGGCAGTTGTTGTCTAGGGGTTTGAGATGGACTCAAACGTCAACCGCAGCTGCAGCACCAATACAACCCGTGTGTTTTGTTGGGCGCTTGCTGGGCAAAGTTTGGGTACTCGACGTGGGGTGCAGCGTAAAGCAATGCCGGAGCACCGAAACAGCCGGTGCGTGTGTTCAGGTTGCTGAAACTGGGACCGCTGTGCTGAAAGATTGAACAGCCAACGTCTTCGTTCAAGCATCCGGCTGGCTATTGTTCCACCTCGCAGGCTGCTCAACCTGGAGTTGCTGCTCAAGTTTGGGCCCGACAGCTGGCGCATGCACAACGAGGCGCTGTCCGCGTTTGTGACGCGCCTGCAGGAGCAGCTGGCGGCGGTCAAGCGCCAGGCGAGTGCCGGGCGGGGCGGCTGGCTTGCTTTAGAACTACACACTAGGGGGGTGGGCTGGGAAGCCTATGCAGGGGTGGCTGGGAAGCGCCAGCCAGCGAAGCCATTTGCAAGTGGGCACACCCCGCCGGCGCGGTGTTCCATTGGGTTTGCCCCGATGCCCCCGCAGGTGGACACGCTGAACCGGGAGCGCAAGCTGCAGCAGCACGCGGCGGGCAGCGAGCTGTCCAAGCTGGAGGCCGAGTACCTGGGGCTGGTGCACAAGGTGCGACTGAAAACATGGTTTCTTTCTAATATGCTCGTGGGAGAAGAATGAAGTGGGCCAAGCTGGAGGCCGAGTACCTGGGGCTGGTGCACAAGGTGGGCTTAGATGCAGTCCCTTGGTTTGACAGTTCACATTCGGTAACAAATGGGCTGCCGTGCAAGCTGGAGGCGGAGCACCTGGAGCTGGTGCAACAAGGTGCGGTTGGGTGCAATCGTGTGGGTTGACAGTTCCTTCGGTAACAAATGGGCTGGTGCAAGCTGGAGGCCGAGTATCTGGGGCTGGTGCACAATGTGGGCTTTACAGGGGTGTGAACGGTGAAGGGCATGCTTAGCATGTTGACATTGACATGCTTGGGGCTGTGGAATGTGGAAGGGACCAAGTTGGAAACCCAGACAATTCAAGGCTGTTTGCAGCTGCCACCTCTTCCGGGGCCGAGACTTGAAGCGGCCTTCCCTCCTGACTCTCTGTCCCGGTTACACTCCGCCGCAGAACAAGGACATTGAGGCGGCGTGCCGTGGCCTGGAGGCCGAAATTGCGGCTATGAGGGAGGCGCTACCACGCGACGGCCAGCAGGCGGCAGGCAGCGGCGCGGCAGACGGGGAGCAGGCGGCGGCGGCAGCGCAGGAGCAGCAGCAGCAAGGGCAGCCAAATGGGGTGGGCGAGCCTGCAGAGGGCATGCAGGAATGAGGGCAGTCGCTTGCCACTAGACTGTTAGACTGTTGTAACACCACCAAGTGCCAAAGGGAAAGCATGCAGGAATGAGGATAGGGGCGCTGCCGTAGCAGCAGCAGATGTCACCTGCTCCTCTAGGCTGTTGCAACTCTGCACCTGCATGCCTGGGGAGACGAGCGTTGACCTCTTACAGTCGTTGCAGGCTGCCTCACCGAATTCAACACATACGCAGGCTGTGGCTAGCCTGCTGCAGCAACTCTTGTCACTGCCAGCTCCAAGAAGCCATGTGGCCAGGTGCAAGCCAGACCGGCGGCGCCGCATCCACAATCCTCAGCGGTGGCGCATCGCCGCCGGAGCCGCTCGCACTGCTGCCGCTGCTGCCGCTGGTGCTAGACCCAGCGTCAGGCCGAGGCACGTGCTGCACGCTCACATTGGGCTCCTCCGACACCTCGCCCACTGCATTGCAACACCGAGGGGCAGGAGGCGGGTGAGATTGGCTGCGTTGCACAGCAGGCAGGTGGCAGCAGGCGGCGCCCCTGGCCCATACTGGGAGGCTCGGCTCACAGCCTGGCCACCAACCTTCCCTCCCAAGGCTGCACAGCGCTGTGGGCGCTGCAATCAGCGTTGCAAGTACTGCCGAACATGAACCAAGCCAGCCAGGAGGCCATGCCCCCCTCAGCACGCCTGCCCTCTCAGCGCCCATGCCCCTTCATCGCCCGTCCTCACCGGAGGGCCGGCCCCGCGAGGCAAAGCAGAAGGCTGAGCTGTCGGGTGCCCACAGCCGCAGGCTGCGCAAGTACTGGTCTGCAAAGGGCAGGTACCTGCGCAAAGGGCGTGGATGGGCGGCATGGGGATGAGCCTTGATGAGGACTAGGCTGGCTTGCAACAACAAATACATGGCTGGCAGCCCTCATCACTGCCGGCCGGCCAACGCACGCGGTGCAGCTCGCCACATCGCCCAGCCAAGCAAGCAGCTGGGCTGCCCACCTGTCCAGGAACTGGAGCGAGGGGTTGAAGGGGCAGCAGGCCGTCAGCGAGCCCAGCCAGCCAGCAGGGGCCCCTGCCTCGGCAAGCAGCGGCGGCGGGTCGGCTGGGGCATCGTACACCACCCATCGGAAGCGGGGCCGCTTGGACAGAGCCACCAAGGCTATGAGCCGGTGGAGATGGTGGGGCAAGGAAACATTAATGAATCTTGCAAGGAGCAGCAAGCCGGGGCAGGCATTTTCGCTAGACGTTGGCCTGCTCACCAACAACCAAGCCCTGCATGTGCAGTGCAAGCACACACAGCCGGCTTACGTGAGGGCCCGGCGTGCAGCAGGAACAGGAGGCGGCGCCCGTCGGGGCTCCACTGCATGGCCAGCACCGCCCCGCGATCAATCCAGGGAGCCGCCTCTATCGGCGGGCTGTTGCTGCCGCTGCTACTGCCGCTGCTGCTGCCGCCGCCCCTGCCCCCGAGCACGCTGCCATCGGCTGTCACCTGCTGTGCAGCTGCGCGCTGCCGCTGCATCAGCGCATGCTCCTCGGCTGGGCGCGGCCAGATGGGGTGTGCAGCGCCGGTGTGCTGCCACTTGAGCCACAGGCGGCCGCAGTCCACCCATGCAATCAGGCTGGCGTCGCTGTTGGCTGCAAAGCTGAGCTCGCGTGCGCTTGAGAAGGGCGCCACCTGTACAGAAGAGGTTGGCAATGGGCACAGGGGTGGCAGGGGCGGCAACTCACTGCTGCCCCGACGGACACTTTTCTCGCCTTGGCCACAGCCCACCCTCCCTGCTCCCGCACCGCCCTCACCTCGCGGCTCAGGCTGAGCAGCAGCGAGGGGGACAGGCGGCTTCCCTCTGCTTCGTAGGCGTGGGACACAGCGTCCAGGCTGGCGAGCACCAGTGTGCCGCTGTCGTCTGCTGCGCCAGCTGGCGGGTCGGGGTGCACCACGGCCATCAGCAGCAGCTCTTCGTTTGCAGCACTCAACACCCACTGAGGGGCCTGCAGGGGCCAGCGGGCGGTTGGGAGGGAGGTTTGGAAGCAGGCCTGGATTGTGGGGCGCGCATTGCCGTGGGCGGCAACCAGTGGCAACCCTGGGCGACAGGTAAGCGCAGCCAGCCAGCCAAGCCAATACAGCAGATGAGCCAGCGGCAGCCTCACACCCCACCTGCCCTGCCCTCCCCGCCTGGCTAGTGTGCGGCGCGCACCTGGCAGCGGCAGTCTCGGGCGTTGGCAAAGAAGCAGTCGTGCTCTGAACCGTCCTCTGACACCTGGGTTGCGGCATCGCACAGCCCCCACTCCAGGCTGTTGCCGTGCCACAGCAGGCGGGTGGAGGTGGGCGAGGTGGCCAGGAACAGGGGGCGGGCGGTGCACAGCAGCACCTCCCGTGGGGCCTGCTGCGCCCGCTGCGCCTCCTGTGCTGAGCTCGGCGGCAGCAGGGCAGGTGCCAAGTCCACTGCTCGCAGCGCCACCATGTCGCCTGCCCAGTTGCTGCAATTGGAGCATTAGGGATGAGGCACCAGCATTGCCACTCATTGGACGCGCTGTGCTTGTAATTGTCGTGTCGGTGCAGGAACTGGCATGTCAGAAACCAGTCCAAAAACGCAGCGCCCTCTCACCCAGCCCACCTGAGGAACAGCAGGCGCGTGCCGCAGGCCTGCCAGTAAAAGTAGAAGGGCGGGTAGCTTCTTTCCAGAGCCACGGAGCATATGCGCCGTCCGGTGCGCGCATCAGCAATCACCACCCAGCTCTCCAGGTCTCCACGAGAGGCCGCCAGCTCAGTGAACGCCAGCAGGCCGCCAGCTGGCGACAGGGTGGCCTGCTGCACCACGTTGTGCTCCCATGCCACGCCCACTGCACCACGCTGCTGCTCCGCGTGCTGCTGCTCAGCTGTCGTCTCCACTCCCTCCATGCTTTCGGGGCCACGGTCGCCGCCGGCCCCGCTGCCGCGTATGTTTCCATTGCCGTGCATGACGCCACCGCTGCCGCCGCTGCTGCCGCTGCCCAGGGTTGCAGGGGCTGGGTAGGTGGCAATCTCTAGGTCTGTGACATCACTCTCCACAAGGATGCGGCGCAGCGGGCGGCGCAGCAGCGGCCAACGCCAGGCATAGTAGGCCCGGTGGCTGCCGCCAAAGGCTGGAGGGCGAGGAGGTATGAGGGAGGAGTAGGCACTAAGAACTAGCAGGCATCCACACGATGGGAAATTGCATCACGCACGGCATGGTGCGCAACACGAAAGCATACGGTGCACAGCGCAACATGGCCGCACAGCAGCAGCGCACCTGGCAGTAGGTCGTCTCGGCGCAGGTGCGGGTGCGGCTCCAGCTCCCCAACCTTGCCCTTCCACAGCGCCTCTGATGCAGCCACGGCCCGCCAGGCGCGGCAGACCTAAAACCCAGCAGTGTGCGCGTGAGGTACGGTAAGCGGTCGGAGTTGAGAGGCTGGCTGACAGCAGCAAAATTGCAGCGGTTCACCCGTATGCACCGGCATGCGTTGCTGTGGTTGCAGGCGCGGCAGTAGGCACAGCGGCAGCAGGCTTGCCGCCCAGCGCGCCGCACCTGTGCGCATGCCGCGATGTCTGGGCCGTCCAGGTATGTGGAAAGCAGGTAGTGAAGCGAGCTGGCGTCCAGATCCATCGTGGCACCCTGCCTAACGGCTGCTTTGTGCAGCCTGCAGGCAGCGGCGGCGGCGAGCGCTGTTGGCGGCGGTGAGAGCAGGGCGCGCACCCAGGCATTGAGCACGCGTGTTGAGGCAGCTTGAGAGCCTACTCAGAGGTAAATCCGCACAGCAGAGCGACGCTACGAGCCTCACCTGGCGCTGGAGAGTGGCCACTGGTCACTGGCTTGCGCTGCTGGGCTCGCGATCGACGGTAACTGTCGAGAGAGGTGTCTGATGAAACAGTCATGATTGCCCTCGCTTTCATTGCACTCAGAGCAAGCAAATGCCGTGGCGAGCATGCCAGGGTTCGAGCCCCAGGTGCCATCAGAGGTCATTGCCAGACGCATGTTTGCATTGCGGCACAAGAACGATAGCTTAAACCGCCCCAGCTTGCCTCCCTGCGAAAACCCACCTTGCAAGTGCGCGCCCTGGGCGCTTGTCAAGCCCTGCGGCGCACCAATAGAGCCATCAGAGCGATAAGGTCCAACTGTAATCGCGATCGGCGCTCTGAACCCATGAACAGCGGCAGCCGCCGCCTCGCCACGGCGCCGCTGTTGCTGTTACGACAGGCAAGCCGTCACTTGCTGTCTGCTGGATCATAACCCTGCTTTAGCATGCTCCCTTTTTATTGCTTTGACGCCTCAGCTTGCATCCCTGCCTTGCAGCTGGCAGCAGCGGCCGGCGGCCGCAGCGTGCGGTGGTTTGCCAGCGACGCCGCGCCTGCCGAGCTGCCCAGCCTCAAATCGGCGCTGAGGGCCATCTACAAGCGCATCCACCCCGACCTGTTTCAGGACCACCCACCCGCCAAGGCGAGCTGCCTGCCGTGGGTGCCACCTTCTTGAAACGTGCCTGCTGCGCCTGCTGCCAACGCTTGCAGACGTGTTTTTGCCGCACCCAAGCCAGACGGAAGCAGCTGCAAGGGCGCCTGCTTATAACCAATCGTGCTGCTTCCCTGCCTCACTTCCTCTCTCATCCGGTTAATGCAGGATGCCAACACCCGCGCCCTCAAGCTGCTGCACGAATACTTGGATGAAGCCAAGACGGGGCCCCGCGTGCCGCTGCCCTACCGCTTCCATTTCTTTGTCCGATCAAGCACGGCTGCCCCAGGCGTAGCGGCAGCAGGAGCGGCAGCAGCGGCAGCCCAGTCCAGCTCGGCGTCTGGAGGATCCTGCACCACAGCAGGGCAGCCCTCAGCAGCAGCGGGGAGCACGGCGGCGGAAGGGGCGCCGGCAGGGCTGCGGGAAGTGAGCGTCACTCTGCCGCCGCCCACCCGGGGAGCTCCCGGAGAGCCCATGTCGGCAACTACACGCAAAGCCTTTGGCAGCCTGCTGGCTGCGCTGGGCCTGCCGCCCGTGTTTGGAGCGGGCAGCGAGGCGGAGCAGGCGGCGGCGGCGGCGCAGTACAGCCGGTTTGTGAGCCTGCGTGAATTCCTGCCAGCCGCGGTTGAGACGGTGCACCAGCATGCGGCGTCGCAGGTGGGCAGGGTGGGCGGTTTCTGGGCTGAGGGTTGCTGAGCTGGAGAGACGGCGGTTGGCTGGGTAGCGCCTGCCTGCGAGCATGAATGCATGAGCGCTTGCTAGCTTTTTAGCGGGGGACAACAAGCTCGCCTGGTTCCAACCACCACCTGCCCGTTTCCACACCCGCCGACCAACCCCATCCGTAACTGACAGGCCTCTGCGCAGCAGCGCATGGGCGCAATGCGGACAGCGCTGCGGCTGGGCCGCCACCTCACCGTCAGCTTTGGAGAACCAGCCGCCTCTGGGGGGGTTAACGCACAGCTGCCGCTGGTGCAGCGCTTGGTGGCAGCCGTGGACAGCCTGCCAGCAAACCCAAATCTAGCAGGCTTGACTGTCATGATTGGGGCATCCAATGGCGTGGATGCACTGGGCACGATTTGGTTGGCAGCCGATGGGAGCGAGGCAGGCTGGGCCAGGTGCGCGTCTATGTGGACTGCGGGCGGCATGCATGCGTGCTTTTGATTGCTTTGGAAGGTGGTACGATGCACCTGCATGCGGTGCACCCCACACCTCCCAACTCCGCCGCCCTGTCCCTGCCGCAGCTACCTGGCGGGGGTTGATGTCGCTCAGTGCCGCGAATGCCAGCGCTTGCGGGCGGCCGTGAAGGCGCAGGAGGCTCGTGTGGCGGCCGCTCTTGGAGTGGGCATGTTGTACACTCAGCAGGAAGCTAGCTTGAGCCCGCAGTACAGGCAGGCCCTGGAGCACCTGGCAGCAGCGGCAGCGGAGCGGGGGCATGCGGCGGGCGGGCGGTACAGAGACCTGCCTGTCATGCTGCATCCGGCCGGGCACGGCGAGGTGCCACCTGCGCAGGGCAGCAGCAGCGGCGGCGGCAGTGGGAGCAGCAGGCCTGAGGTGGGCGGGTGCCGGGCAGACACCGATGCAGGGCTGCTGGTGGCTCCCATGGCTGTAGAAGCTGACCAGCTCTATGAAGCAGTGGACCGGCTGGGAGGGGCGATCATGTCTGCCCTGCGGCGGCGGCAGCAGCGGGAGGCTGAGCTAGCCAGCCTGCGCACCCAGGTGGAGCGCAAGGTCATGCTGAGGTGCGCTGGGGCAGGGGCGGCTGGCGGGCAAGGTACTGAGTTGCTCCAATGGAGGGTCGAGTGGAAGAGGGGGGACGGATGACGGACGGCGAGCACTCAGTGGAATGCTCCTATGCATGATTGCACGCATGATTGCACGAGTTCACCCACCACCTGCATGCACCACTTGTTGCCACGACCCCACTCAGGCGCCTGCTGCGCGACCCCAGCGTGCCGGATGCCCAGTACAAGAGCTGCATGGAGCGCATGCTGGCCTCCGCACAGAAGCTCAGCGGCCTGCTGCACGGCCAGGCGGTGCGCGGCCGAAGATTCATCATTTTTGTTTGATGCCGGCAGCCGCTTGCAAGCTATGCATTGCCAAGGTCAAGCACAACCTAGGTTGTCAGATCTTTGCTCAGCTGGCCATTCATCCAGTCTTCCGCGCCTGCAAACGCTGCAACACTGCCCTTGCTCCTGCAGGTGCGGGTCGCCCAGATCAACGGCCTGTCGCCCGACCGCTCTGTCATCGACATTGCCTGGAACTGGCAGCTTGGATGACATTTTCCCTCAATAGTAGCTAGCCGCCGATCTCTCCCTCCTTGTTGACATGTTGTTACATTTGTGGAAGGAGGTGCAAACAGCTGTGAAGCAGTGCTGACTGGGTGTACAGGGTTGTACCTGCCGGTTGTTGCCGGGCGCAACACTTCCACTCAAGGGCTGACCAGGCGCCTCTGACCCTCAGAACAGGTTGGCGAGCCGCACGTTGTCCTTATTGGTCAGCCCCATGGCCTGTGGGCAGCACAGGAGGAAGGATTGGGGGCATCCGTGGTCGCGACTGGATGCACCAAGATGGAGGCACTGCTGCAAGCATCAGCAACCGCACAGCAGGCAGCTGTGCACTGCGCAATGCAGCTGGCGACCCTGGCTTTGCTTGTGGACCCACAGCAGGCGCTGTAATGCAGCATGCGCAGCGCACCTGGAGCACTGCGCTGCGCACGATTTGCACCAGGGCGCCGCGGCGGTCCAGGGCCAGCGCCAGGCGGTGCGACTCGACAGAATAGATCTGAAGGTTGGGGTGGCAGGGAAGGATCTGCTGCTTGGAAGCATGGCATGCGCCGGTCAGCAAAAGGTGCCACTCGACGGAGCAGATGCGGGCAGGCATCAGCAGCAAGACAGGTCGGCAGGGTGCTGCCTGCCAACTTGCGGCGCCACAGGAGAAACACCTCGTCCTTGCACAACTCCCCCGCCACCACAATCAGCCCTCCCAGTCGCCCCAGCGCACCTGCACCTTGAGCCCCGGCTGGCTGGGCAGGCACTTGGCCTGGTCCAGGTCGTGCTTCCAGCTGCCCGTGTGCACGGTGATGCTGCCGCGGCAAGCCAACACGCTGTCCAGCACGCGCTGCCGCAGGCGCGCCTGCCACTCGGGGCCCTCTCCCGGCCTGTGGGGGGCAGAAGCGGGGGGAGAGAGGGTTGCGGGTGGTTGGTTCAAGTCCACTCGACGTGCCCATCATGGTTGGCAGCATGCCGGCCCGAGACTGGAATCACACAGCTTGCCTGCAACCCCCAGAATGAAGGAGGCAGCCAGCTCTGCCTGCCCGTCTCGAAAACCGCACAAATGGGGCTCCACCTGCACCCACCTGATGGACGAGGAGGCCAGGTCCACCTGCGGCGTCCACGCGTGCACCTCGCTGGCCAGGTGCGCAAACAGCAGCGCCGCGGTGGCGCCCATCGAGTCTCCGATGAACACCACGTGCCTGCCAGGTCGCACGGTGGGTGACAAAGATATCCAGGTTTGTGAAAAAGGAAGATGTGTCGTGTTGCATACAAAAAAAGAGGACCTCCAACTTCCCCGCCCTCCGCCCCGCGCACTTGTAGCGGGCGCAGGCCGCGTGCAGGCGCCGCTCGTACTGCTCGTACCCATCATCGCCGCCTGCAGAGAAATCAGGGCCGCAAATGACACGGTTGCTGAGCAGGCGAGGAGCGGCATGGAGAAAGACTGCACAAGAGCATGGCAGAGACCCACCGCATGCAAGCCCATAAGAGCCTGTTTGCAGCAGCACCCACCGCGGTACCAGCTTCGGTGCGGGTCCACCACGTACAGCACGTCAAAGTTCTGCTCCTGCAATGGAGTTGGAATTGTTGCTAAACTGTCACTACAAGATTTGATGCAGGGGAGGGGTCCACCACGTACAGCACATCAAAGTTCTGCTCCTGCAAATTGAGGAAGGAAAGAAGGAGGCAACTGCTAGTGTGGCATTGCAGTTGGGTGCAAATATGTACAGCACCCTCAAGGCAGCAGGCTAAGGCACACAAATCCACAGCAAGGCCCTCCCAAGTCCGCAGCATGCCTGCCACTCGGTGCACCTGGGGGGTGGTGGCGGCCGCTCGGACCTTCTTCAGCAGGCCTCCCCAGTTGGGGGTGCCCGGCGCCGACCCAAAAGACACCACCAGCACCTCTGTGCTCGGCCGGCTGCTGCCGTTGTCTGCCGCCGCAGCAGCCGCCGGGGCGGGGTCGAGCTTGAAGTATCCAGGCGCAGCGCTGCTGCTGCTGGTGCCGCCGCCGGGGGGCGGCACTACTGTGGACACCCGCAGCTTGGGGCCGGCCGCCGCCACGAGGGCTTCTCGCTGCGCCAGCGGCAGCTGCTGCAGCTGGCTCTCGTCCAGCCCAAGCGCAGTCACAGAGCTGGCGGGCAGGGCTTGCAGCAGGGCGGCCACTGCCTCAGGTGTGAGCGGGTTGCCCTCCAGCCACACTGTCTTCAGCTTGGGGGCCTGTGGAAGTGGGGGCGGGGCAACGCAAAGGAGCTCAGCGGAAGGCAGACCCCAATACAGATGTGAGACAGCGGGTTGCCCTCCAGCCACACAGTTTTCAGCTTAAGGAAGGTGGGGCCCTGCGCAGTGTGATGACAAGAGGCGCAGAAAAGGGAGGTGGGCGATACACAGCTTATCCAGCGGCCAAGCTCCTGCTGCGCGCAGGAGGCTTCAATGCAGCAGGATTCCTGTTAAATCCACAGCAAATGTAGAAGTTGCTGTGCCAATGTGCAGCTGACTCACCCCCAGCAGCAGCTCCCTCCCCTGCAACCCAAGTGCGCCACACCCCCACCCTCGCCCACCTGCAGCAGCCCCGGCGGCAGCGAGCGCAGTTGGTTGCCATACAGCGACAGCGTCTCTAGCGCGGGAGCAGCCCCCAGGGAGGCAGGCACAGCAGCCAGGCTGCAGTCGGCGGCCGACAGCTCCCGCAGCGCGGGCAGCGTGCCCAGCTGGTCCGGAAGGAAGGCAAGCTCCGGGTTGCCTTGCAGGCCCAGCTCCTGCAGCTTGGCCAGCCGGCCGATGCTGCTTGGCACCTCCCTGAGGGACGGGGCGGGTGGCGGCGGGGGSTAGCTGGGKCAGAGGGCTGGAGGKTGAGAGGSTGNAAAGTKGGNAACAAGTGCAGACCTGTTGCAGACCGCACCGGCTGGACCAGCGATTTTAAAGCAGCAAGCACGCAATTCTGGCGCGCCCGCGGCGGGCGGGCCCCCGCCACYCACCGCAGCYGGKTGCCATGCAGGTGCAGCTTTGTGAGGGCGGTCAGCTCGCCTAGGCCGGCCGGCAGTTCTGTCAGCCGGTTGCCAGCCGCAGACAGCTCCTGAAGGGCTGCCAGGCTGGACAGGCTGGAGGGCAGCTGCTCCAGGCAGTTGCCGCTGAGGGACAGCTGGGTGAGAGAGGACAGGCTGCCCAGCTCGCCAGGCAAGCTGCGAAGCAGGTTGCCGTGCAGCCAGAGGCCGGCCAGCGCGGGCAGCTGGCCGATGCTGCGGGGCAGGCTGTGGAGCTGGTTGCCCGCCAGCTGCAGGCGCGCCAGCCCCGTCAGCTGCCCAATCTCGGCAGGCAGCTCGCGCAGCTGGTTGCCGGCAAGCGACAGCTCCTCCAGCTCTGGAGCATGTGGGAATAGGGGGCACAGTTGAGGTTGAAATGCAGGGTATAGAACAGAGTGAAGTGGAGGCAGCACAGAGCGCGAGTGGAGCGCAGGATGCAATCAAACAGCCGGCCAGTGACAGCTCCTCCAGCTCTGGACCGCAAAGCATTCAGGGATGCAGCGTTGGGTTAAGTGAGGGTAAAATTGGAGGCTGCATTTGGGGGTGATGCGGAGGTCGCAGACTGCATTGGAGAGCCGACGGGCAACAGCAAGTGGCAGAAAGCGGTGCACATGCAGCGATGGAGCCAGCCCAGAACTTCTGGCGCCGCGTGTACAACCACTAACCCCAAGCTGCACGCGCCTGGGATGTCCAGGGCCCTGGGAGGCACCGCCGCCAGCTCGCACTCTGCAAGGTCCAGCTTGCCGGAGCCAGCCGCTAGCATGCACTTCACTTTGATGGACTGATCCTCTTCAGGCGTGTAGCGCTCGTCCGCCCCGCTGCCGCTGCTGCCACAGGCGGTGCCGCCAGCCCGGCGCTGCTGTGCAGGTGTCCACGAAACACCCTGGTGCTGCTGGCAGGTGTGGCACAGGGCGCTGCCGCTGCCGCCGCCGCCGGCCTGATGCCAGCGCCGTGCTGCTGCTGCTGCCGGCGGTGCCGCAGGCGGGCGGGCGCATNCGGCAGSMTGCCCCGGGCTTGCATGCTGGCCTGTGCGCCGCGGCCGCGGCAGCGGCCGCGGCCGCGCTGGCGCCACATGCCACTGCTCCGGCTGGCATTGGGGACACTTTCCAGCAGCTGCGCTGTGCTAAAGCAACTAGTTGTGCCGCTCACTTGCGTTTCAGCACGCGCTTGGCACGGGACAGGGCCTCCCGAGCGCTGGCCGACTCCCAGAGGGGCGCGCTCCACTTGCCGTCTGCGAAGGGGCAGGGCAATGCGGTTGGGGTTCCAGCATGCGGCGGCACTGCAGCTAAGACTTCCCTGTAAGGTGCCCTTTCCATCACTGGTGAGTTGCTCTGCATAGCTACTCACCCCACCCCTACCAGCGCACTAGCTGAACACCCAGCTGCCCCCTCGTCCTCACCAGGCTTGGTTTTGAAGTCGGGGCCGGGCTCCTGCAGCTGCTTCGGCTTCTCTGGCTTCTTTTCGGCCAGGCCTGAAAAGGAAACATCCAGCCAGCAATCGGACGGGGTGTACACCGCTGTCATTGCAGTACTCCCGCCAACTGGACCAGGCTGGAAAGCACGGAGCGAAACCTTGGCGCTGGGCCTCCGCTCTCGCCTGCTTTCTCAAGCGTCTGCTGCAGAAGGGCGAGTGCGATGCTGGCGGCTGCGATGCCTGCGACGGCGCCCCACATTATGCGTGCATGTCACGCTGCTGTCAGCTGGTGCCGGGCCCTGCGGCGGGTGCGGGGAGGCAAGCAGGTCGGATGGCGGCGGCGGCGGCAGCGGCAGAGGTGGGCCGACCGGCCGACAGGAAAGGCGGCACGCCTTGTGCCGCCGTGAGGAAAACATGTTCGCACTCTTGCTGCAATCTATGGGCCGGTAGAGGCTGCAAGACCACCAAGGGATGGGGGCGGGTTTCGGCCCGCCGCACAAGGCCCTTGCTGGGCCGGCAGGTTCCCACCTGAGGTTCGCTTGTGTTTGCGTAGCACGATCAATGCTCCAGAGAGGCGGAAGGGCCATCCTCATTCGCTGCCACCGTGGCGCTGAAAAGAAGCGCACCAACGCGCGGTCTGGTCAATGCATGTGCTTTGGGTAGGACTAATCTGATAATTGGCAAGGTCTTGGCCCCTCTGCCGCTCACCCCGCTCCACTTGCAAAGCGCCGGCGCGCTTCTGAGCGTAGGGGCGCGTGAAAGGTGCGCCGTATGACAGGCCGTAGTGCGGCCGTGCCGTTCAGCAAACGCAAACCACTCTGTGCAAGCGCCGTCACTGTCGCCGCCGCCGCCGCCGCCGCAGCTGCCACACAGCCCTTGCCCTGTTCCGTGAGTGAGAGCAACTGCTTTGCCTTCTGCATCTGCAGGAGCTGCCCAGCGCGCTGCACTAGCCCACTGCTGCAGCAGCACAGGGCGCAGCCGGCGGCAGCAGCGCGGCGGCACGCGGCCAGCCATGGCGGGCGGGCTCGAGACGGAGTGGGAGGAGCCCTCGGCTGCCTCAACTAGCGGGGAGGGCGTCATTTTTGTGCTGGAGTCGGCGCAGCTGGAGGTGGCCAAGGTGCGCGGCAGGACCAGCTTTGCATCCAGTGCGGAGGGGATTCTTGTGCACTCGACGCATCATTCCTTCCGGTGCGGTCCCCTGTCTGCAGACCATTGGTCGACAATGTCAAACAGTTTCCTTGCATTTCAACATGCGCAGGTGGGCAAGAACTACGAACTGCTCAACTGCGACGACCACGCCAACTTCCTGCGGCGGCACGGCAAGGACCCCGCGCTCTACCGCCCAGACATCTGCCACCAGGCGGGTGCTCGCTGCTGCTGAATGTTGACTTCTTCCACATGCACTGGCGCCGCTCGCTATTGCATGGGCGGCCTTCCACATGCGCTGGCGCTGCATGGTCGTCTGTCGGCTGGCCAGCACTGTTGGCAGGCCAGCCCTTGATTGCAGCTGGCGCGGTTGTGCTGAAGTGTTGGCTCCACTTCCGCTGCCCACTGCGCAGGCGCTGCTGGCCATCCTGGACAGCCCGCTGAACAAGGCGGGGCGGCTCAAGGCGCTGTACGTGCACACCGGCAAGAATGTGCTCATACAGGTCAACCCGCAGGTGCGCGGAGTGGATTGTTTGTGACGCATTTGAGTCGTGCCGCACCTCTTGCAAGGGTGTGCGCATACNAGNGTCAACCCGCAGGTGAACAAGAAGGCAGGGGGGTTTGATGCAGTTGAGCTGTGCCGCACCTCTGCCAGAACAGCTCCTGCACTGCGCTCCAGTGTGCATCTTCCTCCACCGCCTGCCCTCCCACCCCCCGGGCTCTTCCCCAACCTGTCCACCCCGCCCCTGCCACATCCGCCACACCCGCTCGTGCCCTGCCCYGCCCTGCGCGCAGGKGCGSCWGCCGCGMACCTTCCGCCGCTTCTGSGGCCTCATGGTGCAGCKGCTGCAGAAGCTGAGCAYCCGCGCCACAAACGGGCCCGACAAGCTGCTCAAGGTGGTGAAGGGGCCCGTCACCAAGCACTKCCCGCCCGGTGGGTTCTGTTTCGAGTAGATTCTGTTCTGAGGCAGGTTCTGTTGTGGGACCAATGCGTGAGACAGGTGTGAACAGGTGCATGTACGCTGCGTCTGCACATCCCTGCACGCTGGTGGATGCTGCCTGCACGTTGCCGAGGCTCGTGAGCGTGCGCCTGCCACACCCCTCTGCCTCTCACATTTTACTGCAGCGACCGACGCACGCCTGCGCCTTGCCTGCTCTTCCTGCCGCAGATGGGCAGCGCGTGGGCTTCTCCCATTCCGCCAAGACGCTGGTGGCGATGCAGGCAAGGAAGCTTTCGCTTCAACCCCTCCCTGGGACACTGTGGCCTGTTTGCTGCTGGACGGCAGTGCAGGCAGGCAGGCAGGCAGGTGCACACGCTGATGAGACCGCAGCATGCTGGGCTGTGCCGCCGCCGGCTGCCACCCCGCCTGCAAGCAGCACACAGACGCTTCAACACCTGCTGCTAGTTTCTCTCGGCCTTATCAAACGCAGGACTGGGTGATGCGGCCGGAGCTGTCGGGCAAGCCGCTGGTGTTTGTGGTGGGCGCATTCGCGCACGGCAAGGTGCGAGCCTGTGTGGGTTGGGGTTGTGTGGTGCCGGCCCGCCTCCTTGTGTGGGCCCTTGCACTCTGCCCCACAGCTGGAATCGCATTGAGGCCAGGTAACGCTCTTCAGCTCTGTTCAACGGTCTTGCTCGCATTGCACCAGCCTCATGCGCGTTGCCCCACCAACCTGTGCAACAGATGACGCGTGCCTTGCAGCGGTCGTGCTGCTGCCCTGCTGCTCCAAACGCATTTGCCTGCCTTTTGCCCTCTGCACAAACTGTGCAGATTGACGACAGCTACGTGGATGAGTACATTTCCATCTCCCAATTCCCGCTGTCGGCCGCCTACGCGCTGGGACGCATCACCAACGCCCTGGAGCGCAAGTGGGGCATCGTCTAGGCCTTGCGGCACACCTGTACGGCTGGGCGTGCCGCCGCTTTGCCACATGTGCAATGTGCCCCAAGGCAGGCGCTTTGGCCAGCAGGGGCGAGCGGCCTGTGCTGCTGTGTTGTGGAGCACTGCTGTGGCCCGGCCTTTCCTTCATTTCCCTTCTTAGCCATCTTCCCAGTCCACCTACCTACCTGCTCTTCACCTGATATACCTCGAAACGCCGACGGCATCCCATTCCATGTGCCCCGTTTTCAAATGTGACCTAACAACATGCAACTCGACGCAGCAGCGGCGCATACGATGCCAAGAGTCTTGGGGACTGCTCAGCACACGTTTAACGAGCTGCGTGGGGGCAAACTGGCGGTGGGGAGGGAGGGAGTGTTGATGAAAGGGACAGGTCTGCATGGCGCACCAGCTGGGCGGCGTTGTGAAGCCAGCGAGGTGACGTGGCGTGCATCATGGCTTTGAACAGCGGCTGGGCCTGCACGTCGACCGCGTTCGTTGCGACTTGTCGCTGTTCGTGCAGCGTGGGGCCGCGTGCAACTCCGGATCAGGAGCCCGACAGCTGCGGAAGAGGCTGCTCACAACCCAGACCGCAGCCTGGGCGGCCGCCAGCCGCGGCGCTCGCATTCCAGCCAGCATCCCGGCAGAGAGCAATGACAGGGAGACGGGCCCTGCTGGTGCTGGTGGCAGCGGCGGCGCTCTCGGCGGTGGCGCCGGCGGCGGCAGAGGGGCGGCCAGGCCTGCCCCTCGGACGACGGCTGGCCCAGCTGGGCTTCCCCAAACCCAGCAGCTGCGATGAGCTGTCAGAGAACGACTTCACCAGCGCATTCACATCATTGGATGCGTCGTGTCCCCTGGCAGAGCCCTGGTCATGCGAGGGGGCCTGCTTTGACGGCATGCACACGGTGAGTGCTGCCGCTGCCATGCGTGGCTCTGTTTGGTGCGTCCGGACCTGTGCATTGGAGTCTGCAGCCTTGCAGCATTGCAGGCCTGCATTCAGGTTGCCATGCAGTTGTGTGCCTCACGAAAGCACTCTCCCTGCGTGTTGCAGCTCAACTATAAGTGTGCGCATGCGGCGGCGATCGCCGCTGCTCAGGCCTCGGGGCTTGATGCAGAGGCGGCAGCGGACAGGATGTGAGCAATGTAGCCTGGGAAGCTTTGCACTGTCAGCTTAGCTTGCCTGCTGGGCTGCAACCCTGTTGCCAGCTGCTGGCCCGTGGCAACAAGCAGCAGCATTTGGGCGCAGTGCCGGCGCTGTGCAATCGTTTGGCGAGGCAGGGTACTCTGGCTTTGCTGTGGAGATGCCAGCCCTGTGTGGGCTACTGTGGCTGCCCTTGCTGCCCCTTGTGCTCCTGCTTCTTTCTACACACGTGCCCACCACATTCGTCGCTTGCTTGGTTTTTGTGCCTGTGCAGAACCAGCCTGTTCCGCACCTGCCCTGATGCCGTGCTGGAGCACGACGATGCAGCAGACATCCCACGTAAGCTGCTGTCGGGAGAGCCATGATGCAATGCCGCTGCGTGCCAATGCACTTGCGCAGATGGTGGCTTTGTCTGGGATGTAGTTGCACACACAGCGCGCATGATTGTGGATCATGTCACTCGCTGACAAACAGCATGTGCCCGCCGCCCTCCCTGCCCCGCAGCCCCGTTCTCGCCGCCCCCTCCCTCGCCAGCCTCACCCAGCCCCTCTCCAGTGATCGACCCCTCGTTGTCACCCTCACCATCGCCAGTCGTGGATCCAAATGCCGCTTTTTCGCCATCCCCAGTCGTAGAGGGCTTGCCCTCGCCCTCGCCTGTTCTCCCGGACCCCTCGGCAGTGCCTGTCGTGCAATACTCGCCCTCGCCTGCTGGTGACCAGGGTTACATCCCTACCACTCCCACTCCAGTGGTCCCTCAAACTCCCACACCAGTGGTGCCTGTGGTCCCAGTGGCCTCGCCGTCACCTCCCCCACCCCCACCGCCGCCGCCGCCGCCCAGGCTCGCGCCGCCGCCACCGAAAGTCATCCCTGGCGGTCCCAACTGCCCGTACAACTGCTGCAAATACGACTGGCCGCCCTGCTCTTTCTACCAGTAGGCAGCACAGTTGGGCCCCCATGCTACAGCGCAGTTTTGCAGCCTGGTCCTCGTTTACACCTTCTTTCCTGGCTGCCTGCCCTATCACCTTGCTTATTGTTCCCTATCACACTTCTGCAAATAAGATCAAGCTGCGAATGCCATACATCAACGGAAACAGCATGCACGCCAGTGATTTGCGCTGTGCCTGACTGACAGCACACCCAGCGCTGCCCCAAATACATGACAATGGCAGTGGGCTGCTGCGCTGGCAGGTGCAGCACTGGTATAGACAAGCAATCGCGCTGTTCGTCATTGTGAGCAGCCTGGCACCGGCATGGACCGCGTGCTCATGTCACGTGCGGTGTTGACAGGCGGTTTGCCCTTGCATGTGATGCAACAATGGATGAAACAATCGGGACGAATCAAGGAGTGTGCTGGATCAACAGGGCAGTTACAGCTGGGTGAAGAGTACAGCAGGACCTGTATTGGATTGCGCATACACAAAGTGGGGGCGGTCGCGTCCAGAGCTATGCTGAGCAACGGTCAGTCTGTCTACTGCTCCTGTTGAGAGTGTGAGTTGGTGTAGGGGGCAGGCAAGTGCAGTGCCGCAGCTTCTGCCACTGCCTGCCTGCTCATTCTGTTACTGGCGCTACTGTGCTGGTCTGTGTGCGCCAAGGGTGGCCGCCGGTCTGCAGGGAATGCCTCCACTCAGCTGCGCACCAGCTTGCTGCTGCGGAACCAGGAGGGGTCCATCATGCGCGCATAGTGCACCGTCTGCTCGTGCAGCGCGTCAAACAGGCGGCCCGCCTCCTGGTTGAACCCGCCGCAAAACTGGTGCACCTGCGGGCAGGGAGGGTGTGGCGGGGGCACAGCATCTTGGGTCCAGGTCATGCTGCCGAGGAAACGGTTTGGGTGGTTGGGCAGGTGGCGCCCGTGCCTGGACCGGCCAGGCAGCTGCCGCCGTCTGGCTCAATGCAGGGCATGCCGCAGCAGAGGCATCCGTGCTGCCCAGCCGCCACTTCAACAAACCAGCAGCGGGCCGGCCACCAGTTCAAACGAGTCAGCAGCAGCGGGGCGGCCACCAGTTAAAATGAGTCGGCAGAAGGGCGGCGCACCTTGAAGGCGCCAATGGCGGCGGAGCCCAGCGGCTGCAGCACCGCGCCGGTGTGGAAGCGCTTGGCGCTGCGGAGGTGCAGGGGGAGGGGGAGGGGGAGGGCAAAGCATGATGCCTGGTTGGACAGGTTACAAAGGACCGTGCAAGCTGAGACTGCAGTTGCCATGCAACCTGGTTCCAAGCACATCGGCGCAACTACCCCTAGCCGCCCCCAGCCCAGCACACAGCTCCCATCAGCAGCCCAAAAACAGCCCTCCCAGCCCAGCACAGGCAAGCAGCCCGACAGCGCCCGCTCACTTGATGGTGCTCTCCGCCTGCTCCAGGGCAAAGCCCATGAGGGCGGCCGCTGCACGCTGTGCCGCCCAGCGCAGGTCGGTCAGCAGGGCCGCGTCCCAGGGGATGCCGGCTTTGGCCATGCGGACCCTCAGTGGGTCGTGGGGGTACATGACTCGGCCCGCTGCGCGCGATACCTCCTCCATGTAGGATGCCAGGCGGTGCGCCTCTGCCACCACGCCCACCTGCGTTGAGAAAGGCAAGATGAGGGTGCAGGGCGGATGGGTTGGCTGGGCGCTGTGAGCAGCTGGCAACATGTGCTGACCAGGTCTGGGGCAGAGGGATATGCATGCCGAGGCAGGCGCTTGGCAAGAGAGCAGCCAGCGCAGCGCGTGAGCTCAGCAGCTGCACCCCCGCCTGCCCAAGTCCCCAGCACCCGCACCCAGCTGCCGCAGCACCCACCTGCGGCCGGCACTCCCACTTGGTCAGCGTGTCGCACATGTCCAGCAGCTGGTCAAACACGGCCGCTGCGTCCGCCAGCAGGCGCCAGCGTGCGCCGGGGAAGCCGACGGCGGCGTGCCCCGAGCGTGGCGCGTCGCCGCCCTGCGCCTTGACGTCCGCCACAAAGTCGCTGACCTCCTGGAGGGAGCGCGGCTCAAAGGCGGCCACCGCGGCGCCGCGGGCGGGCAGGGTGGGCAGGTAGGCAGCCGCCTCCTCCTCGGTCAGCTCCCGCTCCGCAGCCTCGCCGGCGGTGGCCGCCGGGCTGGCCGACGGCGGCACGCCCGCCGCGGGGCGCGGGCTGGGCGTCGCGGGAGCAGGGCTGGCCGAGCCCG
>JADXDR010000179.1:69780-81742 GCA_025026875.1 Chlorella ohadii
CTGGGCGCGCTGCGCCTCCCAGGCCACGGTGGACGCCACCACACTGGCGCCGCGCGACAGCTCGTTGAACAGCGCAATCACGCGGGGGTCGCGCTTGATGGCGTCCTCGGCAGATGGCTTGACGCCCCGGCTCTTCTTGCGCGGCCGCGGCGCCGACAGGTTTGGCACATTGAACTTGGGCGGGGCGGGCGCCGGGCGCGGCGACACCTTGGGCGCCGGCATGTTGTACACTGTGGCGGAGGAGGCAAGCGGGAGGAGGCGAGTGGTGACAAGAAGGCTCAAAGGAGTGCCAGATCAGCAGTAAGTTGAATGGCCAGGCACAGGAGAGGAGCGGCCAGCACCCGCTTTCCAGGCTGTGGGTGGCAGGGCAGGCAGGCAGGCAGCAGGCGGGACGCACCCGGTGGCAGCGCAGGCACGGGCGGGATGCGCCGCGCCTTCTTGATCAGGGCCTGCAAGATGAGATGGGCCAAGCCCGGCAGTTTCAATTGGGCAAGCAGCGCGGCCAATGTGTTGTTGCCTCACAACCGGCAGGCAACTGGTGCAAAGGTAAGCTTGCGCAACCCAGGTGCATAGCCATCACTCTGCACTCTCCACCGGCTCTGCACTTCCCCTGACCTGAATCGCCTCCTGCACCGCCGCTGGCGCCGCCGCCACATGCACGCCGTGCCGACCCAGTGACACGACCAACGTTTTGACAGCGGCGTCCCGAGCGCCCTCTGCTTCGGCCAGCGAGGGCTGCAGGTGGCAAAGAAACAGAAGCTGGGCCATTCAGCCTTGCGTTGAGTGACGTCAATGAGGCGGGCAGGAAGGCCAAGCTGACATCCGTTATGCAGCTGCGAGCGGACATGCCTTCCAAAGCAACCCAGCAGGCATGTCACCATCCCAGCAACCGCTCAACCCAGCAGGCATGGCAACATGGTTGCCTCGATGCCTCCCCTGCCCACCTTGCTGTCGCCCTCCACCTGCTGCACAAGCGCCCGCAGCGACTGGGCAGCCTCCCCAGCAGGGGCTGCCTTGCTCGCCACTGCCGCCAGGCGCTGCTGCGCCAGAGGGTACTGCTCGCTGCACCGGGAAGCCAGTGGGTAAGCGGTAGGATATGCTGGGTGAACTTGGGGAGTAAGCAGGGAAGGCAAGGCAAGCCGTACAACCTTTCAGCAAGCCTTGGCGCTTGCCGAGGGCGCAAGCGGCTGTTGTGTGCCGCTGTCCCCCCCCAGTGCAGCAGCCGCTGCCCCCCAGCCTGCCGCCGGGCAAAGCCTGCAGTCATTCCGTTTGACAGGTGAGTCCAACAGCAACAGCAACAGCGAGGCGCACCTGAGGAAGTGCAGGCGGTGGTGCGTTTCCCGATCCTCCTCCTTGCTGGTCTGCTGCAGCTGGGCGGTTGCTTCGGCTGCCTTGCCACCCACCTCCTGCAAGGGGCGGGTACGACAGGCAAGGTGCATGCCGGGTGAATACAGATAAGGCGGCAAGTCCTTGGCTGCCGACAGGAAGTGTACATTCTGGCAGAGTGCACTTAGCCTGCTTGGCCGTTGGTGATAAACTGCCTGGCCCTGTGTCTCCATCCATCTCCTATTTGCAAGCGCGGAGCCCAAACAGCTGCAGCATCATCAGAGCTGCAGGCTCCGCTGTGACATCCGCTTGGCCACCTGCCCACCTGCTGTGCGGCTGCCACATCGGCAGCGCAGCCCTCCAGCGCGTCGATCCAGCGCTGCAGATCCGCCAGCAGCGCATCGTAAGACACGTAGGGAGGCATCTTGGGCAGGCGCTGCGCCTCCTCGACCAAGCGCTGCACGCCGGAGCGGACGTCAGGGCCGCGTGGCGCCGGCGGCTGCAGGGTGGCAGGGTTGGGTCGCGAGGGTGCAAGTTGAGCTGGGGCGCAGGCGGCTGGGCTGAGGTGAAACAATGCAACATGCCATCTTGGCAGACGCAGCAAGGCATGCTGCGCTGCAGTAAATCCGTGGGCGATGAACTAGCATCCACAAACAAGCTCTTACAACCCCCGGTTTGCTGCACCCACCAGTGCCTCCAGAGCCAGCTCTCCCAGCAGTGTGGTCACCGCCGCATCGCGGCCGGCCACAACCTCCATAAGAGGCTGCTTGCTGGCCTCAATGCCGTCCAGCAGGGCCTGKAGGGSGYCAACCGCCGWGGCAGCAGGGCCRGCCACGCGGCCGTGCACAGCCGCCAGCCGCTGTTCCACCAGCGGGCGCTGCTCAGCCAGCCAGGCCAGGCGGTGCAGCCCCTCCTTGTCGCCACGGTCGGCAGCAGCCAGCTCAGCAGCCGCCCCGGCCGTCGCTGCGCCCGCGGCCTGCATGGCATTCCAGCCAGGGCAGTAGGTTGCTAGTGAGCAGCTGATCAAGTGCACGCCCGGGCAGGCAATCGGTTGCTGTGCACTGCCAAGCATAACAAGGCCTCCCTTCCCAATCGGTTTACTGCGTGGCGCCCAGTACCCACCTGGCGCGCCCCGTCCACGTCAGCAGCCGCGCCACGCAGCGCGTCAATCCACTGCTGGATATCACGCTGCACCGGCTCGTAATTGACATAGCCAGGCATCTCTGGCAGGCTGAGCGCCTCGTCAAGCAGGCGCCGCACCTCGCCGCGCACGTCGCGCGCAGAGGAGGCGGGGGTCTGCAGGTGGGGGCAGATGGCAGGGGCAATAGATAGCATGAAAGGGTGACCGATTGTGGGTGAGTGACTGTGGTTGCAAACATGTGGCCTTTCAGCTGGTGTCAAGCATCCAGCAAGAGCGGCACCTGCTTGCCAGAGACAGCCCCACCGCCAATCCAGCAGTGCATGCACGTGTGCCTGCCTGGCGCAGCATATCCAGAACAGCCTCAGTCTCACCAGGGCCGACAAGTCCAGAGCGCCGGTCAGCGCAGCCACAGCTGCATCTCGCTGGCTCTCCACCTCAGCCAATGGCGGCTTGACAAGGGTGAGGCAGAACTCTCCCTCAATCCGCTCAGCCAGGGCCTGCAGGGCGACAACCGCCGTGGCAGCAGGGCCTGCCACGCGGCCGTGCACAGCCGCCAGCCGCTGCTCCACCAGCGGGCGCTGCTCAGCCAGCCAGGCCAGGCGGTGCAGCCCCTCCTTGTCGCCACGGTCGGCGGCAGCCAGCTGCTCGCTTGCGGCAGCTGCCGCTGTGCCGGCATCCTGTGGCCAGGCAACAATGGGGAGAATGGGGAGCGATGGGCACATTAGGCAGGGAGCGGCAGCATGGAAACAATATCCCTCCACGGGCATGGCCCCGGGTAGCAGCACACAGCAGCTCAATACGCCGAGGTCAGCTGCAGCAAGGCCAATGTGCCCACCTGCTGCGCGCTGCTGATGTCGCTGGCGGCGCCCTGCAGCTGCTCCACCCACTCCCGAACATCGGCCAGCAAGGCCGAGTAGTCCACAAACGGAGGCATCTCGGGCAGCCGCCTGGCCTCTTCAATCGCCTGCTGCACCGTGCTGCGCACGTCCGAGGTGCTTGGCGCCTCCGGCTTCACCAGGGCGGCAGCAAAAAGGGGTCAGCTAAAGATGAGCTGTGCTGCGCTTAGGCAGCTGGCTGCGCTTGCAAGTGCGAGCGCCCAACACGGAATGTTCACAGGCTGCAGTTCACGTGGCCGGGCAAGAGGCAGCCAGCCTGCGCACAGCCGTCACAGATATGCAGCCCGTCAATCCAAAAATGCAAAAGGGCCACGAGACGAGCGCTCACCACGCCTGTGAGCCCCTCCTGGGCAAGCTGCTCCGCCATGCTGGCCAGCAGGGCATCAAGCACAGCCTCCATCTCCTCCAGGGGCGGCTGCGCCAGCGCCAGCGCATGCTCCTGCTCAATGCTCTGGGCAAGCTCTTGCAGGCCCGCAGCGGTGGCGGCCAGGGGCCCGGCTTGCGTGGCCACAGCCTCCAGCCGCGCCTCGGCCCACGGCTGCTGCTGGCTGCAGGGCAACAAGACAGGGGCACGACAAGGGCATTGCCGAGCTGGTTTATCACGGCTGGCAACACAGCCGGGCGGCAGCAGCCTGGGCACGGCATGTGCATGGCCGGAGCGCACACATGCAGCAGCAGCACCAGAGGCCTTGTCAGCTGCACACCGCTTCGCCGCACCTGAGCCACAGCAGACGGTGCCAGCCCTCATGGTCCTCCTTGTCTGCGGCAGCCATCTCTGTAGCGGTCCTCTCCCGCGCATGAGCCGCCTCCTGCAAGCAGCCCCAGCGGCAGCAATGCAAGAGCAGTGAGCCACACCATGCCGAGAGCGGCTGGCTAGCTCCGGCAAAAGAGCAGGCGTGCATGCCCAGGCCGCAGCAGCCGCACACGTGCATGCCCAGGGCTGCACTCATGCCAGCTCCGCACCTGCTGCGCCGTGCCGACATCAGCAGTTGCGCTCTCGAGCTCTCCAATCCAGCTCTGGATGTCGGCCAGGAGATCAGAGTAGTCCACATATGGCGGCATCTCGGGCAGCCGCTTGGCTTGCTCAATCGCCTGCTGCACCGTGCTCTGCACGTCGTCGGTGCTCGGCAGCGCGGGCTGCATGGCAGGGGCGGGTGCAGAAGGCGCAGGAAAATGGACACAGATGCAGCGGCCGAACCCCAATCTGCAGCTGATTGACCGCGCAACCACTGCTGCCGCTCAAGCAGGCTTGCCAACTGAGCCACCCAGGCCTGCTGCGCTGCCCGCCTCACCACAGCGGGCAGGCCGCGTCCCGCCAGCTCAGCAGCGAGGGTGGACAGGGCGCCATCTCGCTCAGCCTCCAGCTCAGCAAGGGGCGGCTTGATCAGCGCAGGCACGCACTCCTCCTCAATGCGCTGCCGCAGCTGCTGCAGCGCGTCCGAGGCAGCTGCTGCAGGCCCCAGCTGTTCGCCTACGGCCGCCAGCCGCTGTTCCACCAGCGGCAGCTGCTCGCTGCGGCAGAGAGGTAAGCAGAAGCCAGCAGGCCAGCAGGCAGGGTTAGATGATGCAGGGCGCACACCGTGGTCTGACCGCCTGAGGTGCTCGGCAACGTGGCATAAGTGGCATAAGTGATGCTTGACTGACGCAGTAAAGCAGCCCACACCCTTTGCTCATTGACACACTGCCACGCTCTCAGGCTGCATGCCCAGCCTCACCCGAGCCACAGCAGGCGGTAGGTGGCAGGGCCGTCGCTCCGGTCKGCGSCCTCCAGCTGGTTGCTCGCATCCGCGGTTGCGGCGSCCSCCGCCTGCCGCGCTGTGGTGACGTCCGCGGCAGCTGCCGCCAGCACCMCGACCCAGTGCTGCAGCTCGGCCAGCAGGGCGGAGTAGTCCACAAACGGAGGCATGTCGGGCAGCTTCTTTGCATCCTCAACTGCCTGCTGCACGGTGCTGCGCACGCCGGCTGGCTCCTGGGCTGCCAGGCCACCAGCTGCCAAGCCGTCCAGCAGGGCTGTGACGGCCTGGTTGCGGGCGGCAGTGGCATCCTCCAGGGGTGCCTGCAGTGGAACGACAGAAGGAGTGGAGGTCAGAATAAGTACCATTTGTGCTCACAACTGCAAGAACATGCTCTCTCAGAACAGCAGCAGACGGCCACGCAGGGGGGCCCTTGCCAACAGCACGCACCAACTGCAACCCTGCCATGCCGTGCTTCCAACCGTCCAGCACACGCTCTCCCTATGCCCACCTGCTCCTCCTCAATCTGCTTGACCAGCTGCTGCAGCGCCTCCACCGCCTCGCCAGCTGGCGCCAGCTTGGCGGCAATGCCATCCAGCCGCTCCTCAACCAGCGGAGTCTCCTTGCTCAGCCAGGCCAGGCGGTGAAGGGCCGGTAAATCGGTTGCGTCGGCTGCTGCGGCCGCAGCTGCGGTGTCGGCAGTGGCGGTGCTCGCCTCCTGCACAGTGGGGCAGCAGCAGATGATCAGAGGAGCAGCAGATGACCTGGGGAGCGACAGGCCCACGTAGCCACGACGCAAGGCAGTGCTTCCTTTCCTCGGCCCTGTGCCTCCGCCACAAACCTCTAGCAAGCCAGCATGCTAGAGCCACGAGCTCACCTGCTGCGCTGCTGCCACATCAGCGCTGGCTGCCTCCAGTGCCGCGATCCAGCTCTGGATGTCGGCCAGCAGTGCTGAGTAGTCCACAGGCATGAGGGGCATGGGCGGCAGCCGCCGCGCCTCCTCAATCGCCTGCCGCACCGCGCCGCGCACGTCTGCCGTGCTAGGCAGCTCGGGCTGCAAAAGGAGGAGGATGCAGGCAAAGAGAGTGAGCCAGCTGGGATGTCTGGCTGTCGGCACATCTGCACGCCCACAGCAGCCGGTGCAGAGCCAGCTGACAGGTTGCAACCTGGATGCCCCAAGGACGACAGCACACACACTGCATGCATCCGTCGGCTGGCAGCCTTGCATTGCAAGCAATCACTCACCACAGTGGGCAGGTCGCGCTGTGCCATCTCAGCGGCCAGAGCGGCCACGGCAGCGTCTCGCTCCGACTCCAGCTCAGCAAGGGGCGGCTTGATCAGTGCAGGCACGCACTGCTCCTCGATGCGCTGCCGCAGCTGCTGCAGGGCGGCGGTGGCGGCACCGGCGGGCGCCTCCAGGCTGCTGCCCACCGCAGCCAGCCGCTGCTCCACCAGCGGGCGCTGCTCAGCCAGCCAGCCCAGGCGGTGCAGCCCCTCCCTATCTGTGGCATCGGTGGCCGCCAGCTGGCTGCTCGCATCTGCCGTTGCTGCGCTGGCCTCCTGCTGTGCCGCCGCCACATCCGCTGCTGATGCCTGCAGCTCTCCAACCCACTGCTGCAGGTCGGCCAGCAGGGCCGAGTAGTCCACAAACGGAGGCATCTCGGGCAGCCGCCTGGCCTCCTCGACCGCCTGCTGCACAGAGCTGCGCACATCTGAGGGGCCTGCGCTGAGCGGAACGGCCAGGCCCTGCTGCCCCAGGCCAGTCAGCAGCGTGCTGACCGCGGCATCGCGAGCTGCCGTGGCCTCGACCAGGGGCGGCTGCAGGGGTGTGAGGAGAGGGTGTGTGTCTGTGTGCAAGCATGCCCTGTAACAAAAGGCACGCCAGAGCGCACGGTTTGGCAACGAAGCCGCTGGACTACGCAAGCAGCGTGATGGTCCACAGCGTAAATCGAACTACTTGATTTCTGAGCAGTCCCGCCCTTGCCTCACCTTCTCGCTCTCTATCCGCTGGGCCAGCTGCTGCAGCGCCTGCGCCGCCTCCGCGCCAGGGGCCGCCTTGCCTGCCACCTCTGAGAGGCGGCTGGCCACCAGCGGCAGCTCCTGGCCCAGCCAAGTGAGCCGATGCCAGCCAGCAGGGTCGCCAGGCTGTGCTGCTGCGGCCAGCTGAGCGGCCACATCAGAGCGCTCCCGGCTCGCCTCCTGCAAGGCAGGTTAGAGAGCACAAAATGAATGGGCCGGCAAGCATGCGGCTGGCGGCAGTGCGGCTGCACGCAGCAGGCAGCAGGGCCACCACGCTGCCCCATCGTCAAACTGCGCCCATGCATAATCAGTGCAGCTCCAGCCGCACTACAGCAAGCACAGCGCTCGACACGCACCGCCTGCGCCTGCTCCACATCCGCGGCTGTGCCCTGCAGCTCCTCAACCCAGCGGTGCAGGCTGGCCAGCAGGCCTGAGTAGTCCACAGGCATGGGAGGCACGGGCGGCAGCCGCCGAGCCTCCTCAATCATGCCCTGCACCATGCCCCGAATGCCAGCGGCGCCGCTGCTGCTGGAGGCCCCGTCGGCGCTGGCTGCGATGGCGGCCTGCATTTGTGCAGAGTGAATATGGATGGGTCGCTGGACTGATTGGAGCAAATCTCCTGCGGCGACCCAAATCTCCTCCAAGGCTCCCCGCTATCTATTCCGCCGGCTGGTTGCCGGTGCTACACGCAACAACAGCTGCAAGCAGCCAGCCCAGCTGAGCGAGCCGAGCCCAGCCCGCAATCCAGTGAGTAGCCCACCCACGCACCTGGGCATCCAAGCCGTATCGCCTCATCTCCTCCTCCATGGCCGCTAGGGCCCGGTCCCGCACACCCTCCAGCTCAGCAAGGGGTGGCTTGACCAGCGCTGCTTGGTGCTGGTCCACAATGGCATGCCGCAGGTCGCGCAGAGTGGTGGCGGCGGTGCGGACCGAGCCGGTTTCGTCCCCGACGACCGCCAGGCGCGCCTCCACGACCGGGTACTGCTCGCTGCAAGCACGCAAGTGGGGCAGGGTAGCAGGGTGAAGGATACAGTGAGCGAGCAAGGCGGAGACCGGGCCATTTGTGGGTCAAAAGCCTTGGCAGACAAGCGAGCGGGCGCTGGGGCAAGGTGTGGTCCACCCAAGCTGCCATCAATCCACCACTTTGCTCAAGAGCTGACACGTTGGAACTTGATTTGCTGAAGGTACTAGCTCGCACCTGAGCCAGTTGAGGCGCCACCAGGCTTCTGGGTCTGCCCCCTTGTCCATCTGGCCCAGCTGGCCGCTGTTCCCAGCCGTCTGCTGGCGCGCCTCCTGCGCCAGGCAAGGCGCAGCAAGGGGTGAAGTGGTAAGGGCCTAGGCCTAAAGCAGGCAATAAGCTCACAACAGGCCTGGGCAACGAGCTTGCCTTGGGCTGGGGTGGATTCCCAGGCTGTTTGGGCCACAGCATGCAGCATCGCCCAGGCCCAAGCCCAGGCTGGCCTTGCAAGTCCCAGCTGCGGCAAACGGCAGAGCAGCACAGCTGCGGCGCAGGCACCACACCCCAACCAACTGATCACCCACCGCCTGCGCTTGGTCCACGTCTGCCGCCGCCCCCTCCAGCTCTGCAATCCAGCGCTGCAGGTCGGCCAGCAGGGCCGAGTAGTCCACAAATGGCGGCACGGNCGGCATGCGCTTAGCCTCCTCAATCGCCTGAGCCGCCAGGCTGCGAACCTCCTCGGGCTGAGGGTTGGGCGGCTGTGGGGATGGGGACAGTGGGAGAGGGATGGGGACAGTGGGAGAGAGGGCAGCACGGTGAGCAAGCGGGCGGGCAGCATGGGAGCATGCAACTCCAGCAGGGGTCGTAGATGCAACTAAACTGGCTCTGTCAACCCAAGCCATCCAAAGCACATGCGCCCCAGAGAGCGAGCACCACAGCACCAGCAACAGAGAAAGCCCTCACCAGGGGCGGCAGGCGCCGGTGTACCAGCCGCTGCGCAAGGGTGGCGATGGCTGCTGCCCGCATCGACTCAGCCTCCGCAAGCGGCGGCTGCAGCCAGGGCGTCGGAACAAGAAGCATGCTCAGTGGGCTGCAGGGAGAAAGCATTGCTGTTGCCAGGGTGCGTGCTGAGCCACATGGTTCAAGCATCCTGGCCACTGCCTTGGGCAGATGTGAGCAGGCCAGCAGGCTCGCTCTTGCTCATGCGCAGCCAGCCAATCACGAGGCTCGGCGCCGTGGCCTGCCCCGAGCTGCACAGCAGTTCTTGCTTACCCCAGCTGCCCAAAGCAGTTCTTGCTTACCTTGTCGATTTCAATATGCTGGATAAAGTCTTGCAGGGCCTGGGCAGCCGCCTGGGTGGGCGGCTCCACTTGGTCCTGAACTCCCCTCAGCCGCGCCTTCACCGCCGGCAGCTCCTGGCTGCACCAGGATGGGCGCACGGGAGGCAGGCCGGCAGGGCTCAGGTTCGTGCTCTCGCATGCCACGCGTGGACACTCTGTGCGTGCAGCCATGCCAGCCAGCTAGCTGCCCAGTGGACGGTGTGTGGCCTGCAAGACCACGTGCGCCACAACCTATAGCCCGGCCAAAGCATCATGCCACAGGCGGCCCGCCGCATCCAGACAAGAACAGAGCAGCAGGATGATTCGCACTTGAGCCACATGAGGCGGTGCCACTCCTCCTGGTCCTCCGGGTTGGCAGCACCCATGGTTTCCTGATGCTCATCCACCCTGTGGTGCGCCTCCTGCACACACACACAAGCAGGGTGCACAGGAGAGTGGATGCGTGAGGTGAGCAGCGCTGCGGCTTTGTGTGCCAATGCCGCCAGCACACCCCCACTTGCGCTGCACCAGCGACAGGGAACTCGATGCACCAGCATCGCGGCAGCGGCAAACTGTGCTGCTCTGCACTCGCCTCCAGCGCCTCCTGCACATCCTGCTTCACGCCATGTAGCGCCTTGATCCAGCGCCGCAAGTCTTCCAGCAGGCTGGAGTAGTCGACTGGGAGCGGCGGTGGCGGAGGGATCTGCGGGGCAGGGCAGCCGGGTGGACGAGAGCTGTGTTGTGTGGGTCTGAGCTTGGCTGGGCAAATCAGCCTGATGCGGATGCAAACTCTTGTCGCAAGTACATGCATAGCGCCTCCATGCACAAGTGCTGCTGTTCGCTGCACTTGCCCGCTTGGCGTCCTCAATCATCTGCTGCACCATGCTGCGCAGGTCGCCACCACGAGTGTTGGCGGGCTGCAGGGGCCAGTTGCAGGGGGACAGCGTGTTTCGCAAGGCTTCCAGCGCCATCAACACAGCCCTGCACTTGAATCTGCAAGCAAGCATTGCAACTGGGAGGCAGCATCCAGCCCCACTGGCACTCTGCAGCATCAACAACCCCACCGGCGGCCCACTGGCGCACCTTGCGCTCACGCTTGCCCAGCGACAGCAGGGAGCGTAGCCGGCTGGGCTGGCGCTCGGGAGCGGCAGACGTGCTGGCCTCGCCCGCCGCTTCGTTGCCGCCATAGGCCGCAAAGGGGTGGTTGGCATCCAGTCCCTGCCTCGACAGGTCCTCAAACAGCTTGGCTATCGTGTTGTCTCGAATGGACTCGGCATCTGCCAGCGGCGGCTGCAGGGCAGGGCAAGGGGGAGGCAGGCAGGGCGGGCGGTGGGGCCAGGCACAGGCAGGAGGGAGCGAGGCTTGTCCAGGTGGCACAGCAGCACATGCTGCAAGTGCAAGATCAAGCCTCCAAGCTATTGGTATTGCGGGGAGAGCACAGCACAACCACGAAATATAACCCTCAGCACGACTGCCGGCAGGTCACAGCGCAGCGCACCGTGTCATGGCGGATGAAATCACACAGCTGTTTCAAGGCCTTGACCGCGTCGTTCACTGGCGTCACCTGCCAAGGGAGGCACAGGGGGAGAGGTTGGATATGACATGGCAGAGGGGCATGCGGTGCACAGACTTCACACAGGGCGCTTGTCAGCTGGGGCATAGGCGAGAGAGTTGCGAGCAGGCACTGTCGGCACCCACCCGCGCGCCAATGTCTTTCAGCCGCTCCTCCATGAGTGCATACTGCTCGCTGCAGCAAACGAGAAGAGCAGGAGGGCAAGATTGCAGGTCAGCGAGAGCTACATCAGAGCAGGCCAGTGCCAGCCGTGCCGCAACGCATGCACTTTTAGCTCTGACGAGCGATGAGAGAGCTGCAGGCCGCCAGGTTGTCCACAACAGGGCCAGGCATGTACACAAAGAGGCCAGGCTTGTACACAAAACGGCCAGGCATGTGCCACAACATCGCTGCCTGCAAACCCAATGCACAACCGCTGCAAACCCGCTGCAAACACCGCTCCAAACCCGCCGCACCTGTACCACAGCAGGTCGTGCAAGCCCTGGGCGTCGTCGGGGTTCAATGCATCCATGCGCGCGTCAATCTCGCCGCGGCTGCGCCGCGCCTCCGCCAGCGCATTGTTCACATCGCCTGCGGCAGTGGATGACAACCTCGTGCGTCGGCGCTGTGTGCGAGCGCATGCACCTGCTTATGCTGTGTAGCGCAGCCGCAGGTGTTGCCAGTCACTGGGCACTTTCAAGCGTTGTTTCACAACACACATGAGGACACGCAGGCAAGCAAACATGCTGCGCTCACCGGCGGCCCCATCCAAGTCGAAGATCCACAGCTGGATGTCTCGCAGCAGGTCATCGTAGTTGACAGTCACCATGCTCTCCTCAATGGCCGCCTCTATTGCAGCCTGGGCGCAGGAGGGGCGCAAGGGGAGGAGGGAGGAGCAGGAGGAGGGGCGGGGTGAGAGGGTGTGCAGTGCATGTGAGCTGCTTTGCAGCACGGCATGCAAGGCGGGCACTCCCTCCCGGCGCCGGCGGCGGGCGGCAGGGATGGGCAGCCCTGGCCG
>JADXDR010000179.1:83622-94016 GCA_025026875.1 Chlorella ohadii
CAGCACCGGCGCGCACGGCCGCCCCGTCCTGGTGCCGCCCTCCTGGGAGTCGACGGTCCGCACCGCGCCGCAGCTCTTTCCCCGCGGCGCCGCGGCGGCGAGCGGCCATGCCCCCAACCGCCTGCGCGTGTTCTCCGGCACATCCAACCCTGCGCTCTCACAAGAGGTGGCCTGCTACCTGGGCCTGGAGCTGGGCAAGATGAAGATCAAGCGGTTTGCAGACGGCGAGATCTACGTGCAGGTGCGGGCGGGCGGTGCGCCGGCGCTGGGTTGCTAATCCCGGTTTGGGGTGCGCTCATGCGCGCCTGCATGCCAGCTGCTGCACAGCTGGCATGGRTGCTGCTGCTGCTGCTGCTGCTGCCMGCGGCAGCTTAGTGTAAGCCCGRGTGCAGCCCTCGCCTGCMCAGCCGGTCTACATGCACAGCTTCTTCGGCCRYRCRRKTGTGRGCCTTGCGACTTGACTTGCTCGCGCCCATTGCCGCCGCCGCGCAGGTTGGGGAGAGCATCCGCGGCTGCGACGTGTTCCTCATCCAGCCCACCACGCCGCCGGTGAACGACAACATGATGGAGCTGCTGATTATGGTGAGGTGCTGGGCGGTGCACAAGGGTCAAGTCCTTGGGCAGGTGCCTGCCTGCTGCTGCTGCTGCGGCTGCTGCTTCTGCTGGACTGCCTGGTGCGGCTTCATGCGAGCCAGCTGTGCTGCTGATCTGAGCAGCAGCGTTTAATGCGTGGCCTGAGCCGCAGCTGCTTGTGGCTCAAGCATGTCCACAGCTTGCTGCTGGCTGTGGTGCTACCTGGGGATCGTAGCCGCCCTGCCGTGCTGTCTGCATGTGGCAGCATGCGCCTGCTCTGCCACCAGCCCTTCCCTGCGCCTGCCTCTGCTCTCATCCTGCGCCTGCCGCCGCCCCTTGTCTGCAGATTGACGCCTGCAAGCGCGCCTCGGCTCGCTCCATCACCGCGGTGCTGCCCTACTTTGGCTATGCGCGGGCCGACCGCAAGACGCAGGTGAGCTATGGAGAGGCAAGTGTGTAGCTTAGGCGCTAGCGCAGCTTTGTGGGTCTGCGGGCCACTAGGGATAGCAGTAGTAGATAGCTGTGGAAGTGGGCGGCTGCTGCCGCGGCGCGCAGGCAAGCGGTTGCCGAGGCACTGCAAGGCCAGAGTCAGCAGCGCTGGTGGACCAAAGCGAGGCTTGGTTTTGCGGGCCGTGCCCTTGGGTCCCCGCCTGCCTCTCAGTCGGCTGCGTCTCTGCTGAGGCTACGTCGCTGCTGGCCATCTGCCACCTTTGCTGCTGCTCTCCTGCACTCGCCCGCCTGCTTACCGTGCCACGCCGCTCGTTTCCCTTGCCGCCTCAACTTGCACGCCCTCTGCCCCGCAGCGGTTACCCAGCGACCGCCAAAAGCCCCGCTCAGCTGCCACCGCTGCACCGCAACTGTGCAGCCGCCCCCTCACCCTCGCTCGCACCCTCGCTTCAACGTCTGCAGGGCCGCGAGGCGATTGCCGCCAAGCTGAGCGCCAACATCATCACGGAGGCGGGGGCCGACCGCGTGCTGGCCATGGACCTGCACAGCGGGCAGTGCGTGGGATACTTTGACATCCCCGTGGACCACGTGTACGGCGACTCGGGTGAGCGGCAGCGCCTCTTGCCCACATTTGTCCATCCTCGTTTTGGACATTGCCCCCATCCTGCCAGCGCAACTGGATGCTCGCTGGCTGCACCGCAGCGGTGGGCATCTCACCGCGGCCCGCCAGCTCCTGCTGCTAGTTTGTCTGCTGCTGTTTGCGGTTGGGTCTGCCGGTGCGCTCCAGCAACAGCCTGCAGGCTACCCATGCGTACACACTGCACAACTGAGCCTCACCTCACCCCTCCCAANTTGCCCCTCCCGTCCTCCTCTGCCCCCTGCAGTCATCCTGGACTACCTCTCCTCCAAGCGCATCTCCAGCGGCGACCTGGTGGTGGTGTCGCCCGACGTGGGCGGCGTCGCGCGCGCCCGCGCCTTTGCCAAGAAGCTCAACGACGCGCCGCTGGCCATCGTGGACAAGCGCCGCTCCGCGCACAACGTGAGTGGGGCCGCTCGGCGGGTGGGCTGCAGAGGATGCAGAGTGTGCTGGGCTGCAAGGCGTGGCGGGCGGGCGGCACGCGTGTTGCAGGCGCCGGCCAGATGGTGCTGGCGGCATGTGCAAGCTGCCCAGCTGTGTGCCGGCCTGCGGCTCACCCTGCACTGCGCTGCCATGTGAGTGGCTGTGCTCAGCATTGCCTAGCGCCTCACCCTGCTCTGCATTGGCCTTACGGCTCACCCTGCATTGCGCTGCACTGCCCCCGCCACTTGTGCCTCCGCAGGTGAGCGAGGTGATGAACCTGATTGGCGACGTGCGCGGCAAGGTGGCGGTGCTGGTGGACGACATGATTGACACCGCGGGTGAGGCTGGCAACCGTTGGGCGCATTGGACACTCTTCTCAACTATCTCAGCTAGCTTGCATCTGTGCCGGCTCTTGTGGCCAGCCTTTTGGTCAGTTGGGAGTGGAGGCCGGGGTAGCAGCCTCGAGCAGACCAGCAAACAGCACATTGCCTCAGCTCCAACCCGCCCTGCCTGCCTAGGCGTTGCCTCACCTGCCTCCCTCCTTGCCTCACCCGCCCCCAGGCACCATCACCAACGCCGCCAAGGTGCTGCATGCGGAGGGCGCGCGTGAGGTGTATGCCTGCGCCACCCACGCCGTCTTCTCGCCGCCCGCAGTGGAGCGCCTCTCCTCGGGCGTGTTCCAGGTGCGGTGCTGTGGAGGGAGCAGGTGCTGCTGCTGATGGAGGGGGCTGCCGCCGCTGCTGTTGTATGCGGCTGCTGCTCCCTTGAGCCGCGTTTTGAAACCGTGCTTCTTCTGTGTCGTTGGGTCGGAGTTCGGTAGCGGGTTGCAGGCTGCCGCTCCGCCGCCAGCCTGCTGCAACCTGAGGGGCGCACTCAAGCGGTGCCCCCACCCCGCCTGCTGCGCGCTGTGCAGGAGGTGATTGTGGCCAACACGATCCCGGTGCCTCCCGAGCACCAGTTCCCCGAGCTGACGGTCCTGTCGGGTGAGCACCCAACGAAGCGCTGGTGGAGCTCCGCCCACCAGACATTCGGCCAACCTGGTTGTGCAATGCACTGCTGCCGCTGTGCATGCTGGCAGCTCACCAGCCTGCTGGCCATCCTCAGCTTGCTGTACTAGCAGCTTCGCAGCTGCATCTGTACAAGTATCGCAAGCGCAGCGCCTGCTTGGCAGAGTACCCCTCTGCCCCCTGCCTCATCCCCTACTGATAGTTCTGCTCCGTCCCTTCCCCCTGTGCCTTCCTTGCAGTGGCCAACCTGCTGGGCGAGGCCATCTGGCGTGTGTACAACGCCACGAGCGTTGCAGCCATCCGGGAATGAGGGGGCAGGTGGCTGCCGCCCGGCCCACCGCCGCCCCCGCCCGCCGCGCCTGGCGGGGGGCGGCCGCTGAGGCGGGCTGCAGGGCTCTCTGCTGCTGCGCCTGACGAACGACTGGATCACACGCACACGGCGCGCCGCGCCTGCCCCGCCGGCAACCCATTGTCTGCCGGCGGCCTCTGAAGCGGCGCCCACACCCATGCCCAACCTCGTGCCCACTCTCCGCTCCCTCGCGCCTGCCGTTTGCCCGCCGCCTGGCCGCCTCCCGCCGGCGCCGGCCCCCATGTGTATGACCCAATACTGATTTTACCATGTCGTCTCCTGCTGTGTGTGTCTGCTGACTCTCTTCTCCCCCGCAACCGTTGCGATTTTCCTCTGCTCCTCCGCTCATCTCTCCCCGCCGCCGCCCTATCCCTTGCGCCACCCCGGCCGCCGACCGCGGCCAGCGCGTGGCCCCATTCCCGCTCCCTCTAGCCAGCATTGGTTCTCCCTCTCCATTGCAGACCCCCAGTTGGCTGCGCCTTGATCACTTGGGGCCGACGCCCCGCAGATAGCATCCCTCACGCGCTGTAACCGCAGCCGCTCCGTGTGTTTGACTGCTGGCATGGCAAAAGCGGGGAACTGGGGGAAGGCACTGACAGGGTGGACATGCCTTTGGGGGACCTGAGTGCACCGCAGTTGCCAAAAAGAAAGATGAGTTGGTGGTGCCGGCAGGGCAGCGGCTGTACACTGGGCCAAAGTTCCAGCCTCAGCGGCACAGAATTCTGCTGGGATTCACACGCCACCTGCTGCGGTGCTGCGCATGGTGATAGCTGCCTGTACTTGCAGCCCGCCAGCGTGTGTGGCCGGGGGGAGGTGGCTCAGTGCAGGCCCTAGGTCGATCATGAGGGCCAGCCTGCCTGGTGCAGTGGCAGGCTGCACCTTTTATGAACAATGCAGACCTCCACCACTGGCACCGCCTGCGCCCGCTAACACATGTGGTGAGCTGTGAACAAGGCAGACGCGGTGCCGCTCCACTCAACACCTGACCAACTCCCCTTCCTCCCTCAGTTGGCATTGGCATGGGGGGTCGGCATACCTGGCTGCGCTCTCAGGAAGTGTGTAATGACCGAGTTCAGGCAGCACACGTGTGAGGCAGTTGGGCGGTGGGTGAGGGACCAGATGGCTGGCCGGCGGGACGCGTCGGGCTTCACCGGCCATGCGGTGCTGCGATGCTGTGCATGCTGTGCCAGCTGCCAGTCCTTGCGGGCCCGGCCAGCGTGTCCTGGAACTCAGCAGGCCTTATGGCATGAGGGCCAGCGCTGCCGAGTGGCAGGCTACCCCTTCAAAAGAACATGCAAGCCACTCAACTACTGGCGCCCCCTAACACGTCTTGCTGAGCTGCCAACCGAGACGCTGTGCCGCTCAGAGGCCTGGCCAAGATTGAGCCACAAGACACTGGCTGGCTTGCATTGGCGGCCAGGGGGATGGAATGCGCCCCACAACTGTGGGGCGTGCAGTGGCAACCGTGCACATGTGGCGGCTAACAGTTGAGCGGTGGTGCAACCTGGCTGGCCCAGCAGGCGCGGCACATCCCCGGTGTCGCAGCGGGGTGCAGCGGCAGGCTGCACCAGCAATGGAACATGCAAGCCACTCAACCACTGGCACTGCTTGCGCCACAAATGCGCTTTGGTGAGCTGCCAAGCGAGACGCAGTGCCGCTCAGAGGCCAAGATTGAGGCACACTAGCAGCCATCACTGTGGCACAAGACGCTGGCTGGCAAGGCTGGATTGGCGGAGTGGGAATGCGCCACAACTGGGGGACGTCAGTGGCAACCGTGCACATGCGACGGTTGAGAGATGCAACCCTGGCTGGGCATGTGCCATGCCCAGGGGTGCCGAGTGAGAGATTGAGTGTCTATTTGTTGTTAATCGTAGCAAAACCCTTGACACGAGCAGGATTCGAACCTGCGCCCTTTCGGAATGCGACCTGAACACACCGCCTTAGACCGCTCGGCCATCGTGTCGGTGGAGACCGGGTGCGACCCCGGCATGCGTCCATGCCACGTCGGATTTGCCGAGTCGGCCTATTCGGAACCGCCATTTTTCGACCCTTTTCGAAATTCCGCGCGTTTTGGCCCACCCAGCCCTGATCAAGGCCCCTGGGCGCACGCGGTGAGCCCCAGGAGGCCGCCCAGGGGTGGGCCGCAGGTTTGCACGTCGCCGCCGCGCGAGCGGGCGCCGGCTGCCTGCACATGCGCGAGGGAGCGAGGCCTTCCCTTCCCAGTTCAACAAAAGTCAAAGTCGCCCCCTGTGGCTCTAGCTCACGGCGGCGGCAGGGCGGGGTCTGCCCAGTTTGGCCCCCCTGCAGCTGCGCCTGCTCATCTCCCTGTTTCGGCCGGCCTTGGGTAAGCCGTGTTGTTCCCCGCCCGTGCYATGCTTCGCGCTCGCTCCTCGCTGTTGCATTGGATTCATTCGATGTCGCAGTGGGCAGCACAGGATTGTGCTGAATGGCTGTAACCCACACAAAGTCAAAGTCAAGCCAGGGGTGGGCCGCAGGCTTGCACGTCGCCGCCGCGCGAGCGCGCACCGGCTGCCGCCACATGCGCGGGTGAGCGAGGCGTTTCACCGTCAGTTCAATCATCAATCCACCTGACAGGCCTCTCATTGCAACGCAGCTTGGCCAGGGCTCACAGCGCCCTGGCATGCCGCCCCGCAAACCTGCCACCCTCCCACTCAGGCCGCCTGCACTCGATGGGTCAACTCCGCTGCTCACGCCTCCAGCCGGGGCGCAGTCTACACCTGCTGCTGCCTGCAAAATGTCATCTCACCTGGTAAGCAGCTGCAGCAGCAGTGCAGTGTGGCGTTGGAGGGGCGTGGGATAGGACCACAGCCTGCCGCAGTTGTGGTGGGGCACGAGGGCTGCGCACGCACTCGCAGGAGTGTCCCCCAACAGGTTGCTGGATTGGCACGACAGCAACGTGTGCTGCAAAGAGGGCTGTTGCATAACGCGCGCTGCCTGCTGCACATGCACAGCCGGTGGTGGCAAGGCACACATCCGTGGCCCTTACAAACACCGCTACTGATGGAAGGCTTGCCTGCTCCAAACCAGGCAAGCTGTCTCTGTGAGCTAGGCGTAACCATGAAAACCTGCCCAGGCCTGCTGTGCCCACAGTGCTCGCTGGATCCCTCCTCTCCTGCACACCCTCACTGCCACCTCACCCGGAGGGCTTTACAACTTTTACGGCTGGTCAGGGAGTTGGGGACGGAGTGCAGCAGCGGCGCTGCACTGATGGCAAATGAAAGCAGCAAGGCGGATGAGCGAGAAAAGAATACACGCAAATGCGTAGAGTACAGTAGGGTTGGGCACGGTTCCGAGAGCCGCCGGCGCGGGGGCCGGCGCGCAGACAGTGAGGAAAGTGTCGCAGACGGGCCCGACAACAAAACAGGGATCGATGCAAAGAGGCGCGGGCTGCAGCCCAGCCTGGACAGCTGGTGCAGGCTAGCTCGAGCCCTTTAGCCCGCTCCTCGGCCGGGCAGGGGCAAGGCTGGAACGCTTACACACCCGCACGCACGCCGCAGATCTTGTGCACAGCCTCAACCACCTTCTCGGGCTGCAGGGCGGAGAGGGCCAGAGGCGGGCGGTTGAGGGCATGTGCTCGCATCGACGCACTCACAACCTGGGGTGCCTGTCGCAGGCTGCAGGCCTTGCCGCATGCCACAAGCTGCATGCAACACGGCTCAAGTGCACTGCACACCACCGGTGCTGCCGCTTGCAGGCGACAGGCAGCCCTTACCTGCACAATGGTGGCCGCCTCCAGGTCGTACGCGTAGCTGGTGGGCACATCCTGGGAGGACAGGCGCAACACCTGGAGGGAGGAAGGCGAGCAGGACAGGGAAGGCGGGTGAGGGCTCATGGCAGGGGCCCACCACCAGCACACAAAACGCATCCCCCGGCAAGAGCAGACCACGCCCAAGTGTTGCTTCACGGCCACGTTGTTCGGCTTATCAGCCTGCCAGGCAGCCACCAGCCAGGCAGCCATGCCATCAGACGGGTAAGCAGGCGAGCAGCCAGCCACAGGGCGGCGCACCCACCGCGGCAGCAGAGCCAACCACAGGGCAAAGCAGCAGCAGCAGCAGTAGCTCTACCAGCATGCACCACCCGCCCACAGGGTAACACGACTGCCATCTCATCATGACCACAGCACGACCACAGCGCACACCTCGTGGTCCAGCTCGTTGAACAGCGACTCGTGGATGACGGCGGACAGCGAGGCGCCGATGCCGCCCGTCTTCATGCACTCCTCAACAATGATGGCCTGCACGGTGGTGGGGAGGAGGCAAAGCGGTGAGGCAAAGAGGGCGGGAGGGCGTGGGCAGAGCAGTTGGGAGGGTTGAGAGGCACGCTGGCCAAGATGCAGGCTGCCAACAGCAGATGATTTGCCAGCCACAGCATGGCAAGCATGCCTGCCGGCCACCCAGATTCGAGCCAGGCAGCAAGCCCGGCAGCTGCTCAGTAAGCTGTGCTTGCCCCCAGCCATTTATGTTCAGCCGCACAGCACTGCGCCCACCTTGCGGGTCTTCTTGATGGACTTGGAGATGGTCTCCATGTCGAAGGGCTTGAGGGAGATGAGGTCAATCACCTGCGGCCAGGGGAGGACAGGGCAGGGCAGGCAAGGGGTGAGGCAGGGCAGGGTTTAGGGACGGACAACCTGTTCACAACTTGGTGCATGACCGATCCGCGGTCAGCAGCGGCCGCACTCCTGCCCGCCAGTGCGCATGCTGGTGCTCATAGCAAGGCTGCCCTTTGCTGCTCTGTCGCCTTTGCTGCTCTTTGCTGCGTACCTCGGGGTTGTAGCCCTGCTTCTCCAGCTCAGCCACCGCCTGCACAGCAGCAGGCACAACACACGCAGTGGCTGAAAGTCAGTGTGCAGCCCCTCCCCATGCAGCCTGCTCATGCAGTGCAACCCAGGACAGCAGGGCTGCCCAAGCCAGGTGCATCCAGGACAACAGCAGCCCACTGCCGACCTGCCAATCCAGCCAAGCTGCTCCCCAAGCTCTTGCCCTTCCCACCTCCCACCCAACCCTGAACAGCCAGCGGCCGCACCTGCATGACCACGTAGCGCATGCGGCTGTAGCAGAAGATGGTGACGTCGGTGCCCTCCCGCACCATCTCCGCGCGCTCCAGGCACTGGCAGTAGTCGCCGGGGTGCACCTCACCTGTGGTGGCAGTGGCAGAGGGCAGGGAGGGGCAGGTTGGGACCTACAGAGTGCACGACAACAAGGTAGCATAGTAGTACCGATGGCAACGCTGCACTGCATGGCTTGATGCTGGTAAGCAGCTTAGCACAGTGCATCGCAACAGATGGCAGCAGCAGGCTCCACCTAATAACCAGCATGCACCGCCAGCGCCGCCAGCCTGCGCCCGCTCACCCTTCACGTTGTACAGCAGCACGTGCTCGAAGAAGATGATGGGGTTGTCGCTGCGGATGGAAAGTTGGGGAGCATGAAGTGCGCCAGGTCAGCGGCAGAGTGCAGCAGGGTGCAAGCATGACCTGATTGCCAAGCCACTGCCAGCAAGGCTGCTGAGCCCACGACGCATGCTTGCCTGCGGATGGCGGACTTGAGCAGCGCCTTGGAGTTGGCCACGGTGGAGCAGGCCACCAGCTGCACGCCTGCAGCACAGCGGGGGCAGGGGGCAGCGACAGGGTGAGCAGCATGTGGACGGGGGTGGACAGCAGCAAGCACACTGCCGGGCCTCAGGTGCAGACCGGCACACCCTACCAGGCTAGTGCTGCCTCCTGACACCAGAACCCTGCTAGCAGCACAGAGGGCGAGCAGCGCCTTGACAGCTGATAGCAGTCAGCTGTCCGCACCCGGGATGGACTGGAAGTACGACTCGAGGCGCTGCGAGTGCTCGGCGCCCAGCTGGCGGCCCACACCGCCCGGGCCGCGGATCACCATGGGCACCTGCGGTGGACAGGAATGAGTGCAGCAGCACGGCTTCAGCCCAACTGCTCCAGGAGCGCAGCGCAATTGGATGCACACGAGCCACTGCAACAGCATGGGCTGCCAGCGGCAGCATCAGTCGCCTTGCAAGCGCAGCAGTCGCGGCCATGCCGGGCCCCGGCTGCACACAGTGCTCCAGCCTGCTGCCCCCGGGCGGCTCGCCTTGAACTGGCCGCCGGAGGTGTAGTGCAGCATGCCGCAGTTGTTGGAGATCTGGTTGAAGGCCAGCAGCAGGAAGCCCATGTTCATGCCCTCCACAATGGGGCGCAGGCCGGTCATGGCGGCACCCACGCCTGCAGGCGCGTCGGTGGGGGGAGCGAGGGTGGGGTCAACAGCCGCCGCCGCAGCAGCAGCAGCAGTTGCAGGCGGTCATGTAGAGACAGATTGCTGTGCGGAAGCAGGAACGCATGCAACAAGTGTGCTGGCGTGCCAGCTTGCGGTGCAGAGAGAGGCAGCATGCTGGCGCCGGCATATGCAACACAGCAGGGAGTAGCAGCAACACAGTAGCTGGCTAGCCACAGCAGCAGCGGCAGCAGGTGAAGCAGCACCAGCTGCAAAGCCGGCCAACGGGCAACCGAGCAGCCGCAGCAGGCTGGCCCCGCCGCAGCAGGTTGGCCAGCATGCCCAGCAGGCGTGGCAGGAGCAGCAGCAGGCCGCACCCATGCCCAGGAAGCCGTTCTCGCAGATGGGCGTGTCCAGCAGGCGCATCTCGCCGTACTTCTTGTACAGGCCGTTGGACACCTTGTAGGAGCCGCCGTAGTGGCCCACATCCTCGCCTGCAGAGAGGCAAAAGTCGGGGTCGCAGGTGAGCAAGGCGCAGCGTCAGCAGGTGCCCGCTCGAAGCTGGCCGGTGGGGCGCCGCAGCAGGCGGCGGCCCTGTGCGGGCGCCCTGGCCGCAATTCTGAGCTTGGGGGCTGTGTGCACACTGGTATGGGTGATGCTGGCAAGATGTAGCAGCAGCACGCGCATGTGCAGCGTCAGCGGCGCCGGCGGCAGCGCCCGGACGCGGCAGC
>JADXDR010000179.1:96927-111926 GCA_025026875.1 Chlorella ohadii
GCAGGGTTGCCGTGTGCGCACGTCTGACTGTGTGCAGCAAACTCTGGAATGGAGCTATTGCTGCGCCACGAGGCAGTCTGCGCTGCCGCCCTCGGTACAGAAGCTCAAGTCACCTACCTCTTCTCCCTGCCTCCCCTCTCTCCTCCCCAGGTGGTGGTGTCCCTCGAGCACAGTCCCTCCTCTCATCAACCTGCCTTTCTTGCCTGCCACTCTCTCTCCCCAGGTGGTGGTGTCCCTCAAGCGCATGGAGGACGACCCGCTCAAGGAGACGCTGGACAATGTGCTGCCCCTCAACGGGGTGCGCTGAGCATGCTGCAGTGCGCTGTGCTGCGCTGAGCTTGTAGCACTGCGTTGTGGCGTGCAGTGCGCCTTGCATGCTGCGCTGTATGATCTGCGGCTCTGGAAGGTTTGTGGAGTGGTGGCTCGCTGTGCTGTGCTCACCAGCCTGCCCTGCTCATCACCATGCCCTGCCCTGCCCTGCCCCGCCCCGCAGGCCAGCTACGAGCAGCTGGAGGAGGTGCCCGCCTCGGTGCCGCAGGGCGTGGACGAAATCCTCGAGGTGCGGGCAACATGCCGGGAGGAGGTCGGGTGCAGCTGGGCGGGAGCAGTGTGTGCACCTGGCTGGGGGCAGTGCGTGCAGCTGCCCTGGGAGGTCTGCTGGCATGCACAACACACGGCTGCACTGCTCAGCGCCCCAACTGCCCAGCTGCCTACACACCAGTGCTTAGCCCGTCACAGCCGATAACCGCTGGCCCGTTATGTTGTGGCGCTATGCCTGCAGGCGCTGGCGCAGCAGCCGGGTGTGGAGGGCGTGACCCTGGGCCGCTCGGTGGAGGAGAAGCGCACAGTCAGCCAGGTGGGCAGCTTTCAAGGGGTGCTGATGGACCGGCATGGCCAGCCCTGTGGGATGTTCCCAGCAAATCGGTTGATGGTCCACCGCATTCCATAACCTGACCGTCGCGCTGCAGCTGCAGCTCCTGTGCCCCATGCCGCTGTCTCCACGGGAAATGCTGCAGTTTCAACACCTGCTGCACTGCTCGTCCTCCTTTCGCAGGACCTGGAGCTGTGGATCACCAAGGAGCAGCTGGACGACGGCTTCAACCTGGCGGTGAGCCGAGCAGCACTTATAAAGACCCTCCGCCGTCACCCGCTGCCCAGCATGTGGGCCCCAGCTTTCGTCTCCTGTCCGGTTTGCCACCCGAAAGCCGATGCACTGACGTGCCTGTGTTTCCTCAAACCCATGCCGCCTGCAGGTGCGCGCGGGGCGGCGGGTGCAGGAGGTGCACGTGGTCACCAAGATGAGCCCCGCAGACATGCGCGCAGCCGTGCAGCGCGTCCTGCGCTCAATCGCCTGAGCGTCCTGCCGCGCCGTACCAGCGGCGTGTCACTCAGCCGGCAGTGCTGCCGCTTTGTCTTAGCTCCTGTATGTGTCAAGCTGCCACGTTCTCTTGCTCAGCTCTCCCTGGTTCCCATTTCTGCCTTCATTCTTTGCATTCGCGCCCCTGCCGCAACCCCTCGCGCCCTGCGTTCGCGTCGTTCCACAGCCAGGAAGCACAGCCTGGTTCATTTGTGCTGGGTTGCAGTGCATGTCAAAATAATTCAGGTTGTTCGCAGCGGGAGGCAGAGCAGGGGCAGTCAAGCGGGGTGCAGGGACGACTTGGCAAGGGGGTTCAGCTGGGAGGAAGGAATGCGATTGGATGGGAAACACCAGGCAACACAAGGCGGACACGGGCGAGACCAGAGCACGACACGTAGCGTAGGAGCAGTGCAAGTGCTCAGGGCGAGATGCGCCCGCCCCAACTGGGCTTGTCCACTAGAGCGAGTGCGGGTGCAGGTCTGCCGCCTCCGCCTGCTGCTGCTGCCGGCCCCCTCCCACCGCCNAGCGCTGCCAGCTGCTGCATCATGCGCGCATCGCCGCTGTCCTGGGAGGGCAGCCCCCGCTCCTCTTGCCGCACCAGCTCAGCCGCCGCCAGCTCAGCCATGGACAGGCTGCGCTTGAACATGGGGCGGGAGCCCTGGCTGCCCTCCGCGCTCAGAGCGCCGCTGGGCGCGGCGCTCAGGTCAAAGTGCACGCCTGCTGCAAGCTGCTGCCGGGTGGGGCTGGTGCTGAGTGAGGACGCGGCCGAGTGCTCGGCAGCTGTGGAGCAGGGGGAGGCAAGGGTATGGGGAGGGAGGGATGACAAGCTGTGCACCGAAGAGCATTGAGCGCCGCAACTCATCCAGACACATCATGCAACTGAACAATGCCATGCATGTGGCAGATTAATCAACTGCCCGTGCACAGCAAGCCAGCACTCACTGTTGGCCTGCAGCAGCCCCGTTGCGTCGGCGATGGCCTGCAAGGTGACGCACAGGGAGGGCACAAAAGGGAGGCTCGGTCAGCACGAGCCGCAGCTGCTGCAAACAGCTGGAAATTGCAACCGCCAATCGTGCACTTCAGCAGGCCATCCTCCCCAAACAAACTGGATGCCACCTGCCACCTCCCATAAACAAAACAAGCACACGAATTATGTGCCACCTCCCAGCCCTCCCTCGCCTTGTCCACATCCACGATGAAGCGCGTCTCCGCCATGGTCCCATCCGCCTTGGGCGTCAGCTCCATCACCGTGTGCAGCGGGATGTCGATGGAGGGCACCGACTGCGGCAGGAGGCAATTTGCAGCAGCTCAACACATGTTTAACGACAGGTAAATCATGTGCACTCAGCAGTGAGAGGGTTGAGGAAGAGTACAGCGGGATGTCAATGGAGGGCACCGACTGCGGCAGGGTGGGCGGCAGGGCACACACACAGGCAGCAGTGAGAGGTCTGGCTTCAAGAAGGCGGGGGGAAGGGTGCAAGCAAGGTGTTGAGCGTGGATACTGAATGAAGGGGCAACGCCCCACGTGGGTGCACCGCAGGCCTCCTGCCCGACCGCACCGCCATCGCCCCTGCCCTGCCTCCCTCACAAACTCTTCGCCCCTAGTAGATCACTCGCATCCAGCGGCTGGTTCATGAAGTAGCCATAAAGCGCGCGCAGCACGGCCTGGTGGCTCACGATGCACACACACTCCTTCTCACGCTCCACCTCTGCACGGAGGGGTGAGCCAGAACGGGTTGTGGTTAGGCCCTGGGCGGGGTTGCACGGCTGGGCGACGGCACGCCCGCCGCATATCAGCCGCCCTGCTGCAAATCAGTGTGCAGGGCTGCTGATGCCAGCTTGCGCCACCACCCCTGCCACCTAACCACCTGACCTGCACGTCCCTTCCGCCCCACCCATACCTCCCGCACTCCTGCTGATCCATGCCTCCCCCCGCTCCTGAAAACGATTGCGGGGCTTCCACCCACAATCCCCGTTCCGGCTGGGGCGCCCCTCACCCGTGACCACCGGCTCCAGCCGCTGGATGACGTCCATGTACGACTCGCCGCTGGGATACCTGCAGGCTCACAGGTTGTGGGAATCCCGCAGCAGCTCAGTCGTCCGCATCAGTCAATCCCTGGCTGGTACCACGCGCCACAACCCCAACCCAGGCCGTGCAACCACAGTGCAGAAGGCACCGCCCCTCACCTGTACCGCAGCTTGTCCTGCTTGCGCAGCTCGTACTCGTGCGGCATCTGCTCCTTCACCTGCTCGTACGTCAGCCCGTCGCACGTGCCCGCCTGTGGAAGCCCAGGGCAGGGTGCGACGCGGCAAGCAGTGTGAARGTGTGGAGGTGCCGGGGGGCAGCGCCCATGGGTACGAGTGTGGAGCAGGCAAGCAGGCTGTTCTCTGCCTCCACCAAACGCTGCCAAACGATATGTCACACAGGTGTATCTCTCTGAAGGCGTGTAAAAGCCAACCTTGTCAAGCGCACCCGCCCCCAGACCCCACCTGGATTTCGTCCAGGGCCTTCCACTGCACCTTGGGGTAGTGCAGGCCCGAGGCGGTGATGATCGTGCGCTGCAGCGTGCTGGTCCACACTGCGGCAGGTTGGCGGTGCTGGACAGGCAAGTGTTATGAGAAGGCACAACAGGCAATGGCCCGAGGAGGACACAAGAGAGGCAGGGTTGCGTCTGCGCAGATGCAGGAGGGCCAAATTGCAATCGAGCTGCTCGCTGCTTCAACCCGAGACCAGCCTCCAGCAGGTGCCGCTGCGCTGCAATGTCCTCCTGCTGAGCCTGCTGTGCTGCCACTGACGCTTAAGTCACCGCACCTGCCACCGGGTAGGGCTTGCCGTCGCCGGTGCGAGGAATGCGCGAGGCCAGAATGTCGGGCAGCAGCTGCGCGTACATCTCGCCCCGTGGGCTGCTCGCAGCATGGCAGGGTGGGCGGGCAGAGGCGGGTAGGTCAGCTGCTATGCGCAGCGGCCGAGCANTGGGGGTGGCGCCCAACCAGCAGAAAGCAAGCATGGGCAGCAGGGGAGCAGGCAAGGCACGTGAGCAAAGATGGCCAGCCAGCCAGCAGGCCAAAACAGAGGGGCCTCATGCAGGCACCTGAGTGTGGAGTTGCCGCCAATCTTGCCCAGCGTGTTGAACTGGCTCTCGCCGTGCCGTGTGAGCCAAATCTTGCGGGGCCGCCCCACGCCCGCACGGCACACCTGCAGGTGGGTGCGATCAGGAGGAACTTTCAAATTTTGAAGACACACACGAGCCTTGCATGCTGTGTGATCATCATTTGTCGTGCGCCAGGCGGCAGGCTACCCCAGTGATCTTGCTGGCTTGCAGCAGTGATGGCATGGCTGGAGCAGCAGCAGCAGCACCGTCTGTCGCACTCTCCCCCTTCCAGGCCCTTGCTTGCCTGCATGAGGAAGAAGACCATCTTGCCCGGCAGGTATCCGGAGATACGGTTCAGGTCCATGTAGCCGCGGCCTGCGGGGAGGGGAGTGTGCGGACAGCAAGGCAAAACAGAGCGCGGTGAGCTGAGCAGGCGGGCAGCGATGTGGAGCGGCCGCCGCACTGCTTGGTCCCGCACCCCTACCAAGCCGCACCGATGCCGGCTGCCCACCTGGCAAGCGCACACCCACCTGTGACCATGTCGATCAGCTTGATGTAGTGCAGCGTGCGGTCCATGATGGTCTCATAACCGTCCTCGTACTTGCGAATGCGCGCCCGAAAGTCCTGCAGCGGTGAGCCGTAGCAGGTGGTTGGGGCGGAGTGGCAATGTTGGGTGCGCTGCCTCGGTAGGTCAGGTCCAAGCAACCACCTCACTGCTTGCACACCACCAACGCGGTGGTTGCAACCCAACCCAAGGTGCACATCGTGCACCGAAGCCGCTGCCGTGCCCTGATTGGCACCCACCGCCAGAGCGGGCTCCATGTCCTGCCCCTTGTAGTCGGGGCTGTACATCATTTTCAACCGGTAGTTGTTCTCCAGCACCTGGCGGCAGGGAGGGAGCGCGAGCAAGAGCGTGTGGCATGCGACGGAGTAACCACACGCGTCGGGTGGCATACCGCCGAGTGCAGCATAAACTCGGTGGCCAAGCACGTACAGGATGCATGTAGGTGTTGCGTGCAGCGGCTAGACAGACTTTCAGTTCGCTCGGCATGCCAGCCCTGCTGGTGCAACCTCCACCTCCCCAAGGCGCTACAAGCCAGCCCAGCCCACCTCCATGTCGTTGCAGATGGACTCGATGAAGAGGTACTGCCACTTGCCTGCAGCAGCAAGGCAAGACGAGGCGGCAGATGTTCGTCACACCTTTGCACCCCAGCATAGCGGCAGTTGCCACTCGTCGCCGCGCTGCTACCAGGGCAGGCAGCAGCGCGCATCCAGCACCTAGTGGCAAGTCAGCTAGCCATCCAGGTATTCATATCCCGCTGACCATGGAAGCGGGTGCGCAGGAAGTTGCGGCGCTCCTCGGTGGAGTTGGTGGCGTCCAGCACCGCCACCTGGGCGCCCTCTGCAGATGAAGCAGCAGCAAACAGGGCAGTGTGACGATGCAAACCAGCCGGAGCAGGGTGCTGTTGCACTTCACGGGTGGCCTGGCCGGCACAACATAGCCCGCCAAGCAGCCAGCGCAGCGAAGCGCAGCACGGCACAGCACAGCACAGCACGGCACAGCCCACTGCCCACCCGTCTCCAGCCAGGCCTCCATGTCCTCCAGCGCCATGAGCAGCGCGGCGTGCCGCAGCTTCTGGCCCACCGGGTTGCGCATGTCGAAGAACTCGGCATCCTGCGTGTGCGCACAGGGGAGCAGGCTTGGTAAGTTTGGTGTCAATGAGGCTCAATCTGTGCCAATGCATGTCCAGGTGTGCAACAGCCGCACAGGCCCGCAGCAGCACAATGCAACATGAGCAAAGGCGACATGCACACAACTGGCTTGCAAGCAAGGCAATGATAGCCACCGCGCATGCCTGGTGCTCCGCGCCCTTGACGCGCCGCCGGTACTGCCCCACGTTGAAGTGCTTGGTGGGGTGGCCCAGCCTGCAGGGCAGTGGCAGGCAGCGACAGCAGGGCTGATCAGAGCCAGCCCGGCTGGCACATGTGCCTGCTGGGGCGCCTACCAGCACGGCAATGATGGAGTGGCAAGTGCATCGCTTGTGACGACAATGCAACAGCCGTCCAACGCGCCATCCGCACGCATGGCAATGAGCGTTAACCCTCGCCCGCCGCGCCCACCAGTTGAGGTAGCACATCAGCTTGTTGCACAGGAACGTCTTGCCGCGTGCGGGCAGGCCCACCTGCAGGTGCACAGCAAGCAGTACAGTCCATGATTGAAGCAGCCGCTTGGTCACGATCACGGTGGGCAGCAGTACCAGTGCAGCAAACCATCTTGTCAGCTGAAACGCACCCTCCACTCATGCCCCATCGACCACAGCACAGCCACATCACGCCACTTGCACACCGCTCACCAGCACCACAATCAGCTTCTGGCGGTCCACGCGCTTCATGCGCCTGCCGCTGCCTCGCGCTGCACAGTGGGCAGTGCAGGGCGGCTGATGGGCCGGCCGAGGGGATGCATCGTGCTGTTGCTGCTGCATGGGCTGCGAACACCAGCGCCATCAAACATGCAGGCCAATGGGGGAGCACCGCAGAAAGAGTGCTGCTGCTGCTCGCAGCCGCAGACGGCACAGGCCAGCCGCCTCCGCCTCCCACCATGGCACAGACCAGCCAACCATGCCACCCGCACGGCAAAGGCCAGCTTGCTCCACTACCCGACAGCAGCCGCGCCTCTCACTCACCCGAGCCCAGGCGGTCCAGCGAGGCGTAGGATGCGCTGGGCTGCGCGTCCAGCCCCGCCAGGTTGCCAATGCTGCTGTCGCTGCCGTGCTCGTCCTCGCTGTCCACATCGTGCTGTGTTCATCAATAAGGGGCAGTTGGAGGGTGGAAGGGTGGCAGGGGAGGAGGTTCGTTCGTTGATGGGCCACCCAAAGCAGCAAGGCAGCGGCAGCAAGGCTGCGCCCGCATTGACTTGCGCAGACCATCAGCGCCCTCTCAGCCATATACGCATGCTGCTGCTGTTGCTGCTGCTTGCACGGCGTGTACGCCATGCAAGCGCGAGCACAGTACGCCAGCGCAAGGCGGCACCCACCCTGCAGTACAACCCTGCGCCTCCCAGGCCCTCCCCTCACCGCCAGCAGCTTCAGATCCTTGAAGTAGATGTGGGAGGTGGAAGCATCGGTGGAGCGGTAGGCGGCTGCCGCCCGGTCAAAGTGCTCCTGCTCCGCGGTGGGCAGCGGCTTGATGGGCACCCGGGCTGCGGGCAGGGCAGACGCGAGGAGATGCAGGCGGGTAAGTCGAGCATTCACATGGGGCGGACGGTGGCTGCAGCTCTGGAACGTGTTCACATTTCCCACAGAAGCCCTCATATGAGTGCAGGCAATGCACACAGCTAGGCGGTAAGCAAACCTAAGTAGTCAAAGGGCAGATAAAAACAGCGGCAGCACCGCATTTTGGCGGCGGCGGCGCACCGACGGGGGCGCTGGGGCTGGGCAGGCCATCCAGGTTGCCGCTAGCCTTCTTTCCCTCCTTGGACAGCTTGTGCCGCCTGCGACATGTAGCAGCAGGGCAGGGCAGCACCCAGGTCGTGAGTGCACGGGGCAGCGGCAGCAGCAGGCATGGCAGCAGGCATGGCAGCAGGCACGGCACGCTTTCCCACACCAAACCCGCAGCCAGTCAGCGCAACTATTGCTGCACCTGCAACTCACCAGTACTCCCACATGGCGCCTGGCTCGTCTCAGCCACCAAGGAGGGTCTACACCTGCAGCAGCAGCGGGGCGACTAAGCACCAACGCAAAGCAGGCGGCACTGCCGCCGCCGCTGCCGCCGCCGCTGCTGCAGGAGCAGCCCCTGCCGTCCGTGCATCTGTACAGGGCTTGGTATGCGAGTATGAGACCATGCAAAGCGCCGCAGCGTCTGCAGCCGCCTCCACAGTGAACGCCTGAGCGCAGCCGGCAGCGCAGCGCTGCCCTGCGCCCCGCTGCATTGCCACTCTTCTCACCCAAGCGCCAGCAGTGTTATAAAACGCAGCTGCCTTTGGGGCCCGTGCGGCAGCGGCGCAGCGCCAAGGGCTTCCCTCTGGCCGCCTTTCACTTCTGCAAGTGCTCCCCAACGATCGCTGCAGGCTATCAAATGTGAACAATGCGTGCGGCTGCAGCCCCTGATGCAGCTCAGCAGCCGGCGACCGAGCCACCGCCGCCAACGTGGCGCTGCCGCCGCCAACCGCCTCTGCAAGATGAGCGTACTCCTAGGATATGTGCCCACTGGGTCTCCAGGTATTCATACTTACATATACAATTGCACTATCGTACAGTTTATGCAGCAAGCGGCAGCTTGCCGCTGCGCTCACACGCGGCCGTCGGCGCCGACGTCCAGCACCCGCCGCACCTCGTTGGGCCGCAGCTCCACAAACTGGCCAAACGGCAGGTCGCGGGGCAGGCGGTAGCCGCCGATGCGCACCCGCCGCAGCGTCTTCACCTCGAGGCCGGCGTGCTCCACGAGGTTGCGCACCTGGGCGGGTGGGGAGGTGGGGAGGCAGGCAGGCAGGCGGGGTCAGACTGCGCACTACTGCATGCAATGCATGGCAGCTGATGCCTGCACAGGAGCAGATGCCGTGAACGCTTGCTTATAACGGTTCCAGCAGCTGGGCATGCGCCCGTGCAGCGGCATGCCCCACACAAGCGGGCGGGCAGCTGCGCAACAGTACGGGCTGCTACAGCAGGAGCCGGACGGTGTGTGTTACGTTGTGCCGCTGGCTCACCTCGCGGTTGCGGCCCTCTGCCACCACCACTCGGATGCGGTTGGTCTTCATGGCGTCTGTGTCGTCGCGGATTACCGCCACCGGCTGCACAAACACGCCGCCCATGGCGCAGCCTGCGGCAGGGGAGGCGCGATGGGCGGGTGAGGTGAGGAGCAAGGGCACAGCGTGGCCAGCAACACACTCCGACTATGTGGAGCGAGGATCGCGCTCCGAAGGCAAGCGTGGGAAGGGCCAACTCAGCTTGAGGCAGCACTTGGCAAGAGCAGCCTCAAGCTGGAGTTCATGATGGGCTGCTATCGGCCCATGGCATACCAGCAGCAAGCCTTGCCCACGCCTACCCAAACAACCACCCTGGTGCGCCACCCATGCCAGTTGACCTTCCCACCCCGGTTTGCGCCCAAGCCTCTCACCCGCCGCAATCTTCGTCAGATCCTCCTGCCGCGGCTTGCGGTCCAGCGTGACGCTGTATTCCTTGGTGATGCCGCTGCTGGGGTGCATCACCCTGCAGGGCGCAGTGGGAGAGCAGCAGGTCAGGGCGAGGACGGGCGGTGAGAGGAAAGCGGTGGGGCAGCAAGGGTGAGCCCTTGAGAGCGGCTGGACTAGCCATTCTTCCAGCAAATGCCACAGCTTTGTGCAGTTTGCCGCACGGCAGCGCAAGCATGCAGCAGCGCCTGCCTGCAAACCGCAGCCAGCAGCACTAACTAGCCCACCCGCCGCCCACCTGTGCGCCCAGTCACCATCGTTCGTCACAAAGATGAGCCCCACAGKCTGCACGTCCAGCCGGCCCACAGTGAACAGGCGGGGCSCCACAGGCTTGCCGCCGCCGCCGCCGGCACGCGCCCTGGCGGCCTGCCGCTGCTGCCAGCGCGCAATCCAGTCATCAAAGAGGGACACCACCAGGCGGCCCRCCCCGCCGTCCTCCTGCAGGCCCACGTTGCTGCAGCAGGGGCCAGGGGAGCGATGCTCTCAGCTCAACAGTGCGCGCGCTCGCGCCGGCAGCCCKTTGCAAGGCTTGGCCCTCAACAAACCAAACACCAGAGCTACAAGCGGCAGCCGGCCAGCAGGGTGCTGCTGGCAAGTCGCACCTGCAGATGAAGCCCTTTGGCTTGTTGAGGGCAAAGTAGAACTTGCGCTGCACGGCAGCGGCGCTGATCTCCCGCCCGTTGACCGTCACCTGGCCAGCAACAAAGGGGCATGTCGTAATATTGGTGCATGGCAGAGGCAACATGTGACTGCCCGGCAATCGACGCCCTGCGCTGGCCCTGCAATTTACACCACCCCCCCATGCCTCGGCTACATTTGCATGGCGCTACAAGCCACACCACACAGTTTGTGTCTGCCTCCCCAGCCTGCTGCAGCCGTACCTTGTCCTTGCGCAGGTCCACCTGCCTGCCCGGCTCCGTCACCACCTGGCCGTTGACCTGCACCTGTAGCCAAGGGAGCACAGAAGAGACAGATGCAGTTTTCAGCCGCTTGTACGCAAGCCAGCAGGCGCGAGCAGAACCGCCGACCATGCCTGCTTTGTCGCATGCTCACTTAGTCGGTAGCAACCGCAGCTCACCAACTTGCAAGTATCCACATCCACTGCTGCTTGCCCGCTCACCTTGCCCTCAAAGACGAGCTCATCAGCAGCGCGCCGCGACGCCACACCAGCCGATGCAATGGCCTGCGGCAGCGGCACGGACAGGTGCAGGCATTGATGTAAGGGTGCGCATAGGCCATCGCCGCCGCCAGCGGAGACCGCACTGCAACGGTGTACAAGCACGAATGCGGTGGCGGTGCAGCAAGCGCAGGCCCACCACCAGGGAGCAGCACGCACTTTGTTGAGGCGCAGCTTGCCGGTGTCCGCCGCCTTGCCGCCGCCTGCCTGCCGCACGGGGCCGCGTGCACTGCCTCGGCTGCTCCCACCGCCGCTGTTGTTGCCTCTGTTGCGCCATGGGGGCGGTGACCCTGCACGCTCTGGCGCAGGGGACTTGGGCGCCGCAGCTGCGGCACACAGCACCGCCCGGCGCCGTGGCAGCGGCGGCGGCGGCGGTGATGCCACCACAAGCGCCTGCACCGACGGCCTGGGAGGCTGCAGGAAGGCGCCACCTGCCAGCCGCAGGCTGCCAGCTGATGCCAGGGCCGCCATGGCTCACGCTGCGGCGGGCTGTGGTGGAGGGCTCCCTGGCGGACGTGCAAGTTTGTGGGTTCACTACAGCTTCACGCGGTTGTAAAGCAGCGCATGCATGCAGCCCGCTGACTGCCGCCTTGCATGCATGCCGCCGCTCGCCGGCGCTGTGCGCTGCCGCGGCGCCGGCATTCAAAGTGCTGGCCCTCTGCGCGCCTGCAACCATTCTTGTCGCCCCCCCTGCATACTCTCTGGTCACTTCCAACGCCCGCGGCCATGCTTGCCACCTCCACCGCCCGTCTGACCGCCGCCCCTGTGGCTCGGTGAGCTGCCCGCGCCTGCCGGCCCCTGATCCGGGCCTGCCCTGTCATGAAACGCCCGGTGATCGCGCCGCACAGGTTTCTGGCGCTGCCTGGCTGTGGGCCACGCTCCTGCCCGTTGGCCCTTGCTCGCACAGCCCGCCTGACGCCCTGCCCACGCGCGCCCCGCACGACTGCAGGCCCGCCAAGATCGCCCGCCGGCCCCTGCGCACCGGTGAGCTGCCGCCGACGCGGCGCCTGCGCCGGCTGGAGCGCGCGCAGCTGTGCGTTGCCGCTGAGCTCTTTGCCTCTCCACCGTGCCTGGCAAGCCGCTCAGCTGGTCAAWCCAGCAGCATGCACTGCCTCTGCTCTGATAGCACTCAAGCCTTGTCCCGCTGCCTCCTCCCTGCCCTTATTTGCAGCCGCTGTCAACGTGCGTGCGGTCGCCACCGGCGCCGACAAGCCCAGCAAGGATGCGCTGCAGGACGTGGCCTCCGATGCCTCCGCCGCGCTGCAGGCCAAGGGCCAGGAGCTGCTGACCTACGCCCAGGTGAGGCGGCAGGGCTGGTTGGGGCGGGACCGGCTGGTCCCGACCCGGTCGGTGGCTGTTGGTGACTGAGCAAGGGCTGAGCGGTTCAAACGTGGCTGATGGCGGCATATGCTGGCCGGGAGCGCCTGCTGCCTGATGCATCGCCTGCCTGCCTTCCAAGGTGCTGTGCTGTGTTCAGCTCGCAATGCAAAGTGTCGGCTTCGTCAGCATGCCCTGCCCCACCTGCCAACTCACCTCCCCCGCCCTCCCAACTGCCTTCACTTCACTCCTGCAGGCCAAGTGGGAGGCCAGCGACAACAAGCCCGGCCTGGTGGCCACCGGCGTGGTGGGCCTGGTCGGCCTCTACCTCGTCTCCGGCCTGGTCAACACGTGAGTCAGGGGTGCAGCTTGCACCCAGGCGGTTGGACCTGCACCGGACAGCGGCGGAGCTGTTGGGCAGCGGGGTGGGCAATTTCACGCGCTTTTGCCTGCTCACCTCGGCCCCTCAGCAGCAAAGTGCAGCCAACTCACTGCTCACTCCCCCCTGGCCCGTGCCTCTCGCCGCAGTGTGGACCACCTGCCCCTGCTCAACAAGCTGTTTGAGCTGCTGGGCCTGGGCGTGTCCGCCTGGTTCGCCTACCGGTGAGCAGGATTGCAGGGCCAAATGTTGTACCGGAGTGCAGATGCCTGCATGCCGACTGCTGCATGCTGGCCACAGTCGGGCACTTGCTCACAGAGTGCTGTAAACTGCTCAAACCGTCGCTCAGTGCGGCTGTCCCCCGACCTGGTCCTCACGCTGGTCTGCGCTGTGCCCCCCTCTCTGTGTGCAGCTGGTTCTTTGTGGCCGGCGAGCGCGAGGCCATCACCAAGGAGGTGTCCAAGGTGGCCAACAAGATCGGCCTGGACCTGTGAGCAGGGCCAGCGTGCTGCTGCAGTCCCCGCCTAGATGCTGCTGGGTTGCCAACCCCGCAGCCTATCTGAGCGCCCCCGGCAGCAAGGAGCTGCCAGGTGGCACGAAACCGATGATGCGATTGATAGCACTGCTGCATGTGTGAATGAACTTAGCGGGCGTGGCGCCGGCGCTGTACCTGTACCCTCCCTCCCCACTATGCCCGCCCTCGGCTGCTACTTGTCCTCTCCTGCCCCTACCTGACGTGCACCCTGCCTGCACCCTCTGCTCCCTCCGTCTCGACTTAGAATTGTTCTGATGTTCTCCAATGCCCTGCCCCTTTAGTTTGCTTTTCCCGGTTAGCGGTTTGTCCAGAGTGATGTCCCTTGCTGACGTGCTGCCGGCCTGGCCGCAGCCTTGTGATAGATAGTGACCGTCAGAGATGGGTGACACAGCGGCAAGGCTAGAGCTGAAGCACAGTGCCATGACACAGAGATGTCTGGTCATGTGCGCCCCTCCTGTGCTGCATGTATGTCACTTGGCTGGCTGCTGGAGCATGCGGCAGCAGCAGCTGTTTGCGGCAGCCAGGCCGGCTGTAGGGAACCCACCTGCAAATGCGTGCACAGCTCTTGATGCCCGCCACCACAACTGGCTGGGGTGTTATCCAACGCCGCCCTCAACCACCACACTGCACTGCTGCTGCGCTGCCTTACCAAGTGAGATGGTCAGCTGGATTGCAGGCAGCAGCAGGTAAAGACTGCGCCCCAGCTGGAGGAGCGAGCAGCGGCGGCAACCGATCGAATGCAGGCAGCCTGATCGGGTGGGTGGCAGTTTTGCGGGGCGGCGCGGCAGGGCGCTGTGAGCCCTGGCCATGCTGCTTTGCGATGTGAGGCCTTCAGGTGGTTTAAGTTGGGAAGGGAGGCCTCGCTTTGACTTTGACTTTGTGTGGGTTACAGCCATTCAGCACAATCCTGTGCTGCCCACTGCGACATCGAATGAATCCAATGCAACAGCGAGGAGCGAGCGCGAAGCATTGCACGGGCGGGGAACAACACGGCTTACCCAAGGCCGGCCGAAACAGGGAGATGAGKAGGCGCAGCTGCAGMGGGGCCAAACTGGGCAGACCCKGCCCTGCRGCKGCCYTGAGCTAGAGCCACAGGGGGCGACTTTGACTTTTGTTGAACTGGGAAGGGCGGCTGTTTTGCGTGACGCCCCCTGTGGCTTTTGCTCACGTGAGTTTCGCCGTATRGTGCCACCCCTTGCTTTGCCCCTCTGCCTTTCCCACTCCTCCCGCCCGATCTGCTCTGCCTGCCCTTRCCCTCCTTGGTGGTTCCCTTCCCCTTCCCGACTTGCACTTGTGTCGCTGCCCCTCCTGGGCGTTGCTTGATGCAGTGCATGACCTTCGCAGCCGGCCTTGGGTYAGCCGTGTTGTTCCCCGCCCGTGCGATGCTTTGCGCTCGCTCCTCGRTGTTGCATTGGATTCATTCGATGTCGCAGTGGGCAGCACAGGATTGTGCTGAATGGCTGTAACCCACYCAAAGTCAAAGTCAAYWGSSYAGGSYYSGSCMGCAGGTGCCGCTGCCGCCGTTTGGAGGCACAGCCCCGTGCGTTGGATGCAGCTGGCAGATTTGGGGGGGTCTGCCCCTGCATGTWGCTTCWKGCCTTTCAGCCTTGAGCTTGCTCGGCTGTCYGCCTGAAAGCCCGCGTGCGTAGCTGCGTGCCCACCGAGTGTGCAACCGCAGCGCCCTGCAGCTCCCAACCTCCCCGCCAGTCAGCGCCAGCCCGCCAGCTTGCCGCCCTAGGCGGCTGCATCYGTCTTGACAGCGGCAGCTCTCTGGTCCCTTTTGCRCTGGCTGGGCTCAGACCCATTCCCTTCCCCATACACCCCAGGACCACCGGACCCGGAGCTGCYTCGCGCAGGCGCGGCTGCGGCCGGGTTGCGTGSCAGGCAAGGGCGGCGGGGCGCAGCGCTGCGGCGGGGCTGTTTTGCGTGACGCCCRCTGTGGCTTTTGCTCACGTGA